>OX422220.1:376730140-377262640 GCA_949130495.1 Sambucus nigra
TGGCATATATCGGCTTTAATTTTTTTTTTGGGCTCTTTTAACCTCTTTGGACCTCGAATAATAAAATTTCTCCATTTTTTAGGTCCTTTTTAATGGTGGCTTAGAATCGCAAAGGATAAATGAACCTTTCGCAACCCTTCCCCGTTTTCAAATAAACACACAGTCTCACCAAAACGATTTTTACATGCATTCCAATCTTGTCAAGTTGTATCGCATATTGTTAGTTGTATAGACATAATTGAGATGGAAACACTCAAGCCAATATGTGATAGATAAGTACAATAGTCACATAAAGACGTGAATGTGTGCAATAAAGGAGATATGAGTCAAACATGTAGAAAGATATCACTAATCACATCTCAAAGACTCCAAACAATGTAAAGAACATGGATGAAATGATGTAGCGTCTCAAATCTCTATCAAACAGTCACATGGATAAATGGGATGAAGTTGTGACTCGGCTATCTTAAATGCTCATCCATAAAAGGTGCAAATAAAATACAAAAATCTGTTTGAGTTTTTCTCAAATTTTTTATAAAACGAAAATCTTGTTGGATTTTTCAAAAGAATAAATAAATAGTTGTACAATAAGGCAATAATACATATACGACAAACTAGCAATAGGAAGCATATTGTATGAACATGAAAAAGCATCCTATACTAAACATAGACCAACCCCTCAGTCAACAGTGCAAATCCCCAAAGACTTCCTAAGACTTTCAAAGCTAAGGGCATCTAAAGGTTTCGTGAAAATATCGGCTAACTGACGGTCGGTGGATACGAAACTCAGGGATACAAATTTCTCCTCAACTAACTGTAATACCCCGTACTTTTATTGATATTTATTTGTGGTATTAATTAAATTAAATGTGAATTAATTGGGAATTAATCCGGATAAAATACTAGCGAGATGTGAGTTGGTATTTGATTTTAATGCGTATATACGGCAATATATGAATATTGAATATATTGAATTTATCGTTATATAGAAATACGGCAATTTGGGAAATTTTGTTGGGACGTGTGTGACAGTCGCGTCAAGAATGTAATTATTTTAATTAAAAAGTGAATTTTATTTCTATCAACCGTATGGTCATTTTGAGTGCGCCAACGTGTCCGGAAGGGTTGAAATAGTCAGAAAACACTAGCCGAGGGTTTAGTTTGGGTCCCAGGGCATTTTTAGGCCATACCGGCAACTTAAAAGGGTATTTTGGTAATTTTGGAATTTTGGGATTTATGAATAACGAATTTCGGGAGTTTAAAATAGAAAATTTTATAACCCACTAACCCATTACCAGCAATTAACTGATTAGAGGGCTACGGGGGTTTCATGAGAAGTTAGGAGAAGTTCCCAAAAGAGAAACCTTAACCCCCATCTTCAACCTTCAACCTTGGGAGAAAAGGAGAGAGCAACCTTCATTAATTCAACACCAAATTCAGAGAATAATCCAAGGCAAGTGGTTTAATTATGTTATTTACAACGAATGCTTCTTCCATGCGTAGAAATTTATATAATTACATTGTTTTGGGAGAATGACAAAAACCCATGAAATTGGAAATAGAAATTTATGTTTTGATAAAGAGATTGTATGTAGAATTGTGTTTGGGTGATTATACTGTTGGAAATACATCTTTCATGTTATAAAAATGGATTTAATTATGGATAATGATGAATTTAATTTTCTAGGGTTCATACTCATAAAGTTTGGGGGGAAAATTGGGAGATTTGATAATTGGGTGTTGTTTAGGATGAATTAACCCCATAAATTTGTTAAAATACGACTTAAGTATATTTAGGAATGATTAGAAACCTTAAAATACTGTAGGAATGATGTTTAGATGAGATTAGAGTTGAAGAAAATTGGGAAAAACGAGATAGGAGAATTATGGGCTCAAAACTGTCACCTCATTAGAAGGCCTGCCCAGGTCGTTCGAACGAGCTCGTTCGAACGAGCTTCTAACGAGTTGACAGTTTGACTTCTAACGAGTGGGATGTTCATTCGATACCTTTCGTTCGAACGAGATCTCATTATATGGCCACTTCGTTCGAATGAACTCTTGTTCGAACGACCTCGTTCGAACAAGACTTCTAACGAGTTGACAGATTGGCCTTTTTGGCCTGATTTGATTTTTTTAACCTGGTTTAAT
This sequence comes from Sambucus nigra, assembly GCA_949130495.1. Classification (NCBI taxonomy): domain Eukaryota; kingdom Viridiplantae; phylum Streptophyta; class Magnoliopsida; order Dipsacales; family Adoxaceae; genus Sambucus; species Sambucus nigra. The sequence continues at coordinate 376,732,289 of OX422220.1, forward strand.
TATAGAGATAACATTCCCTTGATGACTAATTGATATAGTTGGGATATTTGTGATATATTGAGGAGTGCAACATAGAAGTGTGATTTTAACTAAATGATAGTTGTGGATTAGGGCGCAAGTGACTAATTACGATGTGAGGATAATTAATGATTTATATACATGTAAACCGGACATATGATTTGTGTGACATTATAAGTTGGTATGATAATGAGAAGTATACCTCTAATAAGTTATGGTAATTACTAAGAAGTGTGTATGCTTAGTATATATGATTTTATGTGTATGACATACCTACCATACTTGCTATCACGGGAGGTTGCATTCGCTTAGGGCCATCTAATCTTTGTGTGCCTACGGGGGGGGGGGGGGGGGGATTTAGATTGGTACCTCGAGGACATAGGTCAGAGAAGGACTTATTGGGGAGTTAATAAGTCTGCTGATCATGGGAGCGTAGGTATGTGCGTGACCCATGTGATGTGACTGTGTTCGCCTCCATTGTTTGTGATTGTTGTTATCTGAGAACGATTCGTGAGAGATTCGGAATGCGTGATCCTTATGTACGTGATGTACCGGGATGGATAGCAGAGTATGTGTGCACCGCAGCTTAGTCTTGGGGTGCTTGTATTGTATATTTATGATATGAATAATATAGAGTTAACTGAAAAGGAATTGTTATGTTTAATTGCGAGAATAATTGTAGTAACATCTTGATAATGATAAAAAGGAAAAACCTGCTGTGAATTCGTATTGCTAGTAAGTGAGAATCCGAGTTTAAGTAAATCCATCTATTTAATTGATAACGCCGGGAATTTATATTGTGAATCGAGTAGAAAGGTTAGAAACTTATGATGGTTTAGTTAGATACGAATATCATTTTGATGGGTACGGTACGTTAGGAGTGCACAATTACTCGAGAGGTGAGTATTTCATGTGAGTGCATGTCCTAACATGTATTTTGCATTAATTGTTTTAATGTTATTAAAGCACTTTCTGTTTTTAAAATACTCTCCACTTTTGGGCTCTGACCTGTTTGCTTTCAAATCTATTTTTGTAAAAACCTTGTAGGTGCCCAGCCACAAGGACACCATGCATAGGATTTCCATTCAGGTGACGAGTTGTAGCTGTTGTGGGAGTTACAGGGCCTTGATATTAGAAGCCTCCTTTTCTAGTCTTGACTTCATATTCAATTTCATCATTCGTAGGGCATGTCGCCCATTTATATTAGAGACTTTTCATATTTCAGTTATTCAGATTTTTGGCATGTAATTAATGTAGGATACACTATTTTATTTATGTCAGTTGTGGGATTGTTGTGAGGAGTTTTCCTCCGGACTCATTATTAATTGTTGGTTATTCTATTGCTTCTTTATGATGAATGGTTATGTTATTCTTTCATAAATTCTTTTATTGCATGTTAATCAGATTTTATTTAAAATTTGACAACTTACTTTTTAAATACTAGGTGGATAGAAATCATTAAAATATTTTTGACAGTGATGCTATTAACTGAACCAACTTGGCATTTTGAATTAATTTAATAAAGGAGTAGCTACCCGGTATTTAATTAGTCGGGGTGTCACACTAACTGACGTAGAAAGTGCTCGCGTATCCTGATGTGCTTTGTGCACAAATGTTGGACTGGATTGCGAGTTATATGCATCGCACTTGTGTTATCACATGAAATAGTCATGGTGTCCTGTGAAATCCCATAATCCTCCAACATTTTCTTCATCCACAATAGTTGTGTGCAACAACTCCCGTCGTCGATGTACTCAGCCTCCTCAGTGGACAAAGAGATGGAGTTTTGCTTCTTGCTCAGCTAGGAGACAAGAGCAAAACCAAAATGATAACACCCACCAGAAGTGCTTCTACAACCATCTACATCCCCGGTCCAATCGGCATCCGAATAGGCAGATAAACGGTCATCGGTTTTAAAGGAATACCAAATGCCATATGAGAGAGTCCCACTAATGTATTTAATAATACATTTTATAGCAAGTAAATGTGACTCTTTCGGGGACGTCTGATATCGCGCATAGACTCCAACACTAAAGGCTATGTCAGGACGACTGGCAGTCAAGTAGAGAAGACTACCTGTCATACTCTGATACAAGGTTTACTCTATGTCCTTTCCTGAAGTGTCCTTACTAAGCTTCGTAGTGGTACTCATAGGTGTACGTGCATGCTTAGCGGAGTCTAACCCAAATTTCTTCACGAGGTCTCTAGCATATTTAGATTGGGAGATGAACATCCCATCCTCTAGCTGACGAACCTAGAGACCAAGGAAGAAAGTAATCTCACTAACCATGCTCATCTCAAGATCATTTTTCATCTCCTCCTCAAAGTGATGAGCATGTTGGCAGCACGTAAATCCAAAGACTATGTCATCCACATAGACCTGGGGAACCAAAATAGCACCGTCATCTCTCCTGACAAACAACTTCATATCAACTCCCCCTCTCTTGAAGCCATGGGCTAAGAGATAGGAAGTAAGCCTCTCGTACCAAGCACGGGGTGCTTGCTTCAAAACATACAGGGCTTTCCTCAGATAGTAGACGTGCTCTGGGTGCATAGGGTCTTCAAACCCGTTCGGTTGTTCCATGTAAATCTCCTCCTGTAGAATGCCATTTAGAAAGGCACTCTTGACATGCATATAATATAACTTGAAGCGCAGATGACATGCGATGGCGAGTAGTAAGCGAACGGACTCAAGCCTCGCAATAGGAGCAAATGTCTCCCCAAAGTCTACACGTTCTATCTGTGTGTAGCCTTGAGCGACCAACCTAGCCTTGTTTCTTATTATGGTACCATTTTCATCCATTTTATTTTTGAAAATCCATCTGGTACCTATCGCATTAGTCTCACTAGGTCGGGGGACAAGTTCCCAGACATTATTCTTTTTAAACTAAAGAAACTCATCCTTCATAGCAGATATCCAGTGTTCATCCTTGAGTGCTTCTTTGTGGTTCTTGGGCTCGACTTTGGACGTGTAGCAAAAATAGCTCACAATGTTCTCGAGCAGAGCACGAGTCTTGACCCCTAGAGTGGGATCACCAAAAATGGCAGAAGGGTCATGACTCTTGCGAACCCAAGCAGGTGTGTCCCCTAACACAGGAGTAGGATCCACAGAGTGTGGGTGAGGTACAAGTAAATTACTGCCAGAAACATCCTCATCCTCACACTAGAAGCTAGAATCAATAAACGCCGAAGGTTCGTCATCTTTCACGGTGACGTTTATTGACTCTATAACCTTAGAGCTCTTCAGGTTAAAAACCAGGTACGCTCTACTATTCAATGAATATCTAACAGTATTCCCTCATCGCTTTGGGAGTCAAACTTTCCTAATTGCCGTCTATCCCGTAAGATGTTGCATTTACTCCCCAAAACATAGAAATATACAAGGTTGGGTTTCTTGCCAGTCCACAATTCATATGGTGTCTCAAGAGTGTGTGGACGCAGGTAAACCCTATTCACCGTGTGGCATGCAGTAGACACTGCCTTTGCCCAAAATCTCCTAGAAAATTTACGATCTATCCATTTCCTGTATCGTCCTATTCTTTCTCTCCACAATCCCATTTTACTGAGGAGTCTTCACAGTAGAAAACTCATGTTTGATCCCAATGCTATCACAGTAAAGATCTACCTTTGCTTCCTTAAATTCAGTGCCGTTGTCACTACGTATCCTGTTAATAGTGACTCCATGTTGATTTTGCAGGACACGACACTTGGTCATTAAAAACTCCACAGCATCGGATTTTTCCCTCAGAAAACCTACAATCGAGTATCTGGAGAAATCATCCACCATCACGAGGATATACCTCTTACCACCCAGACTTTTAGAACGAGTAGGACCCATAAGATCCATGTGAATAAGCTCAAGTACACGAGAGGTGGTAATGGAATGCAACTTCTTATAGGGGATACGAATTTGTTTTCCCAACTGACAGGGTCCACAAACCGTCGAAGTTGGCTTTCCAAGTGATGGTGAGCCACGTACTAGGTCCTTTTTAGCTAAACGAGTTAAGTCTCTAACGTTCACGTGACCTAGACTTTGGTGCCACATATCCATAGGAGTGATTGTGGCACTGTTGCAGACCAGTGAGGACTTGGGCTCAGTCCCATAGAAATTATTCTCTATCCTCACCCCTTGCACTAAAAGTTTACCCTCTTGATTATAGACATTACATGCGTCCCGATCAAACTTTACGGCAAAGTCAGCATCCCACAGCTGGTTAATGTTGAGAAGGTTTGCTTTCAAACCTTTGATGTACAAAACATTCTCTATCTTATGAAATACTGGTAACTCTATGATACCACACCCTACAATGCTAGACTTGCTCCCATCTCCAAAGGTGACTCTTCCATCCTGATAATCCTCGAGAGACGTAAAAAATGAGGCATCACCTGTCATATGTCTGGATCACCCACTATAAAAATACCATTGTGAGTTATTATGTGCTTTGAGAGAGACATGAACAACGAAGGCCTTTTTATCTTTCTTAGGTACCCAAGTAGTGGTGAACTTTTGTTTACCTTTATTGTTGTTGGTTTTAGCCGGAATGTGAGAAGCATTCACTGACGGTAATGACATCCGTCAGAATTCCTCCATCAAACTCTGTGATGTGGCAGCTAAAAACTCAACTCCTTCTCTCAGATTGGTAAAATCATCAGTATGTTGTGGTGGAGTAGTAGTACGTCGTGTCTGACCCATACTATAGCAAAATTCCCTGAGGTGGCCTTTTCTTTTTCAATATATAAGAAAGAACACAGTCATAGGCGGACCTTAGTTTGCTTTTCTTGGTCAAACTCTCATTCGAGGTTTTTGACGATGGCCATAAGGAGTCATAGTAAACTCAGAAACTGATCCAGGTGCAATTTGGGAGGTTGAGGCACCATCATATCCTATTCCTTACCTATCACTAAAACCTAAAGCGGGGCTGAGGAGCATCTTTCCCATCTTCCCAGATCTATCCTCGATTTGAACCTTGACTTGTCGTGCTCTCTCAAGATCATGAGTAAGCTAGGCTATAAGGGCTTCAAGTTTCTTCCGAGTCTCCACGGAGGAATTGAGCTCACTCGTAAGACTAGACACTTGTTTAGTCAAGTCCCCTCTCCCTTTCTCAAAATAACTCTCTCTCTCTAAATAGTCTCTCTTTCTCAACACAGGCAGACTTTCTCTCTCTTAAGGTAGTGCCGGTGGAGGACTCTCTCTCTCTCTCTCTCTCTCTCTCTCTTTTCTTACGTCTTCCTCTAAAGCGATGATCCTAAGAACTAACGCTTTGTTATGATTTTTAGTTTTAAATGACTCAGAATAAAGCTCGGCATAGGCGCGTTGAAGATCACTATCGCTCTCACTTGTGTCATCCTCCCCCTCACTCACATCGATCTCACTGTCGAGGTGTCCCTGTGAAGCTTCATCCTCATCGTCGTGAGGAGCACTAGAAGTACTCACATGAATAGCCATGAATGCGGTGAAGTTACACTCATGTGGTGACTCATCTCCAGAATCCACCGACTCGACCTCAATGTCGTCACTAAGGGTAGCATTAAGGACAACTTTGCCTTTTTCTCTGTTCAGCCTAGTAGCACACTCAAAATCTCTATGACCCCTACCATCACACTCAAAGCATCTCTCACTATCTTTCTTAGGAGGATATTTAAAAACCTTTTCATTTTTCTTTTCAAAATTATTTTTCTCAAACTTCTTTTTATCTTTAAAATTACCATTTTTCTTGAATTTAAGAATTCTTTTGAAATTTTTAGCAAATAGGGCTAAATCATCTAAGTCAAAATCAGGCTCAGAATTTGACGTATCTGTCTCTCTTTTTCTAGATGACTTTCCCCTCTTTCTTGCCGACCCCTCACTCTTTCTTTCCTGGGCATTAAGTGCGATTCCCTTATCTTTAGACTTGACAGATTTAGGAAACATATCAATTTCATACATTTGCAGGTCTCCTACAAGTTCCTCCAATTTAAGTGTATTTAAATTACCCATAGAATTTAACACAGTGACTTTAGGGATAAAACACTTAGGCAGTGATCTAAGAGTCATTTTAACAACTCTAGCATTAGGATTGTGTTCACCAAGATTAAAACTAGTGTTAACAATATCCGAGAGTCTATAATAAAATTCATCAAAACATTCAGATTCAAGCATGGTGATTTTTTCAAATTTAGTTGATAAATTTTGCAGTTTAGACTCTTTCACAGCATTAGTACCTTCATGGGTAAGTTGCAAAACATCCCATGCCTCTTTTAACGTGGTGCACGTCGTTATTAAAAGATGACCATTTAAACTCTTCTTCAGTCCAAGTAGTGACAGGTTTTAAATTGGTCACGTTTTCAAGAGTGACGGAGGGATGTGTCCACCCTCTTTCAACCAAAATCTAGACACGTTCATCAATGGCTTTTAATGCAGATCTCATGCGGGCTTTCCAATATGCATAGTTTGTCCCGTCAAAAACTAGGATTTTATTATATAACTTCTCCATTATGAACACAATCGTTTTCAAAAATCAATTTTTTCAGAAAATTGATATCTTAGAAAAATTTTGCGGAAAATTACATGATAAATTTGTGTAACTAGCTGTGATACCAATTTGAGAAGAGTGTGCTTGCATTCAAATAAGGAAGTTATTTAATTAAACCCAGTTTTTATCAATTAAGTCCTAAATATGCATCTAGGTGTGATTGATGATAGAATCAAGCAAGAACATTCAAATACACAATAATGAGGAAAAATCCCACAAAGGGGAAAAACCTTTTATTTTCGATATAATTTCGTAAGAAAATGGCTCACACGGATTACAATAAAAATACAGTGACACAGAAATACCCTCGGGTGTCAGATCTGTTGTCGGCGGTTGGAACTATACCCTTATAGTAAGGCAGCAATGAAGAAAATAATTGCTTCCACCCAAATTACCCCAGATGAGTAAAAGATGTTCTTGAAGGTTTAAAGATTCACACACATATATGGGAATGGTTTTGTGAATCAAAAAGGTTTAGAAAACCTTAAAAAAATGAAGTCTTATTCAGGACAGTTTTCGCAGAATTTTGAGATTGCAGAAAAACTTAAAAAACGTGTAGAAGTGGAGCAGATATTTATACAAAAATCGAGGCGGTGGCTCATTCGAACGAGATAGCCATGTCACTCGAACGAAGGATAGAAGTCATTCGAACAAGATCGCGCGAAATGCCTATCTCGCGCGAACGACATTCAAAGTCTCTTGAGCGAGCTCGTCGTTCAAGGCAGTTTGCTTCTAAACTTAGAAAAAATTCTGCTTTTGATAAAAAATTAATCCAAACTTCAAAAATAATTTTTAAAAAAATTCCTAAATATTTATGCAAATATTTAAAGCTCCAATAAAAGATTTTACCGATAAAGCATAGTGGAGTAGTGGGAATGAGCTGAGCATCACGTCGCATGTAGCATGATGCACGCGAAGATAGTGGATTCATTTAATTAGGATAAAGGTCGTTGAGGATGATCGTGTTGATGTGCCGAATGTAGCGATATCAGACATACAAACTGTGATCTAGGAGTAAACAGAAAATTCCTAGATTCTACCCTGGATATTTATAAAATTATGTCCTTATAAGAGACTTAAAATCATATGTTGTAGAGGAAGTAGACATATTCTGGACATCTCAATCACATGTAGGGGATAAGACATTAATTTGATGGATTTAGAATCTAGAAATCTGGAAAAGAATTTGAAGAATTGAAATTAAAAGAAAAATTAGGGTTCTTGAAGTTTATGTCAATTCTACCCCATTAAGTCATTTATACTTGATGAATTTGGACATATTTTACATAGGAAATCATGTCGTTAGGTATATAATACCCGTAGTGATGTTGTTTGGGAGTTTGGGGATCGTTAATGGAGATTTGGTTTAAGTTAGAGAGGCAAAATCCTAACTTGACAATGGTAGAATTTGTCATAACTGCTTGATCGATCGATCGATCAAGAACATCGATCGATCGACCCCCTTTCGTCGATTGATCGATCCCTCCCGAAAAAGTGCATATTTTTATCCTTTTTGTTTAATCCGATTAAAATACATAGAAACCCTCAATTATTATTTATTGAGTATAATGGATTATGAAAAGAACTAGTAGGGTCTAAGTAGACTCCGTTGAGTGAGAATTAATATACGATGGAATTGTGTGATAACAGAGAGTCTCGTTATACTTTAGAAATTGTACGTACGTTCCCTAGATAATTTCAAGACCCGTGAAAGACTTAGACCAAATGGTTATATAGGGCACACCTACTGAGATTATATTTAGTAAGAAAGTACTTCGAGAGATGATAAGTAAGTCTGCAACGATTACAATTAAGAATATAAGCGATAAATCCTTTAGGTGACGTAATTGGGTAAAAATTGTACAATGTGCGGTTAATAATTATTATCGTTGGGTTGTGTGCGAACCTAATTGGACAAATGAGAATGATAATATATATAAATGAATGCATGTGTATACATATTTATATTATGCTTGTGTATATTCATACCCACGCTACTTGCAATCACGGTGATTGCCGCGCCGGGACAGTCTAATCTCGATGGGACCTTTATGGGGGATATCATCTAGTACCCTTGAACATAGGATTCCATGGTACAGGCTATCTAATTGATAGTCAAACGGTCCTAAGAGACGCGAGGGTAAGCAACCGAAGGCTAAAGTCTCATCTGTTTGCACCGCCACCACCACCAAAATGTAGATCACGCGATGAGGAATACAACCATACCTTTTTCATCCACAAATCAGAAACTTGAATTCCAAGCAAGTATATATCTTGCTTTATTTTTAGTTAAAGTTTCAATCATGTTAGTCCAGGGTTATTAAGAATATGTTTTATGGACGAATGTAATATTTTAGATACTTAAAATCACATGTTGTAGAGGAAGGAGACATATTCTGGACATCTCAATCACATATAGATGATAAGCCACAAATTTGGATGGATTTAGAAGCAAGAAATCTGGAAAATAATTTGAAGAATTAAAATTAAAAGAAAAATTAGGGTTCTTGAAGTTTATGTCATTTATACCCCATTAAATCATTATATTTGATGAATTCAGACATATTTTACGTAGAAAAACATGTAGTTAGGTATATAATACCAGAAGAGATGTTGTTTGGGAGTTTGGGGGATCGTTGATGGAGATTTGGTTGAGGTTATAAAGGAAAACTTGTAACTTGAAAATGGTAGAATTCGTCATAACTGCTTGATCGATCGATCGACCAAGAACATCGATCGATCGATCGACCCCCTTTCCTCGATCGATCAATCCCTCCTGGAAAAGTGCATATTTTTCTCCTTTTTGTTTAATCTGGTTAAAATACGTAGTAACCCTTTATTATTATTTATGGAGTATAATGGGCTACGAAGAGGACCAGTAGGGTCTAAATAGACTCCGTTGAGTGATAATTAATATAGGATGGAATTATGTGATAAGAGAGAGTTTCGTTATACTCTAGAAATTGTGCGTACGTTCCCTAGATAATATAAAGACTCGTGAAGACTTAGACCAAATGGTTAGATAGGGCGCACCTACTGAGATTATATTTAGTATGAAAGCACTTCGAGAGATGAGAAGTAGGTATGCAACGATTACAATTAAGAATAAAAGCGATAAATCCTTTAGGTGAGGTAATTGGGTAAAAATTGTACAATGTGCGGTTAATAATTATTATTGTTGGGTCGTGTGTTAATCTAATTGGAAAAATTAGAATATTGATATATATAACTGAATGCATGTCTATACATATTTATATTATGCTTGTGTATTATCATACCCGCACTACTTGCTATCACGGAGGTTGCCGAACCGGGACAGTCTAATCTTGATGGGACCTTTATGGGGGATATTGACTTGTATCCTAGAACATAGGATTCCTTGGTACATGATATCTGATTAATAGTCTGACGGTCCTAAGAGACGTGAGGGTAAGTAACCCAAGGCCAAAGACTCATCCGTTTGCAGTGCCACCACCACCAAAACGTCGATCGCGTGATGAGGAACACAACCATACATTTTTCATCCACAAATCACAAACCTGAATTCCAGGCAAGTATCTATCTTGCTTTATTTTTAGTTAAAGTTTCAATCATGTTAGTCTAGGGTTGTTAAGAACATGTTTTACGAAAGAATTTAATATTTTAGAGACTTAAAATCACATATTGTAGAGGAAGTAGACATATTCTGGACATCTCAATCACATGTAAAGGATAAGCCACGAATTTGGATGGATTTAGAAGCAAGAAATCTGGAAAAGAATTTGAATAATGGAAATTAAAAGAAAAATTTTGATTCTTGAAGTTTATGTCAATTCTACCCCATTAAATCATTATACTTGATGAATTCAGACATATTTTACACGGGAAATCATCTAGTTAGTTATATAATACATGTAGTGATGTTGTTTGGGAGTTTGGGGATCGTTAATGGTGACTTGGTTGAGGTTGGAGAGGCAAACTCGTAACTTGACAATGGCAGAATTCGTCATAACTTCTTAATCGATCGATCGACCCCCTCTCCTCGATCGATCGATCCCTCCTAGAAAAGTGCATATTTTACTCCTTTTTGTTTAATTCCATTAAAATACGTAGGAAACCTTGATTATTATTTATGGATTATAATGGGTTATGAAGAGGACCATTAGGGTCTAAGCAGACTCCATTGAGTGAGAATTAATATAGGATGTAATTGTGGGATAAGAGAGAGTTTCATTATACTTTAAAAATTATGCGTACGTTCCCTAGATAATTTAAAGACTCGTGAAAGACTTAGACCAGATGGATAGATAGGGTGCACCTACTGAGATTATATTTTGTAAGAAAGTACTTCGAGAGATGAGAAGTAAGTATGCAATGATTACAATTAAGAATAAAAACGATAAATCCTTTAGGTGAGGTAATTGGGTGAAAATTGTACAATGTGTGGTTAATAATTATTATCATTGGGTCCTGTGCGAAACTAATTGGAAAAATGAGAGTATTGATATATATAACTAAATGCATGTATATACATATTTATATTATTCTTGTGTATAATCATACCCATGCTACTTGCTATCACGGAGGTTTCCGCGAAGGGACAGTCTTATCTCGATGGGACCTTTATGGGGGATATTGACTTGTACCCAAGAACATAGGATTCTTTGGTACAGGCTATCTGATTGATAGTCAGATTGTCCTAAGAGATGTGAGGGTATGTGTGGACCTCTTAGTGACTTGGAACTATGCTTCGCCTCCATTTGTATGTGTTTTGTTTTAATATAGTTTGAGAGTGATTATGAACAAGTATTTCCCTTAGTACGAGTGATACGGGGACTTGATAGAAGAGTATGCCAGGACCATAGATTTGATGTGGGCTACCGTTAGTATATATATTATATGTGAGACTAATATATATATATGTATATTTACATGGGAACTTTCTAGTGTGAGTATAAGTAGTTAAGTAATAAATAAATGTTTCAACTTTCTTATAAGTGTTCGGTAACTTTATAACGGTACCGATTTATTCTAAATAGTGTAAGAAATCTTGAAATGATTAATTTTCTAAACTAAATATCATAACCTTGTTATTTCTCGAGATAAAACTGTATGGAGAATAAGTGAGATAGACTTATGAGGTTTAGTAGTGCGGTCGGCATGCACACTAGACGAGATGTGAGAATTCTCAAGAGAGTGTCGCATACTAATATGGTTGTTGCATTAGCAGGTGAGCATTTTAAATACTTGCTAAATTATTTTAAAACTGTTTTTAACTCGGGCTTTGACACATTTCCTGTCTTTTTCCCTGTTTTGTATATATATGTATATGTATTACAGGTGGCCAGCCACATGGCCGTCATGCATATGTTCTTTGGATTGGATGCGCTGCAGCTTATTTGGGAGTTGCAGGCCTTTGATTTAGACGACCACTTCGTTGATTCAGTTCCTGTGTTAGTTCTTCATAGTTAGGGCATGTGTCACCCGTTTCCCTATTCAGTTTGGATATGTCAGAGATCAATGTTTATTTTTATTTTCAATATTCAGTAATCCTTTGGAGTTAACTATTATCAAGATGGTTTCATTTATAGTTTGAAACTAGTTTGGTTTATCTAGATGGTTTTAATTCTTGTGTGTTATTTCCATCCTTAGTATTTATGTGATTCTTAAATTGTTGGTTATTAAGAAGGTTTACATAATTGGATTTAATAAAATGTTAATAAAGTTTTAAATTTTTTTGACACTTAGCTTAATTATTTCGGGTGTTTAAATTGGTAAATTTTATTTTGTGACAGTGATGCAAAGAATGAACCAACTGTTCACTTTGATTTTAATTTAATAAAGGACTGATCGCCCGGTATTTAATTAGGTGGGGTGTCACATCGCATGACCCAGGGACTTTTGGAATTGATCCTTTCTTTAGGTATGATCTCATGGGTTATGCCTCGGGAGGTGAGAGGGGTGTTGGTTTCTTGGGGGAGTCCTAGAGATGGGCTTGGTCTTAGGGGGTTTGGAAGATGGTACTGCATTGTATTTTCTTGTGTGTTTGGTAGGAAGAAATCGTAGATGCTTTGAGAGAGTAGAGTTGGATCCTTCTTGTCTACGTCACTGCTTCCCGAGCCTTCTTCCTTCTTGGCATCAGAAAATAATCGATACATCATTGTCTCTTTCCTAAATTTTTAGAGGATTTTCGATTGGTAGGCTAGTCTTTGTGTGGGTTCCGGCCGTTTCTTTACTCTTTGTATACTTCCCGTGTACGGGTTTGCGCCCCTTTAGGCGGGTTTGTTTCTATTGATCCATTGACTTATCAAAACAATAGTTATATCTTATCTAGTTGGCACATCACTGATATTAGTGGAAGTATCTCTTCGTTTGACACTTGTAACAATAGAATTATACTCATATTACATGGCATAATGGTGAAACTATCATTGGATATAATTCAAAAAATCTAACAGGAAGAAAAAAGTATATTTTGTAATACCCCGTACTTTTATCGATATTTATTTATGGGATTAATTAAATTAAATGTGAATTAATGGAGAATTAATCCGGATATAATACTAATGAGATGTGATTTGTTATTTGATTATAATGTGTATATATGGAAATATATGAATATTGAAAATATTGAAATTGTCGCAAGTCTGAAATACGACAATTTGGGAAATTTTGTTGAGACGCGCATGTCAGTCGCGTCAAGAATGTAAATATTTGAATTTAAAAGTGAATTTTATTTTTATCAACCGAATGGTCATTTTGAGGGCGCCAAGGTGTCCGGAAGGGTCGAAATAGTCAGAAAACACTAGCCGGGGGTTTAGTTTGGGTCCCGTGGCATTTTTAGGCTAAACCGACAACTAAAAAGGGCATTTTGGTAATTTTAAAATTTTTGGAATATTAACCAACGAATTTTGGGAGTTAATTATGGTTATTTAGTAACCCACTTAACCCATTACCAACATTTTATAACTTAGAGGGCTACGGGAGTTATAGAAAAAGTTAGAAGAGGTTCCCAAAGAGAAAACCCATAACCACCATCTTCAACCTTCAACCTTGGGAGAAATCTGGAGAGAGGGAAGTGGACAACCTTCAACCTTCAACAAAAAATTCAGAAGAACAATTTAAGGCAAGTGGTTTAATTACGTTAATTTCAAGCGAATGTTTCTTCCATGCTTAGAATTTAAAATAATTACATCATATTGGGGGTTTGATGAAAACCCATGAAATTGGAGATTAAAATTCATGATATGTTATAGGGATCGCACGTAGAATGTTATTGGATGATTGTACTAAAATAAATACAGCTTTTTATGATGTAAAAATGGATTTATAAAGGGAAATTGAAGACTTTAAATTTCTGGGGTCATACTCATAGGGTTTGGGGGGAAATTGGGGAGATATGATAATTATATGTTGTTTAGGAAGATTGGACCCCATAAACATGTTAAGATACGACCTAAGAAGGTTAGTAATGTTTAAGAACCTTAAAACACTGTTCGGATGATTTTAGGATGAGTTTAGAGAAGAGAAAAATTGAGAAAAATGAAGTAGAAATTTTTGGGCTCGAAACTGCCATCTCGTTAGAAGGTCTGCCCAAGTCGTTCGGATGACCTCGTTCGAACGAGCTTCTAACGAGGTGACAGTATGCCTTCTAATGAGTTGGTAGTTCATTCGAAGAATTTCATTCGAACGAACTCTCGTTCGAACGAACTCTCGTTCGAACGACCTCGTTCGAACGAGACTTCTAACGAGATGACATAATGGCCTTTTTGGCCTGATTTGATTTTTAGTGTCCCGTAACCTTGTTTAATTGATGAGATAACTTTCCCTTGTTAACTAATAGGTATAGTTGGGAGATTTGGGATATGTTAAGGAGTAAAATATAGAATAGTGGCTCGAACCGAATGATATTTGTGGATTAGGACGCGAGTGACTAATCACGATGTGAGGATAATTGATGACTTAAATATATATAAACTGGGGACATGTGAGTTGTGTAATACTAAAAGTTGGTATAAGAACTAGAAGCATACCACTAATGAAAATATGGTAACATCTAAGATGTGTGAATTCTTAGTATGTAATTATCTGTGTATAACATACCTACCATACTTGCTATCATGGGAGGTTTGCGTTCGATTAGGGCCATCTATTCTTTGTGTGCCTACGGGGGGGATTTAGATTGGTACCTCGAGGACATAGGTCAGAGAAGGACTTATTGAGAAGTTAATAAGTCTGCTGATCATGGGAGCGTAGGTATGTGCGTAACCCATGTGATGTGAACTATGTTCGCCTCCATTGTTTGTGATTGTTACTATCTGAGAACGATTCCTGAGAGATTCAGAATGCGTGATCCTTATATACGTCATGTACCGGGATGGGATAGCAGAGTAGGTGTGCACCGCATCTTAGTCTCGGGGTGCTAGTACTGTATATTTATGACGAGCTAATATATGGTTAATTGGAAAGAATTGTCATATTTAATTGTGAGTATAATTATAGTAACGCTCTGAAAAGGATAAAAAGGAGATAACCTCCAGTAAATGGTTTTGCTAATATTTGGGAATCCGAGAATTAAAGTAAAACTCTTTATTTAATTGATGATGTTGGAATTAAAGCGCGAATCGAGTAGAAATGTTAGAATTTATTTTGGTCTAGATAGATATGAGAATCACTCGAATGGGTACGGTACGTTAAGAGTGCATAAATAGTCGAGAGGTGTGTATTTCATGTGAGAGCACGTCCTAACATGTATTTTGCATTCATGGTTTTAATGTCATTAAAGAACTTGCTATTTTTAAACTATTTTCCACATTCGGGCTCTGACCCGTTTGCTTTCAAATCTATTTTTGTAAAAACCTTTTTAGGTACCCAACCACAAGGACACGATGCATAGAAATTCTATTCAGGTGACGAGCTGTAGCTGTTGTGGAAGTTACAGGGCCTTAACAGTAGATGCCTCCTTTCCTAGTCTTGACTCCATTACAAGTTTTATCATTTGTAGGGCATGTCACCCATTTCCTTTAGAGACATTTCATATTTGATTTATTCAGACTTTGGTTTGTAATTAATTTAGGATGCAGACTTGTTTTATTTATTTCAGTATTGGAATTGTTGTGAGGATTATTTCCTCCAGACTTATTATTATTTTTTGGTTTCTCTTTTGAGACTTTATTGTGTATGGTTATGTTAACTTTTATAATTTCACTTATTGCATGTTATTCAGATTTAATTTAAAATTTGACAACTCACTTTTTAAATACTAGGTGGTTAGAAATTATTAAAAAAATATTTTTCGACAGTGATGCTATTAACTGAACCAACTTGACATTTTGTATTAATTTAATAAAGGAGTAGCTACCCGGTATTTAATTAGTCGGGGTGTCACATATTTATGGGAACTAAAAATGAGTTGGTGTTTCTGTAGGTAACTAAGATGGGAGGGTTATGAGAAGCAAGTTAATAAAAGTGTAAGGTGTAATACTATTACTTGCATAAGACAAGTTTTTTTTATAATTTTTCATTATATATTTATTAGTGTTAATATATATGATATTTTAAACATAGCAATCATATTTAATTTTATATAGTATGACTTTTTCTTTTATAGATATTTAAGATGCATATCTAATAAGTATAGTATTTATGAACTATTTTTTTCCTTAAAAATGTTTGGATGCGCATGGTAAAGGAAAATTTGGGCCAACACGTTACCCCATCTCAAATCGGAAACTTGTTTTTCTCCAAAGTAACCTAACCCGCCCAAAATTGTAGACACACTCCTCACTCAAAATCACACAACCCTCCTTATTCCCACGTGCACACACTAAAAATTCTCACTGGTTGGTACTTGAACGAAATCGTCGCTAGTTTTAAGAGCATATTCCGATAACATTTTGTTTATTATTTTATGACTTACCTTATTTTTATCTTAGGCATGACTATTGTCTTTGATTGGAATAATATTAAAATTAGAACTTTAAGTCCATATTAGTCTATAAACAAAATGTTGGACTTTAAATTTTAGTGATCAGTTGGATTAACTTTATTGAGACACTTTGAGTTAATTTAGGTATGTTATCATTAGTTGATGTGAAGTTTCATATGAATGTGCTAGAATATTACAGTGAATAATTTAGTTATGTTAATTTTTATGAGACAATTGGAGTTAATTTTTAGGGGTTGGGTTGATTAATTTTTTTGTGATATATATGTTACAAGCTAAAAAAGGAACAATTAGAGATGTTTTCATTAATTGGTCATTTATTGTAATATTTGTTTAGTTTTTATTTTATTGTTTGGATTGGTTACTTGACTCTTAATTTGTGATGGATGGAAAGAAAAATTATTTACTAAAGCAAATGGGATTAGTTTAAATAAATTAAGTTCAATTATATTAGTGAATTCATTGACTTTAAGCATTCACACGTTAATTGAATAATGCAAATTGTTTTTTCAAATAGTTGCATTGAACTTCGTTTATTATGCTGTCTTTCTTTGTTAGACATTATTGTAGGAAAATTTTACGCAATCACATAGTAAATGTTAGTTTTAGTGATCCTGTTTCAAAACACCCTTCATTAGTCAAATTCATTGAATTTATTTTATAGCACTAATAGTTTATCTCTTATGCGATTTTGGTTGTTCTGGTCTCTGTGTGTGTGTGTGTGTGTTTGTGTCTTATTTCTATTTAGAGTGCTTATTTTATTGCTCTTTTCCTCACTCCCTAACTCTTAAGGACATCCTTCTACTTTGTCCAAAAAAAATATTTCCCTTCAGAATGTGATATGCCTTGCATTCCCCTAGGTATATCCTCCTTATTTGCAACCCTTATCCTACATTCACATCTTACACATTTACAAGATATTTTTTTTCCTAATTCTAGTGATATAGTCAGCTTTTCCTTAAATCTTATATTTACATCGTGATCATAGTTGTTTATATACGTCTGGAAAAGCACAGATGAATCTATAATTGTCAAATTGGGATGGGTATTGCATTTTGAAAACTTATTATAATCAATTATGGAACATTTTATGGTTTAAAACTCCTTTCATGGCATGGTTATATTTTCTAAATTGTAAGATATTGGTCATTGTGTCAAAATCACAACATGAAAGATTTAAGGATAGTTTGATTAGTTGTTCATGTTTTGTTGATTTCTTCATTTTAAATCCCAGGTATATAATCCGTGACCCTACAATATCAAAAATCAAAGGTTTTGCAGATGTCATCATTAAAAATCCCACATTTTTTAGATTTCATCATTTGGGATATGGATTTTGTATTAGTTTGTAATTTTCTATTTTGTGCTAGTCTAATCTTAATTGTGGTGGTGTTGATGATTACTACTGATATTGAAATGGTTTGATGGTATTTTTAATTTGTCTCTATCAATATCAAATCTTAGATTAACTAAATGTTTTTTTCTATTATCTATACTTCGTCCATCCATAACTCCATAAGACCACATATATGAAATTCACAGAATACGTTTAAAAGAAAGTGTGCAAGTTAATATTCCAAGCCTCTAATATCATTAATTATAGGCCACACAATGTTCCATCCGACGCAAAGCAGTTCAGATGTCATGAGTTGTCATTTGTTTCGTTTGTAACATGTTTTCAGGAATTGAGTTTATCAGTTGTGCATATACAATTTTAAACTCTCACACATTACCTTAGATATTCAATAGTGTTTACTTTGAATCAAGCATACAGTGTTGGTTGTGGCTTAGCTGACATTGGACCCAAATTTAGATTGATATTTTCTAATTTTTACTTACATTTATGCAATGTGTTTTTGAAGTTCATAGTAATGGTATTCTTTATTTAATCTTAAATATGAGATTATTATTATATCAATTCCTAGTTTACATATTATATGTTTGGCTCATAATGTATGTATTGGGTAGGATAGTTATGATGAAATGTTAATCCAATGACCTATTTTGAATAATATTTTTTTGTTTTATAGTGATTTGTTGGGTTATAACTTCTTAATGATCCATTAAATTCAAATACTCTTTTATTAGAAATTGTACGATGGCCATTTGGGATTTTTGTGCTAACAAATTCCATTTTAATTTATGCGAGTAATGTGTTTAAAAATGTGGGCTACACAATATGTTGACAATTCAATATTAGAATGGCAGATTTGCAAGCTTGATGTAACTAAGGGTGATTAAATGATAAATGATTTGTTGCTAAAATATTGATTCAGTGATTTTATGTTCATTTGTTTCCCGTAGAGTCTACACTCTCTATGAATATCCTTTTTTCTATAATTAAGTTTAACAATTGTTGAAAAGGTTCCTTAGGTTCACTATTTGTTTAGATGAGCAGCGATGAAAAACAAGTATTTCCAGTTGCTAAAGTCTTTATTTCTCAATGCAAGACTAGTTTAATTTTTTATTGTTCATAAGATATTAGATTGGTGGGTTTAAGTTGATCACTTATACTTTATCTAAATTATTAAAGTATTCATCAAATATGAAGAATCTAACTAGATACCACCCATGTAGTGTTATCGTTTCGTGAGATGGGCTGTATACTTTCAATTTTCTTTAGCAGCTGATTAAGTAGCATCTGTTGGAGTGAATGGTTTGTCCACCTCTTTGTGTGATAAAATACGATTTTATTGGATTTTGTTACATTTTATTGTTTTTATTTGCAATTAATAGCTTTTTATGTAGGGGTAAAACAAGGAAGAGTTAATAGATTCGATACGATGAAAATTTTCCATGTTATTTTGTTACTAATGTATTATGTGTAATAGTTTTTGTGTCCCTTGATATTTAGAATTACACATTCATGCTTTGTTAATTGTTATTTAGTTTAGTAGTCCTTCTTTAGACTTCCACAATTTAATCGCACTTGACAACTCTTTTTAATCTGGACTGTGTTTTGGTTAAACAATCTTATAATGCAAATATTGATTATATTCACATTTTAGGAAAGTGTCTCTGATGTTGTAATTTTTTTTTTCAAATCACTTCTTTTGAATTTTTAGTGTTTTGAACTTAAAAATGTATTAGATACAAGACCAATCTCTTTGCACATGAGAAATTCTTTAAATGGTAAAAGTTAAATGTTTGGAAATTTTAGTATAAATATATGCATATTTTTTATTGCCAAACAAAAATAGAAGCTTTATTCAAAACAATGTTATTTTACACGTGATATCGTTAACTGCAAGACAAACTGAGGAGCCGCCCTTTCCATCACTATCTATAAGAGGACTCAAAAATGATGGGAGGGAAGTGTATAAAAAGGAATATAACAGATGTCTCACCAAAGTAGAAGCTAGCTTCTCGAAAGCAAAGCGATAAGGTAATATGCGTGAGCCTATGGAACCCATCCTTCACCACCTGAATCAGGTTCTTGTGAGTTGGAACTTTCACTGTATTCATGTGAAGCATGTAGTAAACAAGTTGATAGTTAGTTTCAAGTTCAATACTTTTAATGTCCATATGCGAAGATAGCTCTAACCCAATTTTAATGGTCCAACTCTCTGCAAGGACTGATAATGCATAGCCAATATTGTGTGAGTAAGCAACGATAAAGTTTCCTTAAGTTTTAAGCAAGATAATCCATGTAGACGCAAGTCCAGTGTCATGATTTTGGCCCGATTCGTGTTGCATTTAATAAAGTGGGGTGGAGGTTTGGTCCAAGTGATGGTGAAAAGCTGAAGCTTAAAGCATGATATTTAGGGAGAAGTCCTGTGAACCCAAATATATTATGATGTTTCTTGGGATACAAAGTGAATAATGGGCGCTCTAAAGAAAGGCTGGTGCTATAACATGGTGAAGTTCCGAAAGATACATAGAGTTCTTAGGAAGAAAAATGTACTGATCAATTAAATAGTGAGCAAGGGAGGTTGAGGCAGCGTAGGTAATCTTCGCAAGAGAGGGACGAGAGATATATCCACACCCAACTCTGGAGTATGGAGGTTGAAGAAATAGGGCACATGTTAAATACGTGAGTATTAATGTCTTCGAGTCCACAGAGTGAGCGTTGCAGCGATGACACTCGATGGTAATTGGAAATTCGATCAAATGACGAGAGGGCATCAAGTAGTAAGAACCATATAAATGTTTTCACCTTTGGTGGAAGGGGACCCTTCCACTGCTAAATCCATGGGAGAGTTGGGTGGTGCTGGATGTAGGTTAGTGTACACAACTAGCGGTAAGTGGAGTGAATAGAAAAAACACCCGCTGGATCAGGCCACCAGTAAGGCTCGTCATACACCTGGCCTTGCGGGATGAAGATGTATGGAAACTTAATGGAGTTCGTTTGTCTCTTCTTGTAACTCCTTAAAATCAAGAGAAGTTAAACCCTAAAAAAGTAGATATAAGTAACCAAAAAATAAAGTAGATATATTAAATTATAAATAGGAACACGTTGCTAAACAATAGAACTACAGATTTTTTAGAAACTAACCATAACACCCAAACTATGAAATTAAGGAAGAGGGGGAATCATTTTAAGCATACATTATGCCTAATAAAACTCAAGATTTAAAAAAATTAATCATCACCATTTTCACAAAATACACCCTCTTCATTACAGATACAACAAATACACCCAAATTTCCATTTTCATTATAGATCTAACAATCAATAGAGATCCATCCAATAAACATAAAGTTGAGCAAAATAAAAACTAAAGATAATTGTAAACCATCAATCATAAACAGAGAAAAACTAAAAATAAACAAATTACACCCAAACATTATAAGAACATACACCCAAACTGTATTCTAAATGGAAAAAATCATAAAAGTTTAAACACAAATTGTAGAAGGCATACCTGAAATGTTTTAGCACAAATAATTCAAACCTATAAAAAATTCGAGAGGCGCCACGAACATTTGGAACTGAAATAAAAACCAAAATATATATCATTCAAACTACCCATGCGATTATAGACAACTAATAATCATAAAATACAACTTCATTTCATTCAATTCAAGGTCCTAAGACAGGGTTTATAATGATATGCTCTAGTTTTAGTGAATGAAAATAAATGAAGATTGTTGGTTGAGAAACCATATTTCCTATTGCTAATAATAGTTTAGGGCTATTAGTCAACGTTATTACGGACAAACTCAGGAAGGCAAGCAAGTTGTAACTGTTATGTTAATAGCTTCTCGCAAAAAAGCACAATGAGTTTGTAGTGACTCCTAATTTTAGTTAAAAAGGGGTCAAATCTAGGCAATTATATGAAGGTAGTATTGATAATAATATAAAAATCCATAGTTATAAAAGGAAAATTGTTGCTAAATATAAATCACAGATCCTAATCAATAAACATGTCTGATCATTCGCCCTCAAACTCCATACACCATATTAAATAAATGGATGTAAACATCATGCAACATAGAGACTGTGGGACAAATATATAGTATTATAGTCTCTCTCTTGGTCACCATTATTGTCCACTAAATAAAGGATAACTATTATCGTCGGAACAAAAATATATGACAGAAAGTCTGAAAAGATTAAAAATATTGACAAATTGAAAAAAGATTAAAAATGTGAGATCAATAATATGATTAAGGGCTTTGAATTAAAAACTAAATGGGATCCTGTACGCATACTATAGTAGATTTTATACCTGAATTCACAGTCCACTGGCGGAGCTGTAGGCGACTTGCATTAGGATGGGATGATGGCTCGTTTTCTAGTCGTAATCTTAGATTGCTTAACAAAGGAGATCCTTTAGTAGCACATTTTGAAAATCATAAACATTCAATCACATCTATTGAAAGGAGTCCACATGAAGCCTCCACAGTGGCAGTGTCGTCCTCTGATAATCAACTAACAATATGGGACTTCTTTTTATAAAGAGATGAAAAAAGGAGGCCGAGTTCAAAGCAAAAATGATAGAGGGAGTAAATGCCCCGACAGATTTACCACCACAGCTTCTCTTTGTTCATCAGGGACAGAAAGACATAAAAGAACTTTATTGGCATTCACAAATCTCAGGAATGCTCATATCTTCTACTGATGATGGATTTAACGTTCTAATGCTCTCAAATATTGGGACTTCCCTTCCTCCTGTTACTGAAGCTTGAACCTCATATATGTAAAAGGAAGATCGCGTGAGAATTTGAGAAAATAGACATACCAGTCACCAGAGTTGCCATAATTCTATTGTCTTAGATGCACAAATCCTTAGTTGAAGAAGTTTTCCATCGGAGATGAGGTTCTTCATTGAGTTTTGTCGGAGTTTTGTTGTTTATTGTTTTGTTTTCTATTGGAGTTCTGTTGGAGTTCTTTTCTCATGGAGTTCTATTTTCTATTGTTTAAGAAATGTCAAATTTAATAAAAAAAAATTTAACTTACATTTGAACTGTAGAGCCTTCAGTATAATGGATCATAAATAAATGAAAGCCTCTATTGAATAAGAATTACAAAGTAACTCGTTCAATAAGAATTATGATTAGAGATAAATGTATCCAAAGAATGTAGGAAAGAAATTTTATTTGGGCAGAATCATTATCATAGTGCATATAGTAAGCATAAGATTTTATACCCATTCTAAACAACGCTCCAATGTGTGAGCACAATACGGTGTTTTCAACGTCCAGTAAGAGTGATCATATAGATTAACTCAAATTTTCCCAAATAGATAGGACATTTAGTTATGAATATAAAAATTTCAAAGTTGAAAATAACATAATTAAGAGCTGGGATCTGAGTATAAAAGTTGTTCATCGAGAGAACATTTTCGAACATAACCCTTAGGAAATTTGATTGAACATGTGTAGTGTTACGATATAAATCGAGCAAGTGAAGTGTACCTGAGAGCACCCAAATAATTTCAGTTATTTTAGTGATGAGCAGCCATCCACAATTAATCCCCTATCTTCACTTGTCACATTGCTACATTGAAATAAGTTTCCAGTCATTTTAATTGGAGTACACTCATATTCATAAAGAGGTACAGATCCTGGGTCATAAAAAATACATAAAAATCAAATCACTCTCGTTATGTTAAAATAAAATCAGTTCAGTTACAATAACCTTATGAATTAAACTGTTGAAATTTATATTTGTAACTAAATGACCTGATATTTTTAGCCAACAGTATTCAGTGTGAAAAAACATCGGGGAGGAAGTGTAAACGCAACAAACCCAATTAATTCAGTATGAGATAACAATTATATTATCACACAAACTAATAAACTAAGATTTTCTATTGAATCATCACTAACTTCAATCTCGAATAATGATCATCCACATAATGTGATAACATAGATAGTTCTTGCATACAGTACACTAAACCAATAATAGAAAGTCTATCTTCCCCATTAAATCAAAAAAAGGAAATCATATGATAGCCTAAAACTACAGGGGGCAACTCCCTATCAATACAACGTTGATTCTCATTACACTGACTACATTATGCATAATGGAACTATATCCCTAGCTTACACCCTCTCTATGAGAAAAACATGTATGAACTGAGGCATCACCAACTGCATATGTAAAATATTAAACTATCAACCCCAAAGTTAATAATAGGACATAAAGAGAATCAAAATCAATATAGTAATATTGGCATTAAACCCTTAATGAAGTCTCTTTGGCTTTGCTTCCGATAATAACTACAATCACAATCAATTATAAAAGAAAACATTAAATACAACTGACACTAAGATTTGATTTAGCAGAATCAATACCAATTATGCTAGTGTTCAGTTTTTATGTAGTGTTTTCACTAATTTCAAAGGTTTTAAAAAGTGAATGAGAAAAGTGAAAAGCATCCAATTGTGAAATCTTGATACACCTAGGTAAAAAGAAAAGGAAATATAAGATCAATACATAATAACAGCCTCTATGATAGCAACTCAAGGGTAGATCAATATCTGGGTGCTATTTCTTATACATTATCCACACATTCAAAGTTAGAAGAATAAACAGGGTACCAATAACTGGATTCTTATACATTATGATCACATTATAGAATGAGAGCAGTTTTGGGGTAGAAACGTGCTAGAGTGACTAAATTTTCTATACAGTAGAAACCATTGAAAGCCCCTTCATTTTCTGGAGTTGTTCGTATATATGAACATTTTGATCAGTAAGAAATCGGTAGAAGTTAATATTGAAATCCAAAATAATGTACAATAAATCAAGAGACATTTGACATAAATCCCATGTCAGCAGTAGTACTATACCTCCTAATAATTTAACAAAAATCATTCCTAGAAGACACCTAGGTTTTGCTGCAAATAATGAAGAAATAAAATGTATCAAACATTATTATAACACTAAATTTATACAAAAGAATAGTGAATTTAGATAACTATGCCCAATTTAAATACAATGTTAACACACCAGACTACAAATCCAACAATTGAATGAACATAAATGATATATTAATGCCAGGAACAACAAATGGATATTCCCTTTTTTCAACCAATATATTCCCCATTTTCAACCAATATACAAAATATTTCAATCAAACATGGCCCTAGTTCTAAATAAATTTGAGCACGTTGTGGGTTAACAACCATGAGGGGGTAAATTTACTTTTTAAGTCATGCGTACATATAAAATCTCAAAATAGTGCCAACATGCCTTTACCATGAAAAGTGGTCAATATATGATTTTAAATAACTTACTTGCAGAGGGGTCAGGACCATGAAATTTCAGTAATTGAAAATTTAACACTAACAATTATGAATTTTACAACAAAAAAAAAAATATGTCTACAGGTTTGGCTCCCTAAAAATATTTAATTTTGGACCTCCCATTTACCAAATCCATGATCTTCCACTGCTCACGAGTTTTGTAGCTTCCAAAGTGTTTCTTGTCAAAATCACGTTATAATAAAATTATCAGGTGTAAAACACTAACTCTCAAGTGAACTTACGTCAGGTATGCATATAACTACATTCATGTAAATCATGTAATGAGTGCTCATAAATTTTCAACATTAGTGAATCTGGGACTGATTTAGAGTACTCAAATCTCCCTTTCCTAGTGAGAAAAATAGATTTATTTTAATCTCAGACTCTAAAGTGTGACCATAACAATAAATGCGCGACAATTGAAAAAAGGGAAATTAGACTCAAGTGATATCTTGAGAAAATGTAAAAGAAGCAAGACTCGTGATAAAATGGGAAAGAATGGAAAAGAATGAATACTCAATCATTAATGATTAAGAGAAGATTATTGATAATGAAGGAAGACTATAGTGCTTCATAACCTCGACTTAATGGCAGTGACCGGATACCAATCTTACTATTTGCTGCGAGTTGCATAAGTTGGGAATTGCATGATATGGGGAATTCTCAGAAAGTTTAAGAAATTTGTGATGATACAACTTGATTCTCAATTTATAATTGATATGACCAAGTTTATACGTGGTTGTATGGATATACTTTCTACAATGGTATAACTTTAACTCCCTCATGTTAACATCCTCTCCAAAATGGACCTTATCACAAACAAAGGAGACAGAGAAGATCACCTGAACTCGGAACCTCAAATTTTACTTGTAGATCTGAATTGATGCACGGCACTTCAATTTGAAAATCTTAATAGATCTTTGATCGAATTGGTGGATTACTATAACATGGTCAGCTTCATGCCTCTTGATTTAAGGAAAGAAAGAAGTATGTAATATTTTTTGTCACAAATTGATAAATGCATTTAATAAGGAGAAGAAGCTGGCCATATGTGCTTGTTGGAGGTCACTCACCGGGTCCAGATAACCCATTAAACATGCTCCTATGAACTCCACCTATTTGTGCATGAATTCAACAATAATTAACACACAACATGAATGAAAAAAATATGGCTTAATAATATCAACGTATTCATTTTGAACTAATTGAAGGGCATACAGGTGCATAAAATCAACCACGTGGAAAGAAGATTAGAATGGGAACTCTTTGATCATGCTACTTGGAGAAAGTGGATTCATAACCAACATTATTAATTTTGAACACTTAGAGATCGATCCACTTTTGAAAAGAAGGAAAACATACCACTACTGTAAGAAGAACCGGATTGAAGCATGCACTTAAGGAAATTCTACCAAAATTGGTCATATATCACAGTCATATTATAGTTTTATAGCTTAACATGTGTATGGACAGAGTTCAAAAATAAAATAAAAATAAGAGTAGAAAATATCTGATCAGAGAATATGAGAAGGCTGTAAATTATATTAAAATAAAAATATCCTTTTATATAAAAATTGGTATGCAAAATAGTTCAAAAAATATCCTTTTTCTTGTGGTGGGGTACAGGGGCATTGTGTAAAAAAATAGATAGTCAAAAAGATTAGAATGGCCCCCATCATTAATAGCAATCGTATACCTCACCTGAATATTTTTTTAAAGAACTTGAAACATCCTCAAAAGCAACGAATGTAAGTTTCAAATATACATAACTACATTCAACGAATGCATGCTTCAAATATACATAACTACATTCCACGAATGTATGTTTCAAATATACCTAACTCTGATAATAATTTATCTTCTGACTTGATAATAAATTATTTGATTTGAAGCCTTATTTGACATTTGAAGATTTATCTTCTGATCAAACAATGCCAATGTTGGATCAGAATTCCTATTTCCATCACAAAGACGTTCATACATTATGATCATATACAATATGATCAAACATCTTCATACAAAATATTATCAAACGTGTTCATACTACTACACTTATGCAAGACAAAAAATATTCCATTATTACAACAAAGGTCTGCACGCATTGGCCATATTACCAAGTAAATGTCTGGAAATATTTTCCAATTCGCAAGATTCCACTTGTAGTTAAAATTAGACACAAAATTTTAACATTAGACATGAAATAATATGAAAGAAAAATAGCTTTAATCAACGAATACAAAAGATAAGAGGAAGAACTAAAAATACTCATGTGAGCATAATTTCAAATGCCTAGCATACAAAGTATGTGTTTTGTATTATCTCTATACATTCACAATGGTTGAATTGGTTCTTTATCATTATCTACATACATCATAATGGATATTTTATTATTTTTTTACATCAAAATCTCCATCTATCTTAGATCTTTAGGATAAACAAAGCATTCAAGTGATGCCGGAACACAACAATCGAACCCTAAAAAATCAACCACCCATTTTGTTTGGGGGAATAGTAAATTAAAATCCCACCTGAATGCCTTATCATATAGACGGAGAGGAAAAATACCGGGAACTCACCTGAGATCACTGGATCAAATCGATGAGAAAACTGGCAGCGACCTAAGATTTTCGTTGGCAGCAAACTGAAAAGAAAATTCAAATATCAAACCAACGCCGAAGTGAACCATAAAGAGATCACACATGTTCAAAATCATACATACCTTTTCTACCATGAAAATTTCATAATCAAAATATGAGTATCAAGACTTAAAGCATTATACCCTTAAAGTACCATCCAGGACCTCTAATCTGGGGAGGAAAAATGAATCAAGAACAACATAGATATCTAAATAATGAAGCACTATAATGCCAATTGCAACTTCATCCAATCAAAGGGTTCAGTAGATATCTAAATAATAGAAAAGGTATGACATATACCATCACAAATAACTCTAAACTTAGTGCCAAAATACCTAAAAATAACTAAAAATAAAAATAGTATACTTGATTGGAACCAAAGTTATGTAAGCCATCCTTCGATATCTACAAACTCTGGATAACAATACACATGAATGATTTAGCCCTTACTAAATCCACTAAAAGAGTTGAATGAGATTAAACATGTAACAAATAAAAGAAATAGAGCTAATACCTGATTTAGAACAAACCAAAAAACCTAAAAATCAGCCCCTTTGATTTAGATCTACAAAACCTAAATCAAAAGAATTAGTAAAATGAGGAAAACATGTTCTATTCACATCTACAAAAGTAAGCTTGGGTGAGACAAAACGCATACCAAAAAATTCATCTATTGCAACGAAAGTGTATAAAGTGTTCCTTCTTCTTCGTGTAGAAAGTGTAGATCGCAAGGAAACTAATAGAAAATGCATATAAAAAGTTATTCCTTCATCGTGTAGAAAGTGTAGATCGTAGTCCTTCCTTCTTCATACTCATCTATCACAAGGAAAGAGAGAACTACTTACCCTAGAAGGAGGAGGAGAGAGAGAACGACGACTTTTTGGTGAATGCTTGATGATTTTTTGGTTAAGTTACTGATTTAACCCTTATTTTAAAATAAAGTAGGAGAGAGAAACTAATTATGAGCGAGGTAAAAGAGGGGGAAATAAAAAATAAAGGGGCAAAAGAGTAAAATGGAATAAATCAATCTCAACCCTTCATTTTTTGCCTTATTGGCTCAATGAGAACCCTTAATTATGTTATGATTTATGAAATAGTAACCAAAATTCTACTCCTTATATATATATATCAACTTCATATACAAGAAATATACTATGCTCAACGAATATAATTATACTTATTACAATCCCAAGCATAATAACCATCCCACCGAGCTATAACTTGAGGATGCAGACTCATAGTGCCTCTACAAATCCGAGTTTACTCACTATACCACGGTACCAAGCCCGACTTACTCATGGTAGTGGTAAAAATACACAACGGTGGAGGCGGTCATGTTCCCTCTGCAAGTGGAGTACACACGCATCTCACTCGAACAAGGGACGATATGACCTGGGGATATACTCTCCCTTATCCTCAACCTTGGGGATTCACCCACATCATGCAACCTCCCTGGATCACACTAGAGAAAATATATAATCTGTTTGTTCCAACCCTACGCCAAAGGAAAGACCGTGGAAACATCCTCTAAGATACAAACATACCAATCACACACACACACACACACACACACACACACACACACACACACACACATATATATATATATATATATATATATATATATATATATATATATATATATATATATATATTGCCAAACTCTCATATAGAAATAGCCAATACTCCGACCGGTCCCATTCATAACAGTATCTAAGTATTAGCACGGTTACAATACTAAACTTATAAGTATTATCTATACACACTATCCAAAAACCTCTCTTGAATGTTGTTCGACCCGAACCTTCACTAAGTCCATACCCCGGATTGTACACTAAACTAATCTAAGGTTCTCTCTTTCATTACAAGGTTTAGTCACCCTCAATACCATCATATAGGAGTACTAATGTCATAGCTAGACTCCCCCATAATTTTCTCCAATTGCAATTTAACTCCTCTTAAACTCAAAGAAGGAAAATTGCCAGTTTCAACAAAGGCGAATAGATTCTCCCCAAATACGAATCGATTCGGGCCAGCGAATCGATTCGGTATCCATTCGAATCGATTCGAAAAGTGTTCTGCAAGCAGGTCCTCAAAGGAGAATCGATTCGGTCTTAATACGAATCAATTTGTCCAGAGACATCTTTACAGGTCCCCTTATGAGAATCGATTCAGCCTAGACCCGAATCAATTCGCCGTGTTCGAGGGGCACTATTTGGGCGATTTCTCAATCTCCAAAATACCCAAATATCAACTCAACCTCCATTTTTATGGTTTCTAATATCAACCACCAACTCTATAATCATCCTAACACTAATTTATAACTAACACATAAATTTCTTTTTCTCCTAATGTCAGGTTTGATTTCTAAATAACGATTTCTATCTCGGAAAGCCTTCCATAGAAAAATCATTAAAAATCTAAAAAATACGCGGTCAGGGCCCACGAGACCGTATAAAAAATATATACAAATTTTATTTTTTGTCCAAAACCCTAACAGATTCGCTTCCTAGACGAATCAATTCAGAAGTGACTCTGTCACTATTCACCTTCTTCTCCAAAATCACAAACCTCCGTCAATACACCTTCAAGCCTTTTATTTTCTCTCCTATCATCCTCCAACCTCAACAACCAATATATATACACATAAAAAGGGTTATAATCATCATAGAATTCATAACCAACAACTAATTTCAATTAATTCCTAAATTTCTCAAATTGGATATTATTCGAGTTTTATCCGTTTAAATCTTCTGGAACACCCGTTTGATTCACGATAACCCAACCCAAAAATCTTTATCTTTTATCACTACCAACTATAATATGAGATTTATGATTAAAAGAAATAAATCAAGTCAACACTTGCCTCGTGGATAAAATCCTACGACCTCGAGTCGAATCCCGCAGAGTTTGGCCGAAAATCCCCTTTCTCTTCCTCTTCTCTTCTCTTTTTACTTTTCTCTCTTATCTCTCTCTCTCTCTCCTAGGGCTAAAATATGAGATAAGTGAGGGTTATAAGGGTTCATAAAGCTTATCCCTTATTATACCCAAAATTGACTCGTATACTTAATTACGAGTCCCTACTAGTCCAAAAGTCCCTGGAATCTAAACATTTCCCCCGAATACTCTATTCTAACTATCTCGTCCATTTCGAAGCCAACCACGCACTTGAAATCTCCATCAGAGTCACTTAAGTACCATTCACTAACTAAACCCAACACATCTCAATACGAGTTTTCCAATTAAAATATAATGCTTTGTCGCTTTACCCAACTACACCATGTAATTAAAATAATCTGACTTATTCACTTAATCCCGTAAGAAAATCTAATCCATGTAAATTTTCATCCGACATCAGCATACTAATATTTGCTACTCACTTTAAATTCTAAATTTATCAAATTATACTCATAAATTCACAGAAATTTCCTTAATATCCAAATTATGCCCACCTATGAAATTTAATTATCCCTAAAAGTACGGGGTATTACACAACTGTTCTTCAATAATATGTGTGTGCAATCGTGAGAGAGAGGCGATGCAACTTTGGACATGGTACTAAATAATATGATGGTAGCGACAGTAGTATGTAGGTACGAAATATTTTAAAGACTGAATATGCCACCATAGGAACTTACTTTTCCTCTTCCTTATATATATGTATAGAGTACTAACTCGATGTACACAATCTTTCTTCATTTTGTGCCGTACCCAGTTGTATTTCATAGTATATTTATGATCTCGGTTATGGTTAGAAACTTCTCAATTTATTATTCTTATTAAAACGATGTAGTGGATCATTCCATAGTTAAAATATTATAATTCACATTTTGACCATGTTTTACCTTTGATTCAATGTTAAGGATTTAATAAAATTTTATAAAATAAAGGGGAGGATGTGGAGTTGTATCGTGTAGCATTAAGACCTTTCTTGTTCTCTCTTGACAATCACCCTAATTTCTTCCGTGCGGTATTTTAAATGGCATTTTTATTAAATTTAAGCTTCTTATATACAGGCAATTTATAGTTTTAGATCCGTATTCATCATAACTTTTTAGGTTACTGTTACACTAACATCGTATTGATCATATTAAAAAGGAATAATATTGATATATGGCTTTGGATGTCAAGAAAGGAAATGTTTTTCTGCGTAAACCATTGTCAAAACGTTGATGTAGTCATGGGAACTCTTTTAAACATGCTTTGATCTGAATATTTTTTTTTTATTACAAGTGAAAGGAAATAGTACAAAATATATCATGATCTTCTAAAGATATTTTTGACACGTCTTAAACATAGAAGGTGTTGGTCCTCATTAGAGTAAGCTAACTTATCAATAAGTTATAATCTGACAATTCTATTGGTCAAAAAGTTGATAGTTTTCCCTTGTTTCAGTCGCAGATTATGCATAGGTCGGTGATGTTTCAATACCGATAGTCATCCCTACTCCTAGCGAGGCTGCTAAAGGAGTTTATATAGGTGAAGGGTCTTCTTACTTGATCAAACGACATAGATGCCCATCTAAAATATAAGTATACATATATATACTTCCATACCAAATTGGAAAAAAAATGAGTAAAAAATTTATGAGGTGAGTTGACAGTAGTGAATATAATTTAAATAGGAGTTGTCCTAACATAAATAGTGGGGCGACATGTCCAACACATTTGAAGGCACACTCCTTAGGGGATGTCAATAGCATTCTCAACGAGCTATGCAGTAGCATTTTTGGTGGCATACATTTTTTATGCATTGCAATAGGTCATTTGGAATTGCCAATAGACGGTGAATCTGGGTGGGGGTTGGAGGTAGTTTATGTAATTCGGTAGGCAGGGGCAGCGAAAGCATTTTTAATGGAACAACAACAATTATGTGTGCATTTGATAACACACATTTTCAATGGAAATATGGAATCTTGGGAACTTTCCAAACTAATATTTTAACTCAAAATATTATTATTATCCATGGAGAAGTTTAGCCTAAAAAATATGTTTCAAGTAAAACATTATTTCCATTTTCGCAATTAGATGAGCGCTAAAAGGGTGTCTAGCAAAAATGGGCAAAATGCCTTGTCATGTCAGAAAAAATATCCACTTCTATT
Source organism: Sambucus nigra (assembly GCA_949130495.1). NCBI lineage: Eukaryota > Viridiplantae > Streptophyta > Magnoliopsida > Dipsacales > Adoxaceae > Sambucus > Sambucus nigra. Next base: position 376,765,177 of record OX422220.1, read on the forward strand.
TTAGCATAGTCATAAATTTTTCTTCCAAATCTAGCAGACTGGGGAAGATATTCGCATAAGTATCGTTATAATTGTTATGTACTAATGTTGTACTCATTCGGCCACACCTTAGAAGCCTTATTCTTGCCAAAAATGGCCACATTTTTAACCACCCAAATGCCATAAAACTATTATGGCAGCTCTGTTGGAGCAATTTAAAAAAATAAGTAGAAAACTATTTTGGATGCCCTATTGGAGATGCTTTAAATAAGATAAATAAAACCATAAAAGACATGCTACGAGATAAATATATCAAACCTCTTGAATTTGCAGATGTGTTTCTCTTTGCCTCGTGTTGTAATGCAAGTGACATTGATAATGAGGGGTGAAATGTAGAAAGTTAATATAGTTTTCTACTACGGTGAACATGAGCACACATAGCTCTATAATCATATAACATTACAACATTTATTTTTAAGTTAGAACCACAATTATAACCTCAGGACAAGATCATATTTATACATCACTGTAACATTGATTCGGAAGTATATCATGACCTGAATTATGCTATTAATGAAGCATCAAAATCGAGAGGTGGCATTTTTGGGTTGTTCAACATCATTTGTAACTATAATTCTTATTAGTTATTTTTGCACTTATTGTGCGTATATATAAATCAAACAAAATGATTTGTTAATGAGTATAATATCCCCATTGTAAAGATAACTTTTCCTTTCGGAAATCCATTTTTGCATGCATAAGGTAACAAATGAACTGATTTTCTAATGCAAAAACGGAACAAAGTGACAAAACATTTCGATTTTCATTTATGCGCATCAATTACAAAAGCAAGCATATAGAGAAGTTAGCATACCAGTAACCATCTCCAAGGAGTAGTCACGAGTTGTAATATTGACAACTTCATAGATTTCTTGGTAGACTTCTAGATGATGAACCGAACCATCCTTTGTATGAATTAATAAATCATAGCACATGAAGAAACATGTCCATGGAGCATGAACAAGAAACTGCCTTACATCCATAACAGAATCTCCGGTGCTCAACTATAAAAATTCAAATCAATAATAAAGAGTTGGGTTGTTCAGTTAAACACAATTTTATACTAATGACATAAATTACTTATAGGGTAATATGTACAAAAGTTGTGGAAGGTCAAAATCACCATGGCTATAACTAGGAACATAAATGATCAAAATCACATAAATGCTCATAAGGAATAGAAAATGCATACTTATAGCTCAAGCTTTGCATACTTGTAGCTCAATCTTCTCATACCATTGTGTTTTAACATGAACGGGGTTTAAATGGATATCACCTGCACATGAGGAACCAATTCCCATTCCCAGATTATATCTCATAATCCCAAATTCCAATTCATATATTTAAAATAATAAATTTTAATTCTGATAGAGATAGATAATTTCAGGTAAAATGATGAAGAAGGTGACTGTAGGATCAATCTGTAAAGGAAAGACTATAGGGAGGCTGATTTCTCAATATTCCACTTCAGAAAAATAGAGCTTTTTTTGTCTTCTTTTCTTAAGAGGATTCGATAACTCATCCATTGTTAATGTTGAAGCTACAAAATTTGAAAAAAGTTCTCTAAAGGTCACAATTGTTAGATTTGCCTAAAAAATAATGAACATCATAACTTGGCCAATAAAAATCCATTATCTCATGACATTTTGGAAGGGTGTCAATTGTATAAACAGTCATTAGGTGAACAAACTCAGCATTATTTACTTATTTATTTTAAAAAGTGAATCAAGGAAGCATTACTTTTTTTCGATAAATAAATGACATTATAAAATCATCGCTAAGGGAGATAACCCATATACAACATGTATATAAAGCAACAAATGTTACTTAAAGTAACAAAAATAAACAAACCTCTACAAATAGAAACCCATACTACAATACAGAGTGTAGATCCTCGACGAACTCAAGAAAATCATGAGTCGTGACGAAAATACTCTCCTTATACCAACTAAGAACATTGCTCAAAAATGGATAACGAAGTCACAAACTCGATGCCATCAAAGCATCTCTCATTCATTTCCTTCCATGTCATCCCAAAAATACAGTGGGGAACGATCCTCCACACACACGTGTCACCCTGCTACCCTCTCTAATTAAATATTGGGTGGCCAGTCCCATACCAAATTAAAACAGAAGATACAGTTGGCTCATTCTTAGCATCACTGTCGAAAATATTAACTAATCACCCAATACCCAATTAAGCTGGTGTTAAAAACTTTCCAAATTTTTAATTCAACAAAATCATTTTTAGTTTACAAATAACACTACACATATTATTCTACAACACTAATAACCGAACATATAACACAAAAGAATTTAAATGCAATTGGAATAAACATTCCCAAATAATTTATCAATACAGTAATCCCAACAATAGTAAATGTATTAATATGTCACAAGTACAAAACTATTTGACTCTGATAGAAAAGAGATAACTGAATTCCTTTGGACGACATGCCCTAACTATACGAATATTGTGAATCAAATGAAGATAGGCATCTAAGCAATACTCCATAGCTCCACATCTCATTATGATCCTCTAAGGTTGGCGTCCCAGCTGCTGGACACCGGATAGAAAAGGTACAATAGAAAAGAGAATATGCAAGGAAACGGGTCAGAGCCCGATGTAAAATTATTTTTAAAATAGTAAGTATTTAACAAGTGCAATAAAACATTTATTATGTATATGTTAGTATCCAACTCTCCCTTGCTATCCCCACCTCTCATCTAGAGTGCACACTTAACATTTCCTATTAACCTCCTAGTTAATGGTTCCTCCTCACTAGTTTCCATAATATGATTCCATCCCATATCATAATCCCGTATGTCCCATACCATACTTAGTATAACCATTCATATTCGTTTCTCATTAAAATGAGTTAAGCTTTTCAAATCTATCAGAATAATATTCATTAACTTAATTCAATTATTTTTCTCTATTCACCGTCATCTACAATTATCACACAGTAGATTAATCAAACCACTCTATATACATTCAGTTAATTCATTATATATATATACATATATAATACGGCACCCTGAGTCACAGCTGCGGTGCAATGTATTACTCAGCTATGACGTCCCAATATCATTAGTTGCCGAATAGGGGACTAAAGGTTCGGTAAGGATTCCTCGAACCTCAAACAACAACACACAAATTGGAGGCGAACATAGTTCTTGTATGCATGGGTCACGCACATACCTACGTACCCACAGTCAACGGACTTATCAACTCCCCGATAAGTCTTTCATAGACCTATGTTCTCGAGCGACAAATCGAAGATCCCATGGATTCATCAGGATATGACTGCCCTCACGCGCAAACCTCCCGTTGATAGCAAGTAAGCTAGGTATGTCATACACTTAAATTATCAATCAATCAAATAGGCATTATCATCTACCTATATATATAATATCAATAAGGTACTCACATTACCCTAAGATAATTCCCATATGTAGCATTATATCTCTTTAAATCCCACGTATTAAAATATTATGGCTTCACTTCTTAATTTAATTATCCTCGAGCCTCACTCATTACTCAAGGTTCATATAGATTTTTCCTCAACACTTTATTCACTAAGAAATCACTAATATCCTACTAGTCCATATCATCTTATCTCCCGAATTACCACGAATTAAACTCTCCCTTAATTAGGGTTAAAACTGATAGTTTCTAATCTCTTATAAACACATCTTCTATCAACTAGGATTGAATACCATCCTCACATGGATCAATAGTCTATAGTGTTTCATTCACACTATATGACTTCTCCACAAAATCAACATTCTCGCATCCTATAACATCTCACCACTCCCGACGTCGTTAAGGTTCATGCGTGGAGCGTCTCGCAAAGCGAAATCCAAACAAGGAACCCCTCCAATACACTACTACTTAACTTTTTTGGTCGTGGAGGTCCGTCAACCTCAAATACGCAACCGGGATAACCTCATCCCCTCTTTCAACCATATGTGGTCTAAAATCCCATCTATGTCCAATAGCAATACCACTAAGAGCTTGTACTACACTCAGTCCTTGCGCAATCACTAATGAGCTTAAACTCAGTCCTTGATGCTCAAATTGTAACCCTAAAGCTACCCAGGTGTTATATTAAATCTCCCCTACTGGACCTATCCTTAATCCTCATGCATACCAATTAGAATCCAACACATGAATATAGCAACCGAAATCTCTCCAATTTAATTATCATAATTCTAATCAATTAGATCCCAATCACATTCATTTGATTCTTATCTAGGGCTTACTAATCTTCCCTAAGTCCCATAATATCCAATTAATAATCACCAAAGATAAACAAAAGGTTTGGGATAATAACAATCATTAAAAGAAAAAACTTTATGAATTCTAGGGAGGTCGATCGATCGAAGGTAGGGGTCGATCGATCGATCGCCCAGATAACAACCCAGTTTTCAGCATTTCTTCTACTATGGGTTTCATCACTTTTAACAATTCTAACCTTCATATTAACTAACCAAATTCCTTATAAACCTTACTACATGATATAGCAACATATATGAATGATTTCTAATGCTCTAAACATCCTAGTATCATCAAGAGTTTGAATTAAAAGCGTATGTTTAACCTCTTTTTCCAGAAAATTATAAACATGATATCTTCAAGAACACAACAATGATTTTCAGAATTTCTTCCACAGATTGATGAATATTTCCTGGATTACTAACTACCTACAACATGAGTTTTATTCCTATATATTTTCAGATTCTAGAAATCCATTAACAACTCTATCTTTTCATCTTCCAAACATGTAAAAATCTCATTTTTATAGAACTATCCTAACATGGACAATATACAAACTTAGATTGTAATTATCAAACACTTGCCTCTAATGAATATCTGATCCTTTGGAGTTGAATAACACAGTTTGTTCTCCCTTTCTCCGACCAACTTCCGGTGGTGATGGGTGGTGGTGACCTTTGACCTTTGGTTCTCCTCCTTTCCAAGCAAGCTTTTCTTCTCCAAAGCAACCTTTCACTCTCTCTAAAAAGATAACCTTTCAATTTTGTGTAGAAGAGATGAATTGAACCTACGTACACTAATCTCCAAATACTTATAATAAGACAAAATTTGAAATTACTATTCATCCCCCTTGTAAAAATAACCAAAATGCCCTTTTGGGTTGTTTTTTCATTTCCAAATAACCCGAGGCCCAAAACCAACGTCCAAATAGACTTTTCTTACTATTTCAACCCTTTTGGACCCAACGACGCAGTCTAAATGACTATAAGGTTGATGTAAAAATAAGTTTCCTTTTTAATTTAACAAATTAGTCCCGACACGTCCCATACCGCGTCCGACTAAAAATTCAAATTACGGAATTAATAACTCACAGCAATATCAATAATCATCACATTCATATATTACCGAAATATCTTTAGGTAATATACAGAATCATTCATTTTAATATCCACAATTTGGATAAAACCCAAATTAATCCATTAATTTAAAATAAAACCCATTTTAAAAGTCATTAAAATTACGGGGTATTACATACTTCCCCTCTTAAAAAAGAAGTTCGTCCTGAAATTTGAAAAGACAAATCATACTGGTAAGGTCAACACTGAGTATAAATCTCACATCGCAAATAATCTATGTCGTACCGCCCATACAGTACATTATCAAATGCCCCATTGATGTTATACGCTAAGCCTCACCATATAGTTCAACCGAATCAAATTTAAACTATACCCAATCTTCCCTACACCATCCTCGTGACAAAGTTTGGGGAAAATGATCCTTACTTATTAAACAAATAAATCATGAAGTCACAACTACTTACTATTTCACAATTATTAAAACTACTACAATCCAACCATCCAGGGCGCCCATGCACCCTATCGTACAACTTTCATGATAAAATGGATATGATTAACCACATAATACTCCGATTTATCGAAAAGGTTATAAACTCATATCCTAAAGACCTAACTTATTTCAACTCTTAACGGTTATTAGTTTCATGCGTGGGTTGTCTCGCAAGCGAAATCTAAACAAGGAACCCTCTCGATACACCACTACCTAAAGTAGTCGGTCATCGAAACTCCTCAGGTCCTTAGTTAATAGTTTATAATCTCTCTACAAGTTTTATCGACTTCAAATAAAAGTCTACTCATCTACTTTCTTATTAAAGACAAGATGCTAGCTATAGTAGTACATACGCTCTCATATACCACAAATCAGTCCACGTCGATAGTCACATCATGTTCGAACATGCCCAAAGTAAGTAATTCCGTGATAAAAATCAGACCCACGTGATGACATGTAAAATATAGGTGTCCCACACCCCTCGATGAGTCTACGTAAATAATAGGGCCATAGGCTAAGTTTAGCAACCCTATTGCCCACACAATATTAATCACTACAAAAATCAGCATGCGCCTCATAATTCCTTAGATAGAAAACATACCCTCATTTTTGGGTGGTGGTTGTTGACTCCCACTATTATAACTTTTCTCCGACGAGTCAAGAAAAATTTCACCCCAAATTTTCAGTTCATGTTCACCACACTCCACTATATGCCCAAGCCTTTGAATAAATTTCCTTTGTTAGGTAACACACACAATTCCCACATTTCAAGAACTTCTACTGATGACTCTCCTCAATTTTCCATTATAGGGGTGACCTCGACTACGGTCATCATACTCGAACATACTTCATAACCTCCGAAGTACAACCTTCGCTATCCGTCCAATGGCCCTCATTTGCCTCCACCCCTCTAAGAGCGCCCTCATAGACTCGGGTATAACCCAAGACGTCCTAGTAAGGTCAAGGAAAATGTTCCACAAACCTCTGGTCACCTTGCAATGGAGAGGAAGATGTTCCGTCTTCTCCTCATCCGCCTTACATAATCAACAATGACTAGCCAGACGATAACATCTCTTTTATATACCTTGAAGCATCAGGATGACCTGTGTAGCTGTTGTCCACCCAAAGAATTTGACCTTCGGCGGCACTTTAACCTTCCAAATCTTCTTCCAAGGGAAGAGGGCTCTGGGATTCCCACTTCTGCTCAGAAGCAAAAAGTAGCCTCTGATCTTTCCATCCCATTCCACCGCATAGAATCCTCCTTAACCATCGGACGGGGTCCTAACATAACCACTCATAGAACGTGTCTGCCTCCTAAAGGTCCCAGTCCTATAACCTTCTTCGGAACTGTGGATTCTAGGTCACCCCTTCCCCGCTAACAATCATGTGGCCAGACACCAACCCATCCTAATCCCCTTCAAGGTAAAACATCACGAGAAAAAAGCTACTATAAGGACCCTAGTTCGACCCACCTATCCTTCTAGAATATGATCATGTTGCCTCTACCTAAAATAAACTCAGTACGTCTAAAAATCCACCCACATTCTTGCTATATACTTCCACAAATGCATGCCATGCGCAAACGTTCCCACCCCCGGCCACCAATCCCCCTGAGTGCTACCTCCTCTACTCCTATAACTCTTCTCCACAACCTATGATCCTCCCGAGGAAACCTCCACAACCACTTCCCTAATAAATATTTATTAAAATTAGCCAAATTTCCCAACCCCCCCCCCCTTAATGGCTATGCAGACCTCCTCCCAACCAACAATACTGTGTTTAAAACTAACCTCAGTGCCTCTCCATAGAAAGTCCCTCACGAGCTTCTCCAATTTTCTAAGAAATGTGATGGGGAAAGCCATAATGGACATGAAGTAAGTAGGCAGGCTAGACAAAGAACTTTTAATCATAGTGAGTCTCCCTCCTTTCTAAAGAAACCCATACTTACACCCGCCAGTATCCTACGTATTCTCTTAACCCTGGGTCGCAGATCGCAGTAGACTTATACTTAGCACCAATAGGAAGTACAAGATAAGAATTAGTGAATGACCCAACCCTACATCCCAGGATACCAACTAAGTCCTGCACAATTCCCTTTCCACTAATCAAAATTAACTCGCACTTTCCTTCATTAATTTTAAAGCAAGACACTGCCTCAAAACAAATAAGTAGTAACTTCAAAACACGAACTTGCCGCTAATCAGCATCACATAGGGCAATCGCATCATCCAAAAATTGAAGGTGAGTAATCGTTACCCTTTTAAGATTCGAAGTCCCTAAAGTGAAACCCCTGATCCGCTCAGTCTCAACCACCCTCCCCATCATCCGACTAAATACCTCTATAACTAAGATGAATAGGAGAGGGGATAACGGGTCTCCCTGATCGAGGCCAAGAGAACTTGAACAAAATCCCTTTGGCACACCATTAATCCGAACTGATTACCTAGGCATCGAAATGAATCTCCTCATCCACCGATACCACCGGCCACCAAACCCTATCCTCCTTAAATGTACAAAAGAAAATTTCGATTCACATGGTCATATGCCTTCTCAATGTCAATTTTACATACTAATCCATGAGTCCTACTCCTAAACCTAGATTCCATGCATTAATTCTCCACCAAGACTACATCGAGAATGTGCATGCCTCCAAAAAATTATTTTGAGACTCAGAAATCAGAGGGTGAATGACCTTCCTGATCCTAACTGATAGCACCTTAGCGAGAAGCTTGTAGATACTCCCAATCAAACTTATGGGCCTGAAATCCCTGATATCAAAAGAACTCCCCTTCTTAGAGATCAAAGTAATGAAAGTCGCATTCATCCTAGGCACAAAGTAGCCCCTATCATGAAACTCGTCAAAGAACTCCATCACATCATACCTGAAAATGGTCCAATATTGTTGAAAGAAGGCCATCGAAAAACTATCAGGTTTAGGCACCTTATCCCCACGCATCAACTTAAGAACCTGTACCACCTCCTCTTTGTTGAGGATGCCCTCGATACCTACAACCTCGAATGCAAAAATACTCCCAAATTCGGCACCATCAAGATAGGGATGCCACTCCTCTTCTCCCCTGAACATATCCTCATAAAATTACGAAATGGCCCCCTCACCCCTCTATCATCTTCAAACTCCTATCCCCCCACAGTTATTTTCCCAATGTTATTTTCATGCGTGTGAGAGTTGGAAACATTGTGGAAAATCTTGGTATTCAGATCACCCTCTTTTAACCACAACATCCCAGATTTATGCCTTTAGCTGATCTCTTCCTGAATAAGCCTATTCCCGATCTCCACTTTCTTAACCTCCCTAACTCAGCACCATCAAGGAAGCATTGTTAAAAGTAGACAGGGAGAAAATTATAAAATGAGCAACAAAATTTCTTCTCCCTTTAGTTTTGGATATGTTGGTGTATCATTGAGGCTCGTGATGCACCTCTATAGTTATTAACAATATATTAAATAACATAAAACTTCCCCAAAATTATATCCTTTGGTTATCATTTATGCCTTGTACCTCTTCAACAAAACTACAATTATGGAATGAACCTATGCCAAATAAAGGAACGAATCCAAGATCTCATATGTGACTATCTAAGTATATTCTAAGATGATTTAGTTTAGTAACAACTATCAGATTCTATAAAATATACCATTATATTTTAGCATCTTAAACCATCAATCCAATAAGAGGGAATTTGTGGATAGTGAATTGAGGAACCAAGAGGGAAATTATTTGTCTACTCGAATCACTATTGGAATACAACATATTTATCTTATTTTTATTTTCCACGATAGGGGAATCTAGAGGTCTAACTTTAGACTAACTATCCCAATTCGTATAGACTAGTTCAACTTCTGAAAGAAAAATAAAAGTTAGATGAATCCTATTGTTGTCCTTGTGGCATCATTATGTGAATTGTTCAAAAATTAGCAAGTAAAATCTACTGTAATTTATATATGTATATATATATATACATCCATAATAGGTATATTCCATGCCATAAATTATTTGTAGTATATTTAGTCATGTGACATGTAGATGCATTGTGACTCCAGAATATTGCATGCCTGCAAGACATCCGTGTATCGTCCCATGCTTACAAGGGGCCACATCAAAAAGATATAATTATGAAGGTTAGGATGTAATTTTCAGTGATTTTTTCTCCAATATACCCATGGCTACAAATTCTCTCTGTCTATGGCGCAATCTCCGTGCGTCTTTCTTTAATCTGGAGCTAAAAGAAACTAAAATATACATTAGCGCATAGTGTACCTATCCATATGACACACCTATTATCATTGTAAAATTTGTAAAAACATAAGTGCCAAAATTTTATTTTAAGTAGGGTTAGATCTTAATTAATGGTCATGGTTACTTGAATTTTATATAAAAATGATATTCCGTCAAGCAACCCAGTTAAACTACCAAATGATAATGATTGAGCTCCAACTTTACTTAGATCCTCTAAACCATAATATATGAGATGTGGATTGCTATTAAAAATGCGTATAACAAACCTAAACTCACTTTCTTTTAAAAAAACCATAATATGTGCAACTATAAAGAGTGAAGAGACTTCAGGAAACTTCTCAAATTTCTTAAAACTCCTAGTATTTAGTGATGTCTATCTATGAACATGCATCTTGATAGTTATGAACATGCACTGTGTTTCTAAAAATAGTATATAAATCTAGTTGAGAGTACAAATTTACCCGTCCGAATGATACCTATAAGAGAAAAATGATCCAAGTTTAGGTCATGCATTGAACTGATCGTGCCATCCTTATTCCTAAGACACTCAAGTCAAAACCTTACATAGGGAAGAGAGCGAAAAAAGGCGGTGAATATGGTATCCAAGTGTCAGTTCAAACCACTCACTAGGCACGAATCATATGCATGATCCAATGCGGGGAATAATGACTCGCTTGGCACTGTATGGGTAGACGATGACGACCACCTCGTGTTTGAACAAGATAATAATGAAAAGAGCATGTCCAAAATGACTAAAAACAAAGTAAACTTGAATAGAGTCTAGAACAGTACTAGACTTGCCCAAATCCTTCCCACTAGTCATTTTCAAAAATTGAGACTGATGTGAAGACACAATCATTTCCCTCAAGTTACTTTGATACCTTTCGGGCTATCCATGCCTCTTTCCAGGCACTTCTCTATTGTTTTCACTTTGCACCCGAAAAATTGACTTACAACATCAAAACAATCATCTTCTAGTCAATTTCAAAAATTGAGAGTCTGATGAGAACACAAACACTTCCCACAAGTTACTTTTGCACCTCTTAGGGTGTTCGTGCCTCTCTTAGGGACACTTGGTTGATGTTTTGAGTTTTTGCTCCATAAAGTCCATTTTATACCACAAAACGAGCGTATACTAGTAAATTTTGGCAAATTTAGTTCGATTAGGAAAATGACACTTCGCACATGTTCCTTTTGTGCATCTTGGGTGTTTGTTCCTCTTTTATGGACACTAGATTAATGTTTTGAGTTTTTACTCTAAAAACCCATTTTTAACACGCAAAAAAACGTACACATGTGAGATAATTTCTAAAACCAAATGTCCAATGATGAAACTGTCTCTTCCCATAGGATACGTTAGTACCTCTTAGGGTTTTTGTGTCTCTTATTTGACCACCAAGTTCCTATTTTGAGTTTTTGACTCCTAAATCTCATTATCAACCCTATAACAAGCGTATACTAGTTAACTTCTGCAACCAAGATCCCGGTGAGGACACGAGCATTCCCTCAAGTTACTTTTATAACTTTGGAGTTATTCGTGACTCTTTCCATGCCACTTTATTTATGTTTTTTGCCACTCGAAATGAACGTAAACCAATATATTAAAAAATCGAGTCTAATGAGAAAATGGACATTTCCCACCTAAGAAGCACGGACACTTCTTCGAAGGTGATGTACCCGTGTCGGACACTCCAATAGTTGTATGACACTCCGCGTGGCTTGTCAGACTTGTTTGACATTTAAAAAAAAAGGCGGGCACTTCACTAACATGACCTAGACATTTCCTGGACACGACGAGGTGCCAAAATTAAAGAACACTAAGAAATTCTAGTGTCATCTTGTAAAATTAAATCTTTAAGGGTGTATGAATAATAAGAAGATAAGTTAATTGAATATAGTTATTAAAGAACACTAAGAAATTCATATCTTTGACTTACGGTTTAACTGTCATTATTAAATGGTAAAATAGTGAACCATGTTAATTTTAATATATTAGTTTTCACAATTATTTTTTGTTTATGAAATTCATAGTAGATATCGTCATGTCTTTGATGTGTCGTGTACTTTTTTTTAAGTTTGTCGCGTCCGTGATGTGTTGGACACGACACCCATATCTGTGTCCATGCTTCATAGTTTCGCATGAGATACTTGGATAACATTAGCAATTTTTTCAACGATGTGCATGTTTGAATTAATTTGGGTCGATAACATATATCACAAAATAAAATCTAAATCGAATAGTAAATCTAATTAAGACTTGAATGAATTAACACAAACAAATATATCAATAATTCTAATTAAAAATAACAAAAATAAGTATGCAAATATTTTCATAAATTAATCTTAGAACTACACTATAACGACTAATTGATAATACGGGTTTTTAATTGGCTCACCCTCATACTCCTATCATAACTGAAAATTAATCGAGTACAAAAACTAATTATATTAATCAATGACCAATAATTAAAATTACATTTATCCGTACTAATTTGACGGTACTATAAATTGAATGTTCGGGACTAAATTAGATATGTTGATTCGATCATTTAGTTTGTCTTCCTGCATCATTCAAAAATCATATTACAAGTTTAAAGGTCAACCATGTATCACTAATTGCAATAGATGAAACATAAATAGAATAAACTAAATCCCAACTATTAAACACACAACTGGAATAAAATTGCTAAAACCAATAGTATATCCACTGATTCATGAAATTTAGTAATTGGCCCACTATTTAAATCAGTATGATAATACTCGCCCCATCTTATACAATCTTACAACTGATTCAATTAAGAACATAAACCCTTTAACATACAAGAATGGAATAAAAAACAAAAATAGTAAAATAAAATAAAATAATACCTGAGTAAAAAATTGTAATACGATTAGCCTGAGACATGGGTGATAGAGAGGGAAAGGGCTAGGGCTAGGGAGGCTTGGTTCTAGCACGACTAGATCTAGGTTTAGTGCGACGAAGGTGTGCAGGTGAAGAAAAAGGAGAAGAATGGGTGAAGAAGAAGGATAAGGATCGCTGGTCTTTTCATTTCTTTTTGTATTTTCTTAGGCTCTTTTGGTGATAGAATAATCGGGATAGTAAAAATTGGCATGGGGGGAATCGAAATTTATTTTATCCGTCTCATAAGTTATACCTTGTGAGATGGCTACTAATTTTAAGTCTTTTTTTGGAGTATATTTTAATATGGCTAGTAATTTGGAGTCTCTTTTAATAGTACTTTTTGAGAAGGGATTCAAAAGGGTCTTAAATTGAGTAGTTTTTAAGACTGATAATTTTACCCGTCTCAAAGAGTGGGTTTTAAAGTCCCAAATTTTAGCCATCACAAAAGGTTCAGTCGTAAAAAGTACTTTTTTGTAGTGAAACCGACAAATTATACTCAAAATAGGCAAAAGATAAATCCATCCCTGGAGAAATGGTATCAAAGAATAATTTATGCATACGAAATCAAATAGATAACAAGTCCAGGAACTAAGTTACAGAATGGGAACTGTTAGGCACCCATTCTACCATTTTAGTCTCTCATGGCTTATAAACAATGTTAGTCGTTTTATCCTAAAACATATATAGAGCATGTGGTGTGAAAAGTGTACATATGCATGATAAGTGTGTGAGGTGTGAAATCATTATAGGGGAACAAGTCATCAAAATCAGTGGAGTTACAAAAAAAGGAATATATGTGTGTGTGTGTGTGTGTGTGTGTGTGTGTGCGTGCGCGCGGTGCACGCGTGTGTGTGATACATATGATCATGATTCAGTATAAAAGGGTGAATATGCGTGTCTAACGGGACCACTAAAGAATGAAAAATTACATGTATAAGTAGTAAACCATATCGTGACTCATTAAGGACAAATGGTACGCATGTCTAACAAGACTATTAAAAGTAAGTAACAATAGGTATGAAGTTAATAACCGAAATATATTGAATAAAATGTTAAAAATGAGGAACAGTATGACACGAATCTCGAGAAAAAACTAGGTGTAAGTGCAAAAATGTTATCTTAAGCCTTTTGTTTTGCACTTTGACGTATTCGGTGTAGCACGTTACAAACCAACAAGAACCCATATGTATCCAAGTTCAATACTTCTCTACATCTCATGAAGGTATAAATGTTTTAGGAGTTCATAATTATTTATATTTATATTTAAAATGTTTTTCAGAGTTTGTCTGGATGGATTTGAGAGTCGAGCCTGTCATTTTAGGATCCTTGAGTGAAGTTGGGTCTCTTTATGTATTCTCAAAAATTAATTAAAAAAATCATCCAAATTAGATAAATTTCTACACTATTTTTGTTATTAGCAAGGCCTTCCACATTTTGATTTCCCGTTTTTAACTTTATTATAATATGTATTAAGCGACCCTCCTAATGTATTTTTGTTTAAATGTTAAGTTTTCATGAAATTTATATGTTAAATCTTGTTGTTAAAATTTATTGAACATACTATTATAATATAAAATCATTTAAAAATATTTTACCTAGTGGCATTATTAAAATCTACTTTATTTTTTAAACTTGTAATTATGTGGGTGGCATGGATACATTGTCTTTAAAATTTTCACATGTGACCATAATGACAAGTGGTATTATTGTTACACAACAACTCAATTTTCCTAATTTTTTTTATTACTGTAGACACCACATTATAGGACCCCCAAAGTCTCTCATTTGGTCCCTAGCACCTCCTCATTTCACTGCAAACCCTAGATCACACTCCAAGTACCAATATATAGGCCATCGGGCGCCCCTCCGCCCCGTTTGACTCTGATAAACTCTATCATTAGAGAAAAACCTCTGTGAATCCTCAAAAAGATCTAAATCCCCTTTCCAATGGTCCACCTCATTCATGAATCCTCATAACGATTCAGACGAACGAACCATTTTACTACCGAAAATCGATTCGGAGGCCACCGAGCGCTCCCGAACCCCGATTTGACCCCAAGCAACTTCATTGCCAGAGCGAAAGATATTTAAATATTTGAAGTGAAATGAAACCCCTTTCCAACGGTCTGCCCCGTGCATGAAATGGGGTAATCATCGAGACGAACAATCAGTTTTCCTTCAAAAATTGATCATGTGGCCACCGAGCGCTCTCTGGCTCCGTTTGACTGAAGTTAGCTCTTCATCTCGAATGAGACTGCATGAATATCCGAAGGGAACTGAATACCCTTTACAAAAGTTCACACTGTGAGTGATTCTAACTTACGGTGCGGATGAACAATTCGTTTTACTCCGAGAGGTCACCGGGTGCTTCCGGGTCCTGATTAACTAAGGTCAACTTTTTGAACCGATCGAAACTCTTTGGAATGTAGAAATAAATCTCTTAACCTTTCCAATGATCCACCTCCGCACAATATTGACTTACCATGTACACGAACAATATGTTTCCGTCCAGCGATCTCCCATCTAAAGTACCGATGTGGGCTTTCAAGCCACATTAGACCCAAAGTCAACTCCCGAACCCAAGAGAGGTCCAAAGGACTCTTGATGCTATCTAAAGTACCTTTCTAAAGTAATTCCCCATGCACGATTCAAATGAGTGGATTACGTTCAATGATCCTTTTCCTAGGAAAATCTACATGAGACTTCTAATTGGCAGCTTTAGTTCCTTGCCTATCGGCAGTGTCTTTAGGGTCACCTACCGATGGGCAAGACTAAGGCGGTGCCGATCGGCAACCCCATGACCCTATAAAAGGAGGTAATATCCTTACTACCAAGCATACTGACACTAGATATCCATCAGCATCAGTGATGTCAACAACATTATCTCAAAATAAGCAATGTTCCTCCATGTAAAGTTCCATTCAAGCTTCAATTCCCATCCTTTTCATACCCAATTTGGCCACTCACACTCTTTCTCATCCCTAATTAATCTCACATTCAAGGGAGTTCATCCAAGATCAAATATCAAGTGTCAAAGGAGGTCCAATTCCTTCCCCTTCTGTTGAAATTCTTTATTTTGCATAAATTTCATTAGATCCGTAATTTAGTTCTTACTTTAGTTCATAGACATTAATACCTACATTTTTTATTAGTATATTGTACATACTTTATTTTCTATAAAAAAATCCAAAACAAACAAAAATAGTGTTACACCCATAAATTCCGAACGGGATTATCCATCACACTTTTTCAAAACTAAAACATATTTTCCTACACACACACATACAATGAAAGCCCGTTCGGATCTATGGGATAAACCCCACCCCCATGACCTATTCAAACTATGTGGACTTTGATGCCTTTATAGGTTGCATAGGCATTTCATATTAAAACCCGAGTCTATAGTTCAATTTTCCAATTTTCCTAAATTCCTTGTTCTTATCATATTCTTGCATTAATATACATATTATGTGTGGCTGTGCTTCATCCAATACATATTTCATAATAACGATCAATATCGCGATAAACTCATAAATCACATTTTCTATATATATTATTTCTAGAACATTCCTATGGATGATTTCACTCTATATTTCCCATGGTATGAGTTGAATGATTCCAATCTCCATTATATATACACGCGCACACACTTCATGAAGAAATAAAGGAAAACAATAACACAAGCCCATGAGAGACCGAAAGGGCGAGATGGGTGTCTAACACCTTCCCATTCCGTAACTTAGCCTCGAACCTTGGAACTATTGATTTCGTATACATCAGTTTGTCTTTGATGCTGCTCTCTCGAGGTGATAACATATTCTTTTGCCTGTTTTGTGCAAAATAGGCTGGCGACTCCATCTCTTTACATTAACCCCACATCGACAACAGCTGAAGCATCCTTAAGTAGAAGGGGCAAGAGAACTTTCAATCCCCGCTCAGCACACGAACTCGATAGGGATGAACATAGTGGCGGCTCCTTTGGGGTCTTCTCAATAAGAGGGATAAACTCTGTTTGCATGGGTGTTTTGTTTTCTTACGTTCTTGTGAACCTACATGTATGTACCCTTTATCTCCTCTATTATTTATTGCAAATATATACCTCATGCTTGTATCACTACTCACTCACACACTTGAAAAAATTCTCCATGTACACTTCACACCACATATAGTTAGAATCACCTATATCCCCATGTTGAACACACCACTTATAAATCCATGCTTAGGTGTGACACCTCCACATATCACACTTGTATATATCCATGCTCACTCATAGTTATAACACACCACTCATAGTTGATCCATGCTTAGGTTCACTACCACATACTCACTTGTAGATAATTACCCACCACTCACTCTCACATAATCCAGGCTTAGTAAAGATTTAATTTTTATACTTGTCCATTATCCCATGCTTGGCATGATACTGATCAATAAAGATACTCTCTCCATAAGATACTAATCAGGAATCATTCATATTGCAAACTACATCACCAAAGAGACCACATTTTGTCCTGTAACTAGGGGTCACTTCGTGATGGACGCTAGTCCAACAGGGCATAGTTAGCCTAATTGATATGACTCTCACCTTCCATTAGCTAAGTACCTTTCGACGTATATCGAACGGTCCACATCGTAATGCTGGACCAAAGTCATGACGGAAGGTATATCACAGGGAACTCATTTACATACGTCGAGTATATCAAATTCGCTCTCACACGTACTGTCCCCACGAGGTATATAATGAGGAAATTCACTTACACTAGGGCATATCAAATGGCTTGTCCACACATACCAATTGCCCTCAAAAGTAAGACATATATCGTGGAAGTCATGCCCGAGGAGGGAACACCTTACAATTGACCTAACAACTGCATACCAACATATAGGTGTCAAACCTAGGACATTCATATTTACTTTTTTGGTTTCTACCCGGAAATCTACCGAAATGATGGGTGGGCATGCCGCCCAAATTTTTATCCAATTTTTAAAATGGGACCCTGCCCTTGAGCCCGGTAACAAGTCCAACCATAGTTTTTATATATTTTTCAAACCCAATTTTTCTAGGCTCGACTCCCGTCCGATATATATTTTTGCATTTAGGTTAACCTAATAAGTGAGAACCTAATAAACATAATTATAATCATGTTGAGCCCCGTTTCTATCTTTTCCTTCTTTCTTTTCCAAACGTGTCCATAAACATTCTTCCTCTTTTATCAAAAATACTAAAAACATTTTTCCTTCCTTATACCAAAAATATTTTCCTCCTTTTTACACAAAAAAACATGTTGTCCTCATCTTTTCCAAAAATGTAAGAAACATGTTTTCTTCTTTCCTCTTTTCCAAAAATAAATCCCAATCTTTCTCATCCTCAGGTCAATCGTATACCCCTGGCCTGGCTCCCTATTGGTTTTGTTCTTCAGTCAAATTGCCCCGAAGCTCCGTTTGTCCCCTCAATTCCTCCAAGTATGGAATTCATCCGCTTTCTATGGAGAACACATACCAAGTACATAATGTGCAGCTAGATTTGATGACGGTCCGAGACTAACTTACTGGCAAGATTTATAACCTTCCAACCGAGGTTCATGAGATGCAATAAAACTGGGTCCCTATTCCTAAAGATCCTGAGGTCTTCTTCCCTCGCGTTATGGGTCTTCCATCACCCGAGCCTATTTGGGTTCTCCAAGAATACGAGCACACTCCACATGCTCCTCCTGCTAATGGGACACTGCCAACATAACTTCTTATGATGAATCTTACCTATCCAGGGGCTAATTTACATGTGACCATTGATCTAAAGGAGTAAGAGTTGAACAAAGTCAATGAAGACCTTAAGATGTCAACCAAGAAATTTAACTTAGTCAAACTCCTTGAAAACTACATGGACTATACCACATGTCTCAATATCCTAAAGCACGGTTATCAAAAAAGTTCAAAATGCCTAATATCGAGAAATTCGAGGGTAGTAAACCCCCGGTTGTTCATCTACCTAGATATCATCGATCCATGACTCTCTTAGAGGCCTCCGAAGAAATAATGGCCCAAATGTTCCAACAGACCTTGAAGGATAGCGCTCTCTATTGGGTTTTATCTGTCGAGGATTCTAGAATCTGAATTTGGTAAGATGTTGAACCCGAATTCATGCCATAGTATAAGTACAACGAAGACTTAGAGGTTACCCGTCATAATTTAGAGTTGCTCAAGTAGAATCCTAGGGAATCAGTCAGTAACTTCATAGCATGGTTCAGAGAGAAAGCAACCACTATGACCAACTGGCCTTTCGAAGAGGAGCAAGTCAGTATTGTAAAGAATAACTTATTACTCCATGTCCAAGAAATAATGGGAGGACAGTACTACCCTCATTTTTGATCCCTTCGAAAAGCATGAGTGGAGATAAAAAAAAGGTCTTTCCAAGACAGAAATTGAACCAAAGACAGTATTTGGACAATTCTCTCCCAGGAATTTTGAAAAACCAATCAATACCGTAGTTTCAACCATCAACAACATCTCTTAGTTCGCCTCTTTATGGGCACTAGAAAGTCACCCTAACCCAGTCCAAGAGGAATACACTGAGCTTCACGCTCCCCTCTCCAAAGTTTATTAGGACCTCTTAAACCAAAACCTTATCAAACCATCGCACCCTCATCCACCACCAAAACCACTTCCTAAAAATCAAACAAGATGCCCGTTGTGACTTTCACCAAACTGCTGGTCATACTTCCGACCACTGCTTCTACCTTTAAAATGTGGTCCAAGGCCTTATTGACCAGGGTGTCATTACCCCACCATCTAATCCTAAACCAAAAACTACCCACAAGACACTCTCGAATCATACAAATGCCATCTTACTAGAAGAAAACCCAGAATTTAACCCATCTACCCAGATCATACCAAGAAAATCACCAATCATACCCATATACTCTCCTAAGCCTCTCCAAACATGCTAATACTTTCTCTTACACCCTACCATCTTTATCAGTCTGTCCCTATCACTCCTTAACAGAGCATGCATCGCTATCCACACCCATTCTGGAGGTAAAGATATGGAATTAACAGAAGTTTTGAATCAACTCCTAGAGTTTGGGCTGAAATTACCCTTCGTGATGATCGTTCACTGCTAGAGATTCAGCATGTTGTTCTTAGAAGTTCGAAAATGGGCTTGAGAGTCAGACAATTGGATGGTACCGACTGATGAAGTCAGTTTAGATGATATGGTCCAGATCATGATGGATTTATTCCAACATACCGGTGATATTTGTAATATATCTAAGTTACTCCATTCTTTAAAACTACAAGGGCATCTAGTCCTTCACTTATACACCTCCCCACCGAATGGGAAGACTTCTATGAAGAGGTCGTTGAAGTCGTGAAATGTATTAACTTTTCATGGAAAGATAATGTCATTGCCACCGGGTGAGGGGACGAATTCGATGATTCAGACAAAGACTGGAGTCTAGAAAAGACTAGTCTAATAGTCAACATATGTGGGATGATATCATTTGAAGAGCTATTAGGAAAGATCAACAAGGTGGTTGAACAATACGAGATCAATGAGGAAACATGGTTTCTATATTTCCCCTCTTATGTGAACCACATAACCAAGTCAGGGAGGCATTACCATGTCCCAAACCTACTACCATCAAGAAGCGTTAAAGGAAAGGGTGTTAAGAATCTTCCTATGACAGAAATGCCTCTTAAGAAAAGGAAGATCCTCGATCAGTTGAAGAAAATCCCAGACACCATCACTCTGTTTGGACTCTTTATGTCTTCCCAACTACACCAAAACACCTTAATGAAGCTACTCATAGGACCATAATTCCTCCTTCTACCATGCCAGAAGAAGCAGTGAATCTGGTCGAATCTCTAACCTCTACTAGAATGCTCTCATTCTCCGAAGAAGAAATCCCTAAGATTGGTCCAAGACACAATTATTCTCTCAACATATCTGTCGAAGTCATGAGAAAGACCGTCCCACTTTGATTTGTCGATAATGGATCATCTCGAAATGTCTGCCCGTTAAGGACCCTTAATTGTTTGGGACTAAAAGTAAATGACCTTTCCCTAACATATGTCGTAGTATGGACCTACGATAATACCCGCCGAGAAGTGTGGGATATATAAATCTTACAATATGGGATGTCCCTATATATCCGGTTGTTTAATTTCAAGTCATAGACATCCCATCCTGTGTCAATTTACTACTCAGACGATCGTGGATCCAAAGCATCAAGGGGAGTATTCTTCCCTTCCTCAAAAGCTGAAGTTCTTTTCCAATCGGTAGGTCAACACCATCTTGGGTGAAGACGACAATGTTGAGAATGCAAGCACAAGTAATCCAATACTAGAGATACAACACGAGACAAATGATATGCTTCTGTCAGGTTTCCAGACTGAACCACTTCTACTCCTAGCAGGGGACAATTTCAAAGATAGGGTTTATCAGAATATAACCCTCATGGCAATCAAATGTTCAAGAATATGCACTTCATGCATGGACAGGGGCTGGGACGACGACGGTAGGGGATACTTGAACCCATTGTGTTGAAGAAATCTTTTCCTCCTTGTGGCATAGGCTCTCAACTGCCAGTAAAAGAACTCAAAATGCTCCGCCAATTTCGACTAAAGAGATGTCTATAAAGCACCAAGAGTGTCTTCATATATTCCTTAAACAAAATATTCATCATAAAGGGTGAAGATTTCCCCTTTTACGGCTTTTCAAAATCATGGTATGATTATGTGGACAAGAAAATAAAATCAGGAATGGAGATCTTTTTCAAAGACAACTACTCATGGGTGAAGAGTTCCCAGCATTATGTGAAACCACCCATTGAAGAAACCATAGCCGATATTGAGGGAAGTGACTCCAATCATTCTTTTAATTTATAAACACTAGGGCTAACACTCTGCATGATGCACTCAGGGTCTATATCGTCAGATCCATCCTTCCTGATCAAAGCTACTGATGAACTTCTCCTTAACTGGCATGTTGCACCTGTACCACTTATTGACGTTCAAACTAACCTGATGTTTATCCCCTTTCTTCTTCCATAGTTGTTCCTCCTTACTCTAATGTAATCCACACCTTCTTTAATGAGGTTCTCAATGCTATTTTTCCTATCAATGAAATAAACGAAGATTTTGAGTATCTTGTTGTGCCTTACATTAATTTTCTTAATTCTAATCAAACACTTCATGATTGTTGATGTAAAAAACTAGATTTGATCTAATTAATTGATCACGAATAAATATGAGTAAAGATACAAGACAAGATATTTTTAAAGTGGCTCAACCTTAATGAAATGGCCTATGTCCACTGTTTTGTATTACAGTGTGTCTTACCCTGATCTCGATTATGTTTCCCTGGTTGACTCGTTTTCGCTTCCCCTGCCATGAGGGCTTTACGATGTATTTATACCCCTTGGGTTGTCAATGTGAATAGATAGTGTGCCTTTATTGAATAGGCAAATACATATATACATGGTAAGGGATGACTGTAATACAATAAATAATGAATCTATCACGTTATTTGACCTTCCCAATAATTTGCTCGGTACGCTGAGTAGCTCGGTACTTGAGCTTGTCCCATGTTGGATGACACGTGTCTTTATATGATTGGTCCATGTCAGTTGACTAATTTTTGTTTTAATAATGATGATGATTTTAAAATGAACAATCATTAACTGATCTAAATTAGATTAATAACAAACAACATAACCACATTCAAGTTAATGAAGATGAAATTGCTATTATTAATCTCGGTTCTAGTAGACAACTATGCGAGATTTGGATAGGGGCTACCCTTGACGAGCATGAGCATGCAAAACTTGAGGAATTACTAAAGGAATTTTTGGATGTATTCACATGATCCTACGATGACATGATTGTAACAACCCGAGTAATTTTGGGCTATTTTAATTAATTTTTAAAAAATGGAGGAAAATAAAGTTTTGATAAAATTATTTTTATTTCTCAAATATATTGGTTATTATTTTTAAAGGCGAGAATTTCAAACGGTTTCGAAAATGGAGTTAAAACAGATTTTAAAATAATTTTTAAATGTTTTTAACTCTTGGAGTTGTTTTGACTTCCAACTCTTCATTTCTTTGCCTTAATTAAAGGAGTCTTTTGGATTCCAACTATTCATTTCTTTGCATTATAAAAGGAAGTCGTGGGAAACCCTTTTTAACCTACTTTTGGCACAAATTTTGGCAGAAAATATATTTTATATTCCTCTTTTTTTATATACACATTGGCCCTTGAGATTTGTGAGTTCCAACCTTAGATTAGAGGTGTTCTTGGGGCTATTTTGTTGGAGGTTCTTGGAGGAGATTTTGTAGACATTTTGTGTTGATCTTGAGGACGTGATCATTGGTTTCTCATCATGGTTTGAGGTATGGGGTTTTACACAATATGCTCCTTAAATCTCGCGAGTGTCGTTCTCTTTGAATTCTTGTTAATTGAACTCATATTTGAATTGATAAATTCATTGAAATCTGGAAAATAATTGTTGAAATTATTTTTATTCATGTGGTATCATTATATTGTTGATGAGTACATTGTCATGAGATTTTAATATGGCACGGACGTTGGGCACCCGCCAAAATTCCTGTTTCCCGGGCTATGGCTTGATAAAGCATATACGGATGTGGTGAGGCCTGGTGACCCGGTTAAAGTGTTATTGAGAAATTATATTGATAAATACTTTGAGATTTTCATTTTGATATGAATATTCGTACTCGTGTTGTTACCCTTTGTTCATCGTTAATATAATTGTTGAGCATCTTTCCTGTCGTATTGTGTACTTCCCCATATTTTCTTTTAGTGATAGGTTAGCGCAGATTTTGGGGCGCTATGGAGATTGATTTTAGCGAGGATTGTTTGGGAAAGATTTGTATTATTTTGATGTATATAGCTTTGGAGATTTGTATTTTTATTCGAGTTAGATAGTTGTAATTTTAATTCGAGAGACTTGTTGTAATTGAAGAGATAGATTAGTGGATTTACATTATTGTGGGTTTATTTAGATGCTCTATACCTTGTCACTTATGGAATTGGATTTATTTTATCGCATTAACGCTCCATTCTCTCTCCCCAGGCGGGCGGGGTGTTACAAATGGTATCAGAGCTTAGGTATATGAAAACCCTCGGGACTTGGATTTTGGGTTCATTGCGTGGTTAGCAATTTTTGGAGATAGAAAATTTTATGTGATATTCGTAATAGGTTTCGAGATTAGATGTGAGATATTTATTTTTGGAGACGAGATTATTTTGGAGATTGTTGGCCTGATTTTTGAGAGTTAGGTATTCGACGAATTTCGAGGGCGAAATTCCATTGTTAATGGGGAAGTGTAACAACCCGCGTAATTTTGGGCTATTTTAATTAATTTTTGAAAATGGACGAAAATAAAGTTTTTGATAAAATTATTTTTATTTCTCAAATATGTTGGTTATTATTTTTAAAGGCGAGAATTTCAAACGGTTTCGAAAATGGAGTTAAAACGGATTTTAAAATGATTTTAAAATGTTTTTAACTCTTGGAGTTGTTTTGACTTCCAACTCTTCATTTCTTTGCCTTAATTAAAGGAGTCTTTTGGATTCCAACTCTTCATTTCTTTGCATTATAAAAGGAAGTCGTGGGCAACCCTTTTTAACCTACTTTTGGCACAAATTTTGGCAGAAAATATATTTTATATTCCTCTTCTTTTTATATTCACATTGGCCCTTGAGATTTGTGAGTTCCAACCTTAGATTAGAGGTGTTATTGGGGCTATTTTGTTGGAGGAGCTTTTGTAGATCTTTTGTGTTGATCTTGAGGATGTGATCATTGGTTTCTCATCATGGTTTGAGGTATGGGGTTTTACACAATATGCTCCTTAAATCTCGCGAGTGTCATTCTCTTTGAATTCTTGTTAATTGAACTCATATTTGAATTGATAAATTCATTGAAATCTGGAAAATAATTGTTGAAATTATTTTTATTCATGTGATATCATTATATTGTTGATGAGTACGTTTTCATGAGATTTTAATATGGCACGGACGTTGGGCACCCGCCAAAATTCCTGTTTCCCGGGCTATGGCTTGATAAAGCATATACGGATGTGGTGAGGCCTGGTGACCCGGTTAAAGTGTTGTTGAGAAATTATATTGATAAATACTTTGAGATTTGCATTTTGATTTGAATATTCGTACTCGTGTTGTTACCCTTTGTTCATCGGTAATATAATTGTTGAGCATCTTTCCTGTCATATTGTGTACTTCCCCATATTTTCTTTTAGTGATAGGTTAGCGCAGATTTTGGGGCGCTATGGAGATTGATTTTAGCGAGGATTGTTTGGGAAAGATTTGTATTATTTTGATGTATAGATCTTTGGAGATTTGTATTTTTATTCGAGTTAGATATTTGTAATTTTAATTCGAGAGACTTGTTGTAATTGAAGAGATAGATTAGTGGATTTATATTATTGTGGGTTTATTTAGATGCTCTATACCTTGTCACTTATGGATTTGGATTTATTTTATCGCATTAGCACTCCATTCGCTCTCCCCGGGTGGGCAGGTGTTACAATGATCATCATTGACCCTGAGATAACTCAGTATGAGACTCTTACTCTCCCCGAATGGAAATCGGTCAAGCAAAAACTACGAAAGCTCTACATTCGTATGATCGAATATTCAACATGGTTATCCTGTCACGACCCCGACCCAAAATAGTATTAGGGAACGAGTGTCTTAACATGCCACCAAGGCAACAAATATTCTGATTGAATTGTTTCCTTAAATAAATGCAACAGATATATTATCACATGGTTATGAATCATAAAATACTGAAAGTAAAGGAATTACGTCATCAGAGCTTTCTAAAGGAAACTTTATATATATTAAAAGTAACAACGAGTTACAACTTAAGAGAAAATTTAAATCTTATTACAAGAGAGCCAGACATGCTCTAAATAAACATTTTACAAAAAGTGCTCTAAAAGCTAAATCTTCTATATAGTCCATTTTCGTTCCGTCCATGAGCCTAAACATTTCCAGAAAATTTGTTATTTGTACAACATCAGCTAAAAGCCGAATGAGGTTCAATCTCCAAACATTCCAGGGTTTTTAGAAAATAGATACCTATTCTAGTCAAAAGAGAAGGCATATACATATATGGAGAGGAACTTGCAGTAAATAGATAAAATTTTGAAATGAAATTATATATATCACAATTGGATAGCTCAGAATAAGACGAATGAAACAAATCAAATGTGATATCTTTTTCTTTCAATCATATTATTTTGATGGCCAAGTACACTATAATACCGTATTATACCCCGATAGTTGAGAGTCAATCGAACTAGTTCATCACCACGCCTTATTAAGGGCACACCAGCGATAACCCGGCTGGGAAGGTCAGTCAGTAAAGAGGTCCCTTCGGCCGAATCATAATTTCATTATTCAATATCCTTTTCAATAATCATTTTAATCGGTATGTTTATATGGACAAATATAAACATATCACAATTGAATCAGTCATCGGTATCACATGAATTTTGAGAATAAAAGAAGTTCACAAAATATATATAGTTTGCATAATATCACATAATCAAAATACACAAGGAATGTCAGAGTACTCACCCAAAATGGAGGTCAAATTTACTGGTATTGGTCTTCGATCACACGTTAATCTGATAAAGATTTAGGTACACATTATACGGTCCAGTTTATACTATAATAACCGCTTCTTTTAAAGGATTACTGAATCCCTATTTGTTAACTTTTTAAAATCATTGATCGTAATTGAAGAATTCAATTCATAGTCTTTCCTGATCAGTCGGTTCCCAGTAGAGATGGAGGGTCACAGGGGCACCACTTAAATACCATCTCATCTAGACAGAACATTTCCGGATTCATTCTAAGTAGAGATGGAGGGTCACAGGGGAACCACTTAAATACCATCTCATCTTGACAGAACTTCACCGGGCCTAACTTTGGAATTACTTAAATGGGATTCTATAATAACGAGCAATTTTTTTAAAAACAATCAATTTTAAAAGCGTATAATTTCTAACAAGTTTATAAAATCAACTTGGATTTGTTCTAAATTTTAAGTTTTGATTAGTGAATTCTTTATTGTATTTTAGCAGCATAACTACTAAGTAAACCTATAAAACAATAATTTAAAACTATAAATATGCATTATAACATTAAGATTACCTTAAGATGAATATCCCTAAGAACTTCTTCTTAAACTTTGTCACACTTTCTCTCACTATTTCTTTCTATAATTCTGAAGGAATTGGTGTGAGTTTCAAAGGATCCCCAAAGGCCCTATTTATAGTTTTCCAAAGATATCACAACATTGAAACGTGTCCATGATGACCAAGATATTACAATGGGAGTCCGCGTTGACGTGTCGCGTAACGGAGGCATCTTGCAGTCTTATTTCACTGGACTGCGACACGTGTTTTAGCTTCTCCTCTAACGACGACACGTGTTTTGGCTTCCCCTCTAATGATGACACGTGTATGGTGGATGTGTCAAAACCAAGCATGAGGTGTCGAGCATGAGGTGGAAAGGTATTGAGGGTATAAGGGTCATTTTGCACCTGAAGGGCATTTTGGTAATTTCACACCATATATTTTCAATATTTCTTTTAAGTCCCTGAAAATATTTTATTTACAAAAAGTCCCCTTTTTTATTTTTCATTTTGGTCCCTGAAACTTTCTTTATTAAAACTAAGTCCCTAAAGTTTCATAAAATTACATTTTCTACCCCAAAACTTATCACTTAGCTTAGGATGTGCCAGAAAATCTCAATCTGACCCATTTTACCGTTGATTCTTCAAATTTAAAAACGGGATCTATCATATTAAGAACTCGGAATATCATATATATAATAATATATCATTATTAGATAGTAAGTGTGACAAAATTGAAAGAAGACAATTATATATTGGCATAAGAAAATGGGGTCATTACATAGACAATATCGTGTCCGGGACAAAATCAAGAGGTAAGGATCTCAAGTGCATCGACTATCGAGACTTGAACAAGTCTTCTACAAAGGATGATTACCCGCTCCCCAATATCGACATGATTATGGATAACACGTCTAGTCACGTTCTCAAGGCATTCGTCGATGGGTTTGTCGAATATAATCATATAAATATGCACCTAGATCATCAAGAGAAATCGCCCCTATCACCTATTGGGGAACCTTTTGCTACACCATCATACCATTTGGTCTCAAAAACATGGGGGCTACCTACCAGAGCGTTGCCACAACCATCTTGCATGATTTCATACACAAAGAAGTCGAGGTTTATGTGGATGATATGATTATCAAGTCTAAGACAAGGGAAGGTCAAGTTCTTGCTCTCTAAAAGTTATTCAAATGAATGTGACAATATCAGATGCGACTTAACCCAAAAAAATCTATCTTTGGCATTACCAAAGGAAAAATCTTTGGATTTATGGTTAGTGAGAAGGGGATAGAAGTGAATCCTGCTAAGCTGAAAGCCATACTTGAGATGATGCCACCCCGACAAAGAAGGAAATTTGGGGATTCCTTGGAAAACTACAGTATATCAGTCGGTTCATCAGCCGTTTGACTTCCATCTATGAACCTATCTTCAAACTCCTTCAAAAGTATTCGACCAAGGTTTCGAACTAAGCTTACCAAGAAGCCTTTGACCGGATAAAGAAATACATAACCCAACCTCCAGTACTCATGCTACCGTAACCTGGTCTTCCCCTACGCCTACACGTAATTATAACAGATACCAAAACTAGGGATCTACTAGCCCAGTACCTTGAAGAAACCCACAAAGAGAGAGTCATCTATTATGCTAGTCGTAAGTTAGATGGGTATAAAGTTCACTACAAAGCCTTGGAGAAATCATGTGCTGCTCTTATCTGGGTCACCCAAAAATTATGGTACTACATGCTCACCTTCTCCATCAAGCATGTATCCTAAATGGATCCCATCAAGTACCTACTCAAGAAGCCCTCCTTATCTAGCATAATGGCCCGTTAGTTGATGCTTCTAACTGAATTTAATATTATATGTGTCATGCAAGCATCCATAAAAGGAGGAGCCATCTCTAAATACCTTGCTGACTACCCTATTGAAGAAGGTTATGTCTCAATCTTTGAATTTCTAGATGAGAATATCCTCTGTACATCCCAAGATTATCTTCGATGGCAAATGTTTTTTGATGGTGCTATCAACAAGAAAGGGTATGTCATTGGGATACACCTCATTGCCCCTGATGACTCTCACACTCCCGCTGATAACAAACTAGATTTTTCATACACCAACAACATGATTGAATACGAGGCTACACAGTAGGCCTCAAAGTTTCCCTCAAAAAAGGAATTCGATACCTAGATGTCTATGGGTATTCAATCCTCATCATTGGTCAAGTAATCAGAAAATGGAAAGTAAGGGATGAGAAACTCTAAACCGTCCATGCCCACCTAGGAGAACTAGCTTCCTAATTCTAAGAAATCAACTTCCACTACCAGCCCCGAGAAAAGAATAACCTAGCAAATGCCCTTGGTACCTTAGCCTCTCTGATTAACATGCCCAAAGGAATAACCATGGCCCCTTTCCTTGTCTAAAATCAAGATAAACCAACCCATTGCTACCACAATGAGCTTAGCACAGAATAAGACCCCAAGATTACCAACTATTGATACAACGATATTTTCTTCTTCCTCAAGCATGGTAGGTACCCCCAAGGTTCTAATAAGAAAGATCGAGAAACCCTCCGCAGACTGGCTGCTTAGTATATTGTCTATGACAAAGCACTGTTCAAAAGAAACTTCGATGGAACCCAGTTGGACTGCTTCATAGGGGATGGCATGGGAGAGATAATGCATAAAATCCATAGTGGGGAATGCGAACCCCATATGCACGAAAATATGCTCACCAAGAGAATCATTCGACTGGGTTACTACTGAACTACCATGGTTAAGGATTTCATAGCCTACATTCAAAGATTCCTTAAATGCTAGCAATTTTCTAACCTACAACACTTACCTCCATGGTAATTGTACAACATGACTTCTCCCTGACCGTTCTCTATATGGGGCATTAACATCATAGGTAAGTTTACACCCAAAGCATCCAACGGACATGAATTCATCCTAGTTTCCACTGACTACTTTACTAAATAGGTCGAAGCTGAATCATACGCAGTCTGGAATGCCAAGAAGGTTTCCAAGTTTATCCAAAAAAAACATAATCTGCCAATATGGGGTCCCAAACAAGCTGATATCAGACAACGGGTTACACTTCAAGGCAGAAGTTACATAGGTGATCGATGAGTATGTGATTCAGAGACACAAATATTCTCCCTACTAATCTCAAACTCATGGAGCAGTTGAATCATCCAACAAGAACCTCAAATCCATCATCAATAAGATGCATGAATAGAGTACCGAAGACACTCTATAGAACGGTAAGCCCGGACCAGCCCAGAGAAAACCACAATGCCTCCTTCCATGGTGTCAGATACAATAAACCACCTTTGTAAATCTCCACAGCTAACATCTTGGCAAACAAATTTCTCCACAACCATTTCATGTAGTCCTTGAGTTATGTCAGACTCTACTAAGAGACTGGGATGGATGGGTCGATAGTCAATGATTCTCCCATAAAGATCCAAGCCGCATGCGCATATGCTCTGTCAGATCCTCGACATGAAAGAAGACTAGTGTCTGAGGTGGGATCCCAACTGAATTGGCACAAAAGACGTCAGGCAAAGTAGAAAGGGGTCTATTTAAGGCCTACCAACCGAACATACTATTACTATCTAAGTTACATAATAGGTAATAGCCCCCCCACCAAGGCACTAACCAACATAAGCCTCGAGCCCCATGCTCCACGAACCAGTTTTCCCAGCTCTCGATGTCCAGGCCTACAGTGAGGAAATAGCGGGAGAAGATGTTTTTCACCATCGAAAAAGGATACTCAGGTGGGACCGCCATACAGAACCTCTCTGACAATAACATGAACAGCATTATAAGGTTACCCCTCAGAAAGTCAAAACGACCTTCCCGCTAGGCATTCAGACCATTCAAGTCTTTGCCAATATCACTATCGCACTATTGCGATGGTATGACATCCAGGAAACAATAGCTTCCATTTGTACTTCCTACAATACTTTTAAAACTAGGCCCAGAATGAAGGCCCTATCATATCCAACATCATCGACATACTGCAAATGCATAAAATGCAGCACCGCAGGAAGATAAATCATTCCTTTCGTGACCAATGATCTGGCTGTCGAAGGTGAAATGTGGAGAAATCCTTCCAACAGCTCCCTAGGGGATAGGGAAAACTCAGTCATAGTCGTTGCAATGCTAGGATTTATCCCCAAAATGGAAGAAAACTCTTCATAGTTCCGATAGATTTTGTCCAACTTGAAGCAAAAAATATTGTCCTCGGGGTACCAGAACCCAAATGTCGCTATCAACATATTCCACTCTATAATCTGGTTGCACCATAAAGAGAGTCGTCGCATGTTGAAAGCGTGATAGTCAATGTTGTAGGAGCACATTGTTTCAAAGGTTTCAAGGTACTTTGCAAACTCAACACTACCAGGGAGAGCCATATCACAAAATAAGAAGAGAGCAAGCAAAGAAGAACGTAAGGGAGAAAGAATGTGGAAGTGTGAAGATAAGATCCATCCACACCCCTATTTATACTTAAACCTCTCAAGAAAAGAAAAGAAATCTGACAAAAATTGAAGAAAAACATACCCCACCAAGTACCAAGCAATTGAAGAAAGTGCAATCAAAGCCTTGGGTTAGTTATACTAGATTGATATGATGATAGGCAAGACAGGGGTCATGCCGATCGACAACCCCCTATTTTTTGTAAATCCCCTCTTTTCCTTTTTTGACAAAATTAAAAACTCAATAAAAATAAGTTTTATTTTAAGGGAATTTTGAATTTCCTTATCCTTATATTTTTACTTATCCCATTTTAAAATAAAATCTTTCCCCAATCATAATTCTTTTACGATCTCAACAGCAATGTAAAAAGATCAGGTGCATTAACAAAGACTTCATTTTATTTGCATAGATATTTGTTGTGTTACATCAGTTTTGCAGGAAAAATAAGGAAATACAACGGGACTCAGCCCGAACCCATTTCTATCTCTCTCTCTCTCTCACCCACTCCCATATTTTCTCTCTCGTATCCTTCTCTCTCTCTAGGATCCTCCTTCCCGGGGGCTCACTCTCTTCCCTCTACGATGAGATGACCTGCCACCACTCCCTGAGCCCGACCCTTACTCAGACAAGGCAGACGCCACCAAGCAAGAAGGAACTGAAATCGCATCCCGATTGTGGGCGGTCGTCGAAGATATTAAATCTCTAATATCCTTAAGACAAGTGGTGGAGACCAAGATGTTCTTCAAAAGAAAACATAATAGAGCGAATCAGGCAATCGTAGACAAAGAAATAAATCAAGAAATCAGAAAAACAAAGAGATGAAAAGTGTACCTTAGGTCAAAAGACCTCCTCTATCAAGACCAACTCCTCCGAATCCATCTTATTAGGATAGTGAAACATACGAACTGACCCCTCATCTGCCCGTCGAATATTGTAGGTAGGAGCGACTAGTCGAACAGAAGGAACCTTCAGGGTCATCGCCACCGCTAATGTCGACACACCGTCAGCGCAATTGGAGTACCACACCAATCGACTCGAACCTACTTGGGGAAGAGGGATCACGTCATATATCTTGGGCGGCATTAACCAGTTTGACATAAAGTCCATATATTTATATATCACTGCTATTTTGATATATGACGAGTAAGGCCCACCCATCATCGCCACTAACCACACATCATACAATATCTCTCGCATGTGCCTCATGCATACCGAGGGCTTCACTAATTGCACTGCACCCTTATCCTCCATAATCTGTCGAACTACTCTCTCCCCGAGGTACCAAGAGTGGTCAAACTCATGTGCTAACATAAGCCACATCTGCGCATGTACCCCTGTCAACCACGCATGCGGGATGGCCATCCCCTAAGGATAGGAGGTCACCTGAAAATTCCTCAACAAGAGCAGAAAGATCAATAGAAAGAAAACATCATTAATGAAAAGAAAATATTGAAAGAAAAAATAAGGATTTACTAGCTCACTCGTCGGGCCATTTAAGACGTGACGCACCGCCTCCAGAGAAATGGACATCTTCAACTGTAAATTGGACTTTGGCCACCGGTACATTCAGCAAAAATACCCAATAGACCCATTCTTCAAATCCATTAATTGGGTGTTGTAAGATGGTATTTTCTATTAGATGGAAGCCTAAACCCTTTTTTAGTGCACTAGTGATAAGTTAACTAACCCCTCTATTTATTAACTACAATACACGTACACATAACTTAGTGAGGATAAACTATGTTTGAACTCACAAATCTCTTATGCATAACTAAAATGAAAATAATGTACTCAAAAGTAACTCGTTTAAAGGGAGAGATAAGTAAGCACACTAGATACACCTTGGCAGGTAGCCAAACACCCCAACCACCCTCAAAGATCTATGTTAAGTATTAAAGCTTCGTAATAAATGATAATGGTGGATGATTAAACTCTCACGTTTGTAATAAAATCTATTTCTGATGTATATTCTCTCTAGCAATAACTTTTTAAATCTCAAAAGGAACACAACTTCGTCAGAGGTGGTTGGGGTCCTTAAATAGCCCCCACACTACTCCCGAGGTAACTCAGTCATTAATAACTGTGAAAGATGCCCCTCAAACTTTATGTCACAAATATTAAATGCCTGATGCACTAGTTAGCTCCACGTCATAAATATTAAATGACAAGGCATTCCTTTTGCCTAACCACTCTCGGGGGTTGTTGTCACAGGGTTGGCTTACCAAGCATCTGACGACTCCAAATACAATAGTGGTTTACTCAAGTGAAGATTTGACATTATCTAGTTGGTTAGTGACACAACATAAAGTAGATGTGACATTAAGTAGAGGGTTTTTTGTGGTGAAATGAGAAGTTTCTTCAGCCCTATGAGAGACTCTTGGTGAACCACCACCCATTTAAATTTTGTGTTCTTTCGCAAAAGTTTCATCAATGGGAGCATTATTTCAGCCAATCCAGGCACAAATCTCCTAAGGTAGGATACTTTGCCGAGGAAACTCTTTAGCTTCTTAGCCATTCTCGGACTTGGCATCTCCAAGATCGCTCATTGTTTGTCTTGGTCTATCTGCACCTCTTGTCGATCAACCACAAAACCTAAGAACTTTCCACTAGTTACCCCAAAGACACATTATACTTTCTACATAGGGCAAACACCTTCCTCAAATCTTTCATATGGGACTCCTCGTTCCTTCATTTGATGACCAAATAATCAAAATAAAATTCCACAAATTTCTAAAAGAAGTCATGGAAAATGGCCATCATTATTCTTTGATATGTAGCCCCAGCGTTCTTGAGTCCAAACGGTATTACTTTGTACATGAAATTGCCCAACGGGGTTCTAAACGTCATCTTCTCTACGTCCATGGGGTCTGTCTTGATCTGGTTGTACCCTATATACCCATCTATGAAGTTGTACATCTCATGACCAGCCATTGCATCTATCAGACTATCGATGGAGAGTAGAGGGAACTCATCCTTGGGGCAAGCCATGTTCAAGTCATTAAAATCCACACAGATCCTTCTTTGAGTTTTGTCTTTCTTTCCCACTAGGACAATGCTAGACAACTAGAGTGGCTTTCGTATGGGTTTGATGAACCCTACTACCAACAAGCATTGGACCTCTTCCTTGATCTTTAAGTCTAGATCAAGCTTGTAAGTCCTCATTGCTTGCTTTACTGGAATGGTTGAAGGCATCACGTTCAACTTGTGTAAAATCAATTCCTCATCCATCCATTCCATTTCTGTGTACTTCCACGCAAAAACATCTATGAACTCTCGAATCAACTCAACCAAGGCCTCCCATTTCTCCTCACTGAGATCTTTCGAGATGACGATGGGCCTTAGATCCTCCCCTTCTTTCACCAAGTTCAACTACTCCAACTCTTGTGCCTGTAGCTTCGGTTGATCTCCCATGTAGTTTGGTTCTTCGACGACATCCTCCACGAACTCCTGTATATTAAAATTGTCTATCACCATAGATTTCCCCCGTTGATCCACCAGAAAACACTCATATATCGGGTTAGCCTCGTTATGAACTTATTCGGTCTCCCGTTCACACCATTTTACCTGATACACAACCTTTCCCTCTTCAGTAACACCCTTCTTGCATTGTATGCTGGCAGTTGCAAATGCCTTCCTCTTCTTTTATTTAGAAGCCCCAATAATTCTTTCTTCTGAAAATTGACTCAGCACACATTATCGTTGGACCTCATGCTCTATTAGATCCATTCTGGTCCTCCTTATGTCTTTGAGCTGCTTCGAGATGTTTTGGGGATGAGTGACCACCTGGTGGGCTTCTTCTTCTATCACTCCTTTGTTGCTTGTTACTTTATTATGCTTTCCATTTACAGGCTCCATCCTTTCCCTAATCGAGGGAACTCATGTTGTTCCCTCCATTCTTATCGTTAGCACTCTGACATCGTCCTATAATTATGTGTAAAATGTTGCATCTACCAGGTAAGATTCTTTGACATCGAATGGCTTCTTCGTAGCCCTAATATTGATCTCCTTTACTTTGATATTTGCCTTGGTGCATTGGTGATACATCGAAGGAACTAGCCCTTGGTTGTGTATCCAGACTCTTCCTATCAACATGTGGTAAGAAGTTGTGCTTTCTATCACGTGGAATTTGACGTGTGAACTTAGATTTCTCATCATAATCCCAACCTTCACATAATAAATTTCCTTTGGTGATTTTTGGTTGTCATAACCTGAAATCACCAAAGGCATGGGGACTAACCTTTCCTCTTGAATATTAGCTTCATGGAAAAAATTAATTGGCATGAAATTGACGGAGGCTCACCCATCTATGAGAGCCCTTGCAAAGCTAACTTTGTTGATGCTGGCAGTCACATACAATGGCCTATTATGAGGGAATTTCATGGCCCTATCTGCATTGCTAAAAGGTACGTCTAACAAAAACCTTTTTTTAACCTTGCCATAGGTCCCTTCCATCTCAGCGAAGCCACTGTGTTCTTCCTCGAAATGTTAAGGATTTCCTGGGTTATCTCCAACCTACTTTCCTTTGGCATCCCCACTTGGTCGAAGAACTAAGAAAACTTTAGAGACTTCAAAGCTGCATAGTATTCCATAGCTTGATCTACTTCATCTCCTTCAACGTTGTATATGTCCTCCACATATTTAGCACTTGCTTCGTCGTATTTTAACACTACGTTAACCATTCCCCTAGTGCAGTCTTCTAAAGACTTTTCAAACTCCTCCTGCTTCATCGTTATCTTCCTTGCTTCTCTTTCTACCTCAGCGTCATAGGCCACCACTAGATTGGCCCCATGTGCTGAGAGTGGGTTATTATTAACTTTTTGCAGCGGGATTTTCAATGTTCTTGCCTTCACATGTTTGTCCATGGTTCTTCTTAGCGTTGAATGGAATTACGTTGGATGTTGGATCTTTTGATTGATCTGGCAATATTTGGGATCCGTTCTAGTTATTTCGTCTGGTTCCCCAGTGGGGATGTCCTTTGGTTCATACATCGTTCCTCCTTAAACCATGGCGTTGTAATAGCTGAAATCCTCCTCGATTATATAAGGCAATGGTTGTGGATCCTCCCTATCTCTCCCAAACTTTCTTTTGTTGTCCTTATTTGTTAGTTTTCCCCCATCTTCTCCTTAGGTATATCCCACCCGAGGGGCCTGAGATCTCCCTCCCACAGGTTATATCGGTTGCCTAAATATCATGGGACCAACCACTGGATTTGGTCATACTACCAACGAGATATTCCTCGCTGCTTTTAGGAACGCCGCAAAAGTCTCCTCGCGCATCTCATTAATAAGATGGAAGATTTACTCATTAAGAAGTCCTTCCGCACCGATCTACAATAGTTTGGATTCTTTGGCCTCCTCCCTCACATCAAGGGACATTTCCCTGAACCTTTGAATGTGTGCCACCACATCTTCCCCTGGTCGTTGCTTATTTCTTCCTAGTTGGGTCAAGGTGAACTCATCTTCCTCCAGAAATAACTTATTGATGAACAAAATGTGCATCTGCTCCCACATGGAAACACTCTTAGGATCTAAGTGAGAATACCACATATACACTTTATTAGTCTAGGATTTGGAAAACTCTATTAACCTCAGTTTTTTGTTATTGCAGTGAGCCCCCAAATGTTCAACGAAGCGTTTAATGTGCTGCTTCGGTTTTTCACCCTTTCCTGTATATTTTTCAAAGGTAGGAGGAATATAATCCTTTGGGTAGGTCTCATCATTATACTCATAAGGATAAGGCGTTCGAAAGTCATCATAGATCGAATTTTCCTTGCCAGAAGATTGTGAGGAAGCTTGCATGAAGTTTAACATCACCTTAGGAACCTCTTTTCTCATCTCTTCCATAGCTAACAACGGTTAAGGAACAACCAAAGGAACCATAGGTGGGGTGCCCATTGAAATTGGAGAAATCATCATGATTGGTATGGTTGGTAGTTCTGGAGTTCCCACTGTTGGATTTACAACAGGGGGTATACTTGTTGGGACCATTCTTATTAGAACTGCACTTAGTGAGGCCGTTGGGACTACCCCTGGTGTTGCGAAGGAGTTGGCTTCAAATGCTCCCAACACCATTAAAGCTACGGGAGTTTGTAAAAACTCGTAAAATTTATTCATGAGGAGTTCCACTTTGGCTGGTCCTAACCCAACGCCCGTGGAAGCTTGTGTCACCCCCGGAACGCCAGTCTCCGTTTGAACTGGAGGTACCTCTAGTCGAGGGGCTCTAACCCTTTAAGCCTCCAGCTTTATCTCCTCCTATTCTTCATTGTGTTAAATGTCATCAAAGTTAACCCTTCGATTAACGTTATCCTACGTCGTACACCTTTCTTAGAAGAATGCCTCCCCAGCGGAGTTGCCAAATGTAAGAGGACAGTTTAGATTAGATGGAGGCGTAACCCCTTTTTGAGTACATAAATGATAAGCTAACTAATAACGCTATTGATTAACTACAAGACACATAAACATAACTTAGTGAAGATAAAC
This sequence comes from Sambucus nigra, assembly GCA_949130495.1. NCBI lineage: Eukaryota > Viridiplantae > Streptophyta > Magnoliopsida > Dipsacales > Adoxaceae > Sambucus > Sambucus nigra. The sequence goes on from OX422220.1 coordinate 376,803,368, forward strand.
TCAGTTTGAACTCACAAATCTCTCGTGTATAACTCTAATGAAAAAAATGGGCTCAAAAGTAACTTCTTTAAAGGGAGAAATAAGTAAGCACCCTAGATACACCTTGGCAAGCAACCAAACACCCCAACCACCCTCAAATATCTTTGTCAAGTATTAAAGCTTCGTAATAAATGACAATTATCGATGATTAAACTCTCTGGTTTGTAATAAAATATCTTTGTGATGTATATTCTCTCTAGCAATAACTTTTGAACTCTCAAAAGGAACACACCTTCCTCAGAGGTGGTTAGGGCCCTTAAATAGCCCCCACACCACTCTTGAGGGTTGTTTGGTTCAGAACTCAATGTCGGATGGAACTTAAGGCTGCTCTACCTAGGTTCCACGGTCAGGGTCTTTTGGTGTTTTACCAGGTGTATCCAAGATGGTCAGGACAACCCCCAACGGTGCCTCACTTCTCAATTTTCCAAACCAAGTCCCTCTGAAGTTCCCACGGTGAGGTCATTTAATAGAGCATAAAAGCGCTCCCAGGCCCTGCCAAGCCTAGTCTCTCGTGAGTACCGCTCGATCTCACACTAAAAATCATTATAATCGTTACAACTCATAGTAAATGTAAATAAAGAGATATAACAAGGCTAAGTAAAAAAATATAACTAAAGGACTAACTCTCTCAGGTAGTTTCTTCGTTGGAGATCCCTCTGGGTTGCCACGTTGACCTACTTCACTTGAGCTTCATCACTGCCTTACCATGCTCCATCACTTTGAGATGCAGCGCCGCCTTACTGAGCTGTATAGCTTTGAGCTGTAACGCTTTCTTACTAAGCTGCATCATTTTGATCTGTCTCGCTGAGCTCCATTGTTGCCTTAATCCAAAACACTGTTGTTAATGGGAGAATTATCTCTAAACTAGAGATTATCTTCAAGCCCCATTTACAGGTGCTAAACCCAACCACCTCATAGAATCACATGTCGAAGGGACAAAGGCCAGCAATTAAGAAATAAAGAATAAAATGCATTAAGGAAAATGCGAATGAATAAAGGAAAATGCAAACAAAACAAATAATACCTCAAGAAGATATGTGGTTGCAGTAAAAGTTTACCAGAAACACCGGCTGAAGGCATCAAGATAGTAATAAAGGGTCTCGAAGGAAGGTTCCCCCAGTCATAAGTACGGATGTTCGAAACACTCTCAATATGGAAAAAACCACAAGTTGATGATGTCACTACTCATCGCCACCGGGAAACCCCCCAGCACTAGCAGAATAAACAGACATGCCATTTGCCGTACCTTGCACCCGTAAATCTCCAATCCTCCCCCTCCTCAGTAATAACTTTCTCAAAAGAGATAGACGAAGAGAGTCCCTAGAGGCCACCATTTTCACATCATACAACGACGCCATCACTGCCTCCGATGTCACCCTCAGAGTCCAATCTACCTCAATCTATACCCCTTTCCAATCCAGCCCCAACATCTACTATACATCTAGGGGAGTCATCGTCATCTCTCCAAAGACAAAATGAATGGTGTGGGTGGTTTCCTACCACCTCTCCCCCAGAGCATAGAGAACAACGGTAGAACGAGGCATCTCGTCCAAAGAAGATGCCAGTCTCTCAAAATCAGCTGATGATACCATCAAATGCACCTTAGACGAAAGGTGCTCCCAAATGTCCCTAAGCCTCATTCTCCCTCGAACACGCATAGTGGGCATAGAAACATCATACTGGAAAAAGTAAAAAGCAAAACCACCTGTCAAAATTTAAGAAATAAGGAAATATCACAAAGAGAAAAGGAAGAAAATATAGAAGGTCATCAATAATTACATAACCACCACGGTTCACCACCCTAGAATAGAGATGAAGTAAAGGCTCTCACAATAGATTTCGATCATTCACCGATGGCTATAATGATTCAAAATAGTTGTTTCTTCCCAAAGAAAGGTGCACCTTATCCCTCCATTCCAAGACGACTCAATCGTCAACATCGAGCCATACCATGTGTGTTACATTTCATGAGAACTCAGACATCTTTTGACTTTGGAACGCTAGAAAAAATTAGAGAATATAATTGTAGAATAAGGAAAGTAAAAAAGATGTGAAAAAAGAGGAGAACCTGCCCCCTTTTATAGTAGGCTAAGGGGCATATTGATCGACATCTCCTTGCCACCCATCGATCAGCACTGTCCCTCCACCTGCTCGAGGTACCCCAAAAGACCGTACCACTTATGTTTGGAACTCTTCCAATCATGTCGGTCGGCACCCTCTTTAAAAGTTTGTATAATAACTCCCCCAAAAATGCTAGAAAATATAGAAAAATCCCTAAAAAAATTACCAAATAAATTTTCACCAAGAAAAAGCATTTTTACTACACTCATTTCCATGGAATAACTCTTATATCACCAGAAAAATTCTCGAAATAAATTTCATCTCTCCTCAATAATGTCTTCAAAGGTCATCAGAAAAACCAAGCAATTTCCAAGATAAGAAAAATCCATTCCTCTCATCATTCCCTAGTGAAATCTAAAATCATCCATAGTAAAACTATAAGATACATATCACCAAAATTCCCCAAAGGAAGTTGCAACCTTAATCCCTCAGAATTGGCTTTGACCCATAGAATTTGGTCGTTTCCACTTCAACTTGTAGAATTGACTTCGACCTGCATAATTGGTCACTTCTACTTAAGCCCTTAGAATTGGCTTCGAACCATAGAATTGACCATTTCTACTTAAGCTCGCAAAATTCACTTCAATCTATAAAATTGGTCACTTCTACTTAAGCCCGTAGAATTGAATTTGACTCACAAAATTAGTCATCTCTATCCTAAGACCACATAATTGGCTTCGACACGTGAAATTGGTCATCTTTATCTTAAGCCCGCAGAATTGGCTTTGACTTGCAGAATTGGTTACTTCTAATTAGACCCTCACAATTGACTTCGACCCTCAAAATTGGTCACCCATACCTTAATCCTGCAGAATTGGCTTTGACCCAAAGAATTGGTCACCCCTAACTTAAGCCTTCAGAATTGGCTTCGACCCGCAGAATTGGTCACTACAACTTCGGTCCTTAGAATTGACCTCGGGTCGCAGAATTGGTCATTCCCTACCTTTGACCTCAGTCGTCACCTTCTTTTGGTCCATATAATTGGCCATCCCCATCATCCCCTTAGGTTATTATAATCGACCTTAGCCCTCTGAACCGGTCATCCGCATTCTATAGGTCCGCAGAATCGATATTTTTTTCAAACACATCATGTGGTGTCTATTCGACGAATTTCTCTTGTTCCAAGATCTCCCATCGAGGGGATCTGTAAACATCACATTCCAAGACCCCCTAAGTCTCTCCTTAGGTCCCTACCACCTCCTCATTTCACTACAAACCTAGGTCGCGCCCCAAGTATCAATCTAGAGGCCATTGGGCGCTCCGACGCCCCATTTGACTTAGATCAACTCTAACGCCAGAGTGAAATATCTTGGAATACTTAAAAGTCTCTGAATCCCCTTTCTAACGGTCAGCCCCGTGCATAAATCCACATAATGGTTCGGGCGAACGAACCATTTTAGTATCGAAAATCAATTCGGAAGCCACTAGACGCTCCGGACCCCAATTTGACCCCAAGAAACTTCATTGTCAAAGAGAAATATCTTTGAATATTCGAACGTCACTAAAACCCCTTTCCAACGATCCACCCCATCCGTAAAATGGCATAATCGTTTAGACGAACAATCAGTTTTCCCAAAAAAATCGATCCGGAGACCACCGTGCGCTCCTAGGCTCCGTTTGACCAAAGTAAACTATCCATCTCGAATGATACTGAATGAATATCCAAATTTCATTGAATACCCTTTCCAACTGTCCTCCCCGTGAGTGATTCTGACTTACGGTGCGTACGAACGATCCATTTTACTCCAAGAGTACATCGGGTGCTTTCGGGCTCCGATTGACCAAGGTCAACTTTTTGAACTGAACGACAATCTGTGGAATGTAGAAATACATATCCTAAGCTTTCCAACGGTCCACCCCATGCATGATTCTGACTTACCATGCAGACGAACGATCCTTTTATGTCCGACGGTCTCTAGTCTAAAGGACCGACGTGTGCTTCTGAGCCACATTTGACCCACAGTCAACGCCCAGACCTGGGAATGGTCAAAAGGACTATTGAATGTCCCTAAACTACCTTTCTAATGGTATGCCATGTATTCTATTCGAATCAATGAATTACGTTCTACGATCATTTTTCCCAAAAAAATTTTGACGAGATAGCCAATTGGCAGGTCCTGTTCCCTACCTACTGGTAGTGTGTCTAGGGTCACCTACCGATGGGAAGGATTAGGTGTGACACCCCGCCTAATTAAACATCAGGTGATCAGGACTTTATTAAATTAAAACAGGTTTCTCAAATGGTTCATTCTTAGCATCAGTGCCGAAAACTTTTTAATTACTAATCCCCTAAGTAAAATTAGACCGGTGCCAAATTTTATCTTTCTTAAAACAGATAAATCAACCATGCGGAAAATAGTAAAGCAAATACCATGCTAAAACCAAACCAGCTAAGTATAAGTACAACAACACAAAAGTATTACCGAATAAACCATCGGCTAAAAATGCTAAACAACAATAGAACAACTACTAATCTGAAACTAACATCTGAGACTGATACCGGACTACAAGTCCATACATGGAATAATGTGACATCCTGTACTAGATCTGAATGAGAGATATCGTCTAGTCAAAATCCTGTAAGCATCCACTGTGCTACAACTGCGAGTCCCTGGAATAGAATCATCATCCATGGCGTCCCTGTGGCTGGACACCTAAAAGGTTTTGAAAATATTTTATAGCAAGAGTTGGTACTCAAAACATTTTGAAAATATTTATCAAGCGTTTATCACAATATAAAATGCGGTTATTGATTACACGTGTTAGTTTTTCGTACACTCTCTTGAGTTCACTCACTTCTCATCTATTGTGCACACCTAACTTTCTACACTTAGCCTACCTAGCCATGTTCCCCAAGTTAATTAGATCTAAGTAATCATCTGAACTTATCTAAGCTTAAGTTCTCGCATCGCCCACACCGTGCATTCATTTCAATAACATCTCGCAAAGGTTAATTAATACTTAAATAACATTTCACCTATGTTATGCTTCAAAGCTATTTAGTTTCACTACTAAATTTCTAGGATTCTCATAATTGTTATCTTTCCACTTATGTAATTAAGTTTCACTACTTAAGTTACTAATTAGATATTCTCTATCTAAAGATACATTCCATAATTAAGTTTCACTACTTAACTTACCAATTTGATACGTAACATTAAACATAGCATATTCATCTACTAATTCACAACGGTATAATATCATTAAGTGTATATATTTCACACATAATATATACTAAATATCAGTCATTACTATTTGTCCTTTTTACACACATAAAGAACTCTTGGTTCGGAATGATTCATCGACCCCAAGTAAGAATTGGTTCGGAATGATACATCGACCCCAATTATTTATATACACAAATTCTGGATCGGACTCTTTCATCACGCCACTAGTTCAAAGGTTTGGTTCGGCATTTTACATCGACCCCAAACATATAATAACCCTATGTTAGTTCGGAATGTCTCATCGACCCTAACATAGTTAATTTAAGTATATATCAATCTACTAATACACAGAAGTAGAATATCATTAAATATATATTTTACACACAATATATATTAAATATCAGTCATTACTATTTGTCCTTTTTACATACATAAAGGACTCTTGGTTCGGAATGATTCATCGACCCCAAGTAAGAATTGGTTCGGAATGATACATCGACCCCAATTATATAATAACCCTATGTTAGTTCGGAATATCTCATCGACCCTAACATAGTTAATTTAGGTATACTTATCTTAACCTAAAAGTTCATACAATTCAGTAGGTACATGCCCGACCTATCAACCATGTTCGTACGTAATATTTTATTCTCTTATATTTACCGTACAATATTCGTTGTACGATTTATCTCATTAATCACATTTATTTGAGTATTCACAACAATCTAAGGGCCCTAGTTACCCCTAACGTAATATCAATTCAGTAGCTACCCTTGTTAACATACTGACCCAATAAATTTAAGTCGCTCATGCTTTTCCGTAATTATATTCTTATCATCTCGAATTAGAATACGTCACAATCAACCCTATGAATCTCCACTTTAATTCTCTCACAAAATTAAAGTCCAATGCTCAATCATAGACCTAATTCCATAAATTTATTCCAAAAATATATTTCATCAAGGTCCCAAACACTTCCCCGATTAAATTTTAGGCATTTGAGGCTTAAAATTAAATATCTTACATTTTCTCGCAGCCTAACGAATCATAAAATTTTCTGGCAGATTAAACACCTTCTAGTAAAACTTCGATTTCTCCCTTTACAGAACTACGATTGACCTGATTCCAAGTTCATTGGAAATCTAAGAGATATACCTTTCCATACATCTATGATTCACACTCTAATTCTAAGTACAACTCAAATCGTGCATGTTTAAAGTCACGTCAAACTTCTGGCAGATTACTATGCTGGCAGATTAGACACCCTGTAGTAATATGACTATTAATCCCTCTACAGAACTTCGATTGACCTGATTCCAAGTTCATTGGATAGATATTGAGAAATACCTTTCTAGTAATGCATGGTTCACACTATAATTCGAAGTACAACTCAAATGGCATACGTTTAAAGTTGTGTAAAAAATTCTGGCAGATTGACATCTTGTGTTCATCAATTAAACCCTAAGTCATTCAAGATTCATGTTCTTTAACCAAGAACTCATAAAGATTCTATGTTAATCATTAAATATATTCAAATTTCATTTTATCTTTACTTAGGGATTCATTCTACATGCAATCCTACCCAAACATGTGATCAATTCAAACATTTAATTCATGGTTTTTCAATAGAATTAACAAATTCTTAAAACTCCCTACACATGGGTATTATAACTTGAATTTGATTTGCAATAAACACTTGCCTTGATAGAGGGGTTCTGATTTTGTGATTGTTGTTGATGATTGATTGTTTTTCTCCTTCAATCTTCCTTCCCCACAAGTATGTGGTGAAAATCTCCTTTGAATCCTTCCCAATTCTTCCTTTTGCCTTGAGAATTGTTTCTCTCTTCTCTCTAATGGCTATGGTGTGTTTTTTCTTCTCTATAACCCTAGCCTCCAACTCTTATAATCTGACTTAGAGTTATTAAATTCGTAGGTCTTCTCACTCCTATAATTTAAAAGACTAAAACGCCCCTGAACGGTCCCGACTTAGCCAAAAAACATCCCGGGACCCAACTAGTACTCCTGGGTATACTAATTTGACTATTTTGACCCTTCCGGGGTTAACCGTGACCTCTAAATTTTCATTTGAGTCACTTAAAAATATGTTTCTCGCTCTCGCCCCAAAACGGTCTACATGCGTTAAGTAACTATTTACTACTCGCACTAAGTAAATATAATGAGGCAATATAAATCGGTAACTATCTCTCGATTAATATACTATAATTACAATTCTTAATAAATATCATTAAATTAATCCTCTTACGTAATTTAAATTAAGCCGTATTTTCTCATTTAATTTTCCAATTTAATTAAATAGAATATTCAGAAATACAGGGTATTACATTAGGGACGTGTCGATCGGCAACCCCCTGACCCTATAAAAGGATGACATGCCCTTACTACCAAGAAGGCCGACACCAAAGATCCATCAGTGTCAGTGATCTCAGCAACATTCTCTCGAAATCAGCGAAGTTCCTCCATGTGAAGTTCCATTCAAGCTTCCATTACAATTCTTTTCATATACAATTTGGAAAAACACACTCTCTCTCATCCCACATTCATCTCACCTTCAATGTAGTTCATCCAAGATCAAATATCAAGGTTCAAAGAAGGTCCAATACATTCCCTTTCTCTTTAAATTATTTGTTTTGCATAAATTTCATTAGATCAATAATTTATTTCTTAGTTTAGTTCATACACATTAATACCTACATTTTTTATTAGTAAATTTCACATACTTTATTTTCTATAAAAAAACAAAATAAACAAAAAGGCGGTTACACCCATAAATTTCGAATGAAATTATCCATCACACTTTTCCAAAAATAAAACATATTTTTTTATACACACACATATAATAAAATTTCATTCAGATCTATGGGATAAACCCCACCCCCATAACACATTCGAACTACGTGGACTTTGATGCCTTTATAGGCTACGTAAGTGTTTCAGATTAAAACCCAAGACTCGAGTCCAATTTTTAAATTTTCCTAAATTCCTCATTTTTATCACATTTTTGCATCAATATACCTATTAGGTCTGTTTGTGTTTCATCCAATACATATTATCCTTTCATAATAACGATCAATATCGCGATAAATGCATAAATCATGCTCTCTCTCTCTCTCTCTCTCTCTCTCTCTCTCTCTCTCTCTCTCTCTCTCTCAATATATATATATATATATATATATATATATATATATATATTGCGAACATTCTTATGGATGATTTCACTCTATCTTTCCCATGGTATGAGTTGAAAGATTTCAATATCCATTATATATACACGTGCACACACTTCACGGAGAAATAAAGGAAAACAATAACACAAGCCCAAGAGAGACCGAAAGGGTAGGTTGGGAGCTTAACACCTTTTTCATTTTGTAACTTAGCCCCAAACCTTCGAACTATTGGTTTCGTATGCATTAGTTTGTCTTCAATGCCTCTCTCTCGAGGTAGAAACATGTTCCTTTTGCGTGTTTTGTATAAAATACGCTAGTGACTCCATCTCTTTACATTAACCACGGACCGATGGCGGTTGAAGCATCCCTAAGTAAATGGACGCGAAACCTTTCGATCCTCGCTCAGTGCACGATCTGACTCGGGATGGGCATAATTACGATGATTAAAATTATAAAAATATATTTGAGTTAATTAAGAATAATCAGTATCACAGTTGGATTTCATTTGTGAGAGATTATAAAAAATGAGACTAGGCATTGGCGTGAAATGTGCTCTATAAAATTTCTTGGCATGTGCATAGAGTTCTTTGATTGGGAGTCTTAGGGCTACGTTTTTTTTTTGAACTTCCAATTTTTCAAATTTTTGATCCGATTTGTTTCGAATTCGGAATGAAATTTCTAAATTTTAGATTCCCTTTCAAAAAAAATAATCGGATCGTCAATCAAAAATAATTCTAAATTTTTAATTTTCCGGTCCGATTTTTTCGAAACTATGTTAACATGATTTTTTCAAATTTTTTCGGAATTATTTTTCGATTTCCGATTTTGCCCATTTTTTGAAAGTTTCTCATATCCCACATCGGTTGGGAGAGGGAGATGGCTCAAAAGTGTGATCTATAAAAGTAGAGCATCCTCCTAACTTTTACACAAATAAAAAAATGGATCAAATCCTCATATATTTACATATTGGGTTAAAACATTTTCTTTGTTGATTTAAAATGAGAATTTCAAGTAATCGAAAACCTAAAATTTATTTTTTTTATAGAAATTTTGGAATTTCTGAAATTTCTGAATTATTAACATATTTTGTGAATTTTTGATTTTTTTTATAATTTTTTCGAATTCAGATTTTTTTTTTTAATTTTCCAAAAACATGGGATCGAGAATTAAAATATTATTAATTTCTCAGAAACTATAAACTTTTTTCGCATAGACATTTTCTCATTCGATTAGGCTGAAACACATGATAGGGAGTCCCAAATAACTTGGAACAAACATATTCAACACTCAACTGGTAACTCGGTGCAATGAGCTTCTCATAAGCTTACAATTTTAGTTACCTATAGAAACAGTAACTCTTTAATATGGGTAGAATTCTATAGCAATTAAGAACAGCCTAAATGGGCTTAGTTACCTACATAAACACTTAACTCCTAGAGTGCCTATAAATATAGGCCACCACATGAATCACCAATCACTTCACTAATCAACCCACGAAGACACTCTCAAGCTCTTTCTTTCTCTTCACTCAAAGCCATCTCTTCATTTCTTTGTTTGTTTTTATCGTACATCTATTGAAACTCGTGAACAACAACATGAACACCCTTTAGCCTTCTTTGTCATCTATTGGTTTGGCTTTCAAACGTCCACTGGGGTTTCACTTCCACCCCAGCGATGAAGAAATATACCAAATTCTCTCTAAAAAGATCACTTGCGACCAACTATTGGGTAGTGTACTCCAACATCTTGTGAGGGAGAGGAACCTCTATGAGGAGGAGGAACTCACTACAATATTTGAGGGGTTGCCTAAAGTGAACACAATGTATTTCTTCACTCCCCTAAAGATGTTAGCTCAAAAAGGGAAAAATATTAAAAATATTAAACATACAGTCGGTAAGGACAAGGGCACGTGGAAATGCCAACAAACCCACAAGTTCAAAAATGGGCGAGAGAAACGAAAACTCAGATATCATCACAACGCCTCTAAACACGAAAAAAATGTATAATGACTTAGTTCGTTTTGCCAAATAAGAATAACTACGCCTTTTGCCAAATAATGACAGTGCAGTATATGCACGAACCCCCCATTAGCCCGCCGAATATTGTAGGTGCGAGTGGTCAGCAGCACAAAAGGAACCTCCGGGGTCATCGACGCTGCTAATGTTGACACACCTCCCGTGCTATGAGAGGACCCCATCGGCCGACTCGAACCCACATGGGGAAGAGGTATGACATCCTATATGATGGGCGTTATCAACCAGCTTGACACAAAGTCTATATAGTCATACATCCCGCTATGTTGGTATATGACAAGTAAGGCTCACCTATCATTGTTTCTACCCGCGCATTGTATGACATCTCCTGCTCTCACCTCATATATATCGAGGGATTTTTCGGTGGTACCGTAACCTCATCCACCATAATCTGTCGAACTACTCTCTCCTCGAGCTACCAAGAATGGCCAAACTCATGTGCTAAAAGACACGACATCTACGCATGTTCCCCAGTTAACCCCGTATGCTGGATGGCCATCCCCCAGGGATAGAAGGTCACCTGCTAAATCCTGAACAAGAGCAGAAAGATCAATAGAAAGAAAAGATCATCAAAGAAAATACAATCTCAAAAGAAAAAAAAAGGGACTTACTTGCTCACTCGTCAGGCCATTCAAGACCTAACGAACCGCCTTCAGAGAAAGGGACTTCTTCAACTGCCAATTGGACTTTCGCCACCGGTACATTCGGCAGAAATCCCTAATAAACTCATCCTTCAAAGACATTAATTGGGAATTAATCCTAATCACGTCATCGAACCACGTTTGCAAATTACAAAGGCCAATAATTTAGAAATCAAGAATAAAATGCATGAAGGAACATGCGAATGCATAAAGGAAAATGCAAAAAAATAAAAAATACCTCAAGAAGATACGTGGCCCTAGTAAAAGTTTGCCGGCAGTATATGATGTAGGCATCAAAAGAGTATTAAAGGGTTGCCAAGGCAGGATCCCCCAGTCATAAATACGGATGTTCGAAAACACCCTCAAAATGGAAAAAACCACAAGAGAGTCCCCAGAGACCATCCTCTCGACATCGCCTAACGCCGCCGCCGCCGTCGCTGTCACCGTCACCACCTCCACAGTCAGCCTCAGAGTCCTATCCACCTCAATCTACACCCCCTTACAATCCAGCCCCAGTATATGCTGCACATCTAGGGGAGTCACCATCATCTCTCTGAATCCAAAAAGAAAGGTGTGGATGGTGTCCCACCACCTCTCCCCCAGAGCACACAGAATAACCGTAGAATGAGGTATCTTATCCAAAGGAGATATCAGTCTCCCAAAATCGGTTAATGACACCATGCAACGCACCACAGATGGAAGGTGCTCCCAAACATCCCTAAGCCCCTTCATACCTCAGGCACGCATAGTCGACATAGAAACTTCATACTCTGAAAAGCAAATATCAAAGACCCTTGTCAAAATTTAAAAAATAAGGAAATATTGCCAAGAAAAAAGAAAAAAGATACTAAAGGTCATCAATAATTAGATAAACCACGAGGGTTCACCACCCTAGAAGAGCGATGACATGAAGGCTCACATAAGAGAGTCTAATCATCCATCGCTGGCTCGAATGAGTCAAAAGAGTTTTCTCTGCCCAAAGCAAGGGGCACCCTAGACCTCCATTCCAAGACGTACAAATCTTCAGCATTGAGACATGTCATATATGTTACGCTACATGAGAACTCAGACATATTTGGACTTTGGAACGCTAGAACGATTTCCAGAAGGTAATTGTGGAAGAAGTCAAGTCAGAAAGCTATGAAAAAAGAGGAGAACCCACCCCTTTTTTACAGGAAGCTAAGGGGCATGCCGATTGGCATCTCCCTGCCACCCACCGATAAGAACTGTCCCTCAACCTTCTCGAGGTACCCTAAAAGATCATGCCACTTCCATTTGTCACCCTTTCAACCATGCCGGTCAGCACCTTCTTTAAAATTTTGTACAACAACTCCCAAAAAAATGCTAGAAAATCTCAAAAAATCCTTACAAATTTCCCAAAATTACCAAATAAATTTACACCAAGAAAAGGCATTTTTCCCACACTCATCTCTATGGCGGAACTCTTATCTCCCCAGCAAAATTCCTGAATTTAATTCCATGTCTCCAAAGGTCACCACAAAAACCAAACAATTCCCCAGATAAGAAAAATCCAATCCTCATATCATTCCCCGATGAAATCTAAAATCATCCATAGTAAAACCACAAGATACATATCCCCAAAATTCCCTAAAGGAAGTTGCAACCTTAAGCCCTCAGAATTGGATTCGGCCTGTAGAATTGGTCGCTTCCACTAAAGTCTGTATAATTGGCTTCGACCTGTAGAATTGGTCGCTTCCACTTAAGCCCTCGGAATTGGCTCCGAACCGCAGAATTGGTCAGTTCTACTTAATCCCATAGAATTGGATTCGACCCACATAAATGGTCTAATCTAATTAAGTCCACATAATTGGCTTTGACCCGCAGAATTACTTATCTCTATCATAAGACTGAGGAATTGGCTTTGACCCACATAATTGGTCATCTCTATCTTAAGCCCGTAGAATTGGCTTTGACCCGCAGAATTGGTTTTTTCTACTAAAACCCTCACAATTGTCTTTGACCCTCGAAATCGGTCACCCATATGTTAAGCCCGAAGAATTAGCTTTGACCCAAAGAATTGGTCACCCCTAACTTAAGCCTTCAAAATTGGCTTCGACCCGCAGAATTTGTCTCTACAACCTAGGTCCTCAGAATTGAAATCGGTTCACAGAATTGGTCGCTCCCTACCTTTGACCTCATCCGTCACCCCCTTTAGGTCCTTAGAATAGGCTATCCCTAGCATCCACTTACGCCCTTATAATCGACCTCGACCCTCTGAATAAGTAATCTGCGTCCCTTAGGTCTGCAGAATTGACCATTTTCCAAAAATATCATGTGGTGTATATTCAAAGGCTTTCTCATGTTCTAAGCTCACCCGTCGAGGGTATCTATAGACATCATGTTCTAAAAACCCCAAAATCTCTCCTTAGGTCCCTACCACCTCCTCATTTCATGACAAACTCTAGGTCGCACTCCGAGTACTGATCTAGAGATCGTCGGGCCCTTTTGAACCCATTGGCTCCAATCAAATCCAATGTCAGAGTGAAGTCTCTTTGATTCCTCGAAGGTCTTCGAATACCGTTTCCAACGGTTCACCCTGTGCGCAAATATGGATAACGGTTCGGACGAACGGACCATTTTACTATCAAAAATTGATTCGGAGACCAGCGGACGCTCCCGAACCCCGATTTGACCCAAAGAAATTTCATTGTCAAAGCGAAACCTCTTTGAATATTCAAACTTCACTGAAACCCCTTTCCAACGGTCCTCCCCATGCGCAAAATGGAATAACCATTCAGATGAACAATCAATTTTCCCTCAAAATTTGATTTGGAGGCCACCGTCCCATTTGACCAAAGTCATCTCTTCATCTCGCATGATAATGAATGAATCTCCAAAGGGAGATGAATACCCTTTCCAATGGTTCACCCCGTACATGATTTTCACTTACGGTGCGGACGAACGATCCGTTTTAATTTGAGAGGTCATCGGGTGCTTCCGGACCCCGGTTGAGCAAGGTCAACTTTCCGAACCTGAGTGAAAATATTTGTAATGTAGAAATAAATCTCCTAATATTTTCAATGATCCACCCCGTGCGCTATTCTGACTTACCATGCGAACGAATGATCCGTTTTCGTCCGGCGATCTCCCGTCCAAAGGACCGACGTGAGCTTCCAAGCTATATTTGACCCAAAGTCAACTCCCGGACCCGGGAATGGTCCCAAGGACTATTGAAAATCTCTGAAGTACCTTTCTAACAGTATGCCCCATGTGTGATTCGAATCAACAAATTACGTTCTAAGATCGTTTTTCTCAGAAAATCTGCATGAGACTATCAATTGGCTTACCTATTGGTAGTGTGTCTAGGGTCACCTTCCAATGGGAAGGAATAGGGTTGTGACGATCGACAACCACATGACACTATAAATCGAGGGCATGACCTCACTACCAAGCAGACCGACACCAGAGATCCATCAGCATCAGTGATCTCAGTAACATTCTCTTGAAATCAGCGAAGTTCCCAATTTGGCAAATCACCCTCTCTCTCATCCCACATTTATCTCACATTGCAGGGAGTTAATCCAAGATCAAATATCAAGCTTCAAAGAAGGTCCAATTCCTTCCCTTTCTCTTTAAATTCTTTATTTTGCATAAATTTCATTAGATCCATAATTTAGTTCTTACTTTAGTTCATACACATTGATGCCTACATTTTTTATTAGTATATCGAACATACTTTATTTTCTATAAAAAAAATTTGAAAACAAACAAAAAGAGAGTTACACCCATGAATTCTGAACTGGATTATCCATCACACTTTTTGAAAACTAAAACATATATTTCTATACACACACATATAATAAAATCCCGTTCGGATCTATGGGATAATCCCCACCCCCATGCCGCATCCGAACAAAGTAGAATTTGATGCCATTATAGGTTACGTAGGCGTTTCGAATTAAAACCCAAGACTCGAGTCCAATTTTTCAATTTTCCTCAATTCCTCATTTTTATCATATTCTTGCATTAATATACCTATTATGTCTGTTAGCGTTTCATCCAATACATACTATCATTTCATAATAACGATCAATATCGCGATAAACGCAGAAATCATGATATATATATATATATATATATATATATATATATATTGGGAACATTCCTATTGATAATTTCACTATATCTTTCCCATGGTATGAGTTCAATGATTCCAATCTCCATTATATATACACGCGCGTACACTTCACGGAGAAATAAAGAAAAACAATAACACAAGGCCATGAGAGACCGAAAGGGCGAAATGGTGCCTAACACCTTCCCATTCCCTAACTTAGCCCTCGAACCTTCAAACTTTTGGTTTTATATGCATCAGTTTGTCTTCGATGCCGCTCTCTCGAGGTGGCAACCTGTTCTTTTTCCTGTTTTGTGCAAAATAGGTTGGCGACTCCATCTCTTTACATTAACCCCACACTGATGATGAAGCGTCCCTAAGTAAAGGGAAGCGAGACCTTTTGATCATTGCTTAGTGCGCAATCCCGATTGGGATGGACACAATTACGATGATTAAAAATTAGAAAAATAGATATGAGTTATTAAAGAATAATCAATATCATTTTTGGATTTCATTTAGGAGAGATTATAAAACATGGGACTAGACATTTTCGCGAAATGTGCTTTGTAAAATTTCTTGGCAGGTACGTAGAGTTCTTCTATTGGGAGTCTTAGGGCTGTGTTTTTTTCCTCAAACTTTCAATTTTTCCAATTTTCGATCCGATTTTTTCCGACTTAGAAATGAAATTTCCGATTTTTTTACTCTCGTTTTTTTTTTTTAAAAAAATCGGATCGAAAATCAAAAATAATTTTGAATTTTCGATTTTCCCATCTGATTTTTTCTAAACTATGTTGACATGATTTTTCCAAATTTTTCGGAATTATTTTTCGATTTCTGATTTTGCCCATTTTATAAAAGTTTCCCATATCCCACATCGATTGGGAGCGGGAGATGGCTTCAAAGTGTGATCTATAAAAATAGAGTATCCTCCTGACTTATACAAAAATTTAAAAAAAAATGGGTAAAATCCTCATGCAATTACATGTCGGATTAAAACATTTTCTTTGTTGATTAAAAATGAGAATTTCGAGTAATTGATTTTTTTTAAAATTTTGGAAATTCTGAGTTTTTAACATATTTTATGAATTTTCGATTTTTTCCAATTTTTTTAAATTCTGATTTTTTTTAATTTTCTAAAAAACATTAAATAATTAGCTTATTTCTGAAAAAATTAATACATTTTGTGATTGGATCCGGGCGAAACACAGGATAGGGAGTCCCAAATAATTTGCAACAAACTTATTCAACACTCATCTGGTACCTCGGTGCAGTGAGCTTCTCATAAGCTTCCAGTCTTATTTACCGATAGAAACACTAACTCTTTTCTTGTATAGCAATTACGTAACGGCATCAATGGACTTAGTTACCTACATAAACACTTATCTCCTAGAGTGCTTATAAATTTAGGCCATCACATGAATCACCAATCACTTCACTAAACACCCTTAGTTACCTACAAAAACACTTTACGATAGTGATGCTAAGAATGAACCAACCGTTCACCTTGATTTTAATTTAATAAAGGACTGGTTACCCGGTATTTAATTCGGCGGGGTGTCACAGTTGTGTCTTCTCCTGATATGTCTTTAAAAGTAGAGTATTCTCCTAACTTCTACACAAATAAAAATGGATCAAATACTCTTGTATTCACATGTTGGGTTAACACATTTTCTTTGTTGATTTAAAATGAGAATTTCGAGTAATCGAAAATTTAAGTTTTTTAAATTTTTAAAATTTTTGAATTTTTAACATATTTTGTGAATTTCGGATTTTTTTCCTCTTTTCCGAATTCATAATTTTTTAATTTTCACAAAAAAACAGATTGAGAATAGAAATAATTATTTTATTTCCGAAAAAATCGAATTAAAATGGAGATTTTTTCAAAGATGAATTTTGATGTTTTAGTTTTAATTAAAATGACAATGTCTTCCAGTTGTGGTTTAAACAATTTTTAGGTTTTGAAATTAATTTTAACCCAAATATTGAGCCCAGAATTCAAGAAGAAAGCCCAAATAAAAAAAATAATATTGGCTTAATAAAGACTTACAGACCATAGTTCTAGACTTGGACATGGGAACGGGCTGGGGGGGGGGGGGGGGGGGAGAGACAATACATGCTTGTGGAATTTGGGGACAAAGCTCAAACCATGCAAAGTGAACTTAGTCTTCCGTTCAAATAATTCGAATACCCCAAGGTCATTTAAATTCTAGATCCAATTAACGTGTATATCTATATTCTTACCATTTCTTCTGCCATTTGTATGCGGGGAAAAGTTTCTATACTAACTACACCAACTAGTTGACACAAACACAACCCGAAGAATTTCTTAAATTTCAGGCCTAAAAAATACGATAGCACGACACGACTCATAATTAAGACACAAACACGACATGACACGACTTCATGTAAAAAAAACACGACATGAATATGAAATACCGTGTCAATTTTATATCGTTCCGTGTCATTTTTTGGTATCGTTTCTAAAATTTCCACCCACTAACTTCTAGTAAGCTTCCCATCTTAGTTACCTATAGAAACAATAACTCTTTTCTTGTATAGCAATTAAGTAACGGCCTAAATGGACTTAGTTACCTACATAAACACTTAACTCCTAGAGTGCTTATAAATATAGGCCATCACATGAATCACCAATCACTTCACTAATCAACCCACGGAGACACTCCCAAGCCCGTTCTTGCTTTTCAATCAAATCCATCTCTTGATTTCTTTGTTTGTTTTTAATGTACATCTTTTAAAAGTCATGAACAACAACATGAACACCCTTGAGCCTTCTTCATCATCTGTGGGTTTGGCTTTCAAACCTCCACTGGGGTTTCACTTCCACCCCAGCGATGAAGAAATATACCAAATGCTCTCAGAAAATATCACTCGCGGCCAACTATCGGATAGTGTCCTCCAACATCTTGTGAGGGAGAGGAACCTCTAGGAGGAGGAGTAACTCACTGCAATATTTGAGGGGTGCACTAAAGTGAACACCCTGTATTTCTTCTCTCCCTTAATGATGTTGGCTCAAAAAGGGAAATATATTAAAAATATTGAACGTACAGTCGGCAAGGACAAGGGCACCTGGAAATGCCAACAAACCCATAAGTTCAAAAATGGGCGAGAGAAACGAAAACTCAGATATCATCACAACGCCTCTAAACACGACAAAAAGTGGATAATGACTGAGTTCGTTTTGCCAAATAAGAATAACTTCGCCTTTTGATAGATTAAAAGAAAGATTCATCCACATGAGGATGCCCAGTCCCCAAACCATCTAACATATGATAATGATGTGCAAGATTATATCCCATCATCACACCCATTTCCAACATCACCAATCAGCATTGAAGATTATGCCCAGCCTCAGTGGCGGAGCCAGGATTTTAGATCAGGATGGGCTAAGAAGTAACTTAAATATTAATTGAACGAAAAAAATGCAAACATTAAAACTTTTAGACAATAGTATACCAAAATTCTAAATTCAAAATAGGCAAAAGAGCCTTTTTCGCTATATTTAGTCACATGTGACACAAAAAATACATCATATGAGCTAATGAAGTTGAACCCTACGTTCCTTTCGTGAATAAAAAATTTCAATTAGTAAATCCAAATCAATGTCTTCAGCAAGCTCTCTTTCTATTGTGAGTATCATGCAATCTTCAAGTTAATCATCACCCATCTTGTTACGGAGAGTTGTTTTTACAAGTTTCATAGCTGAAAAGGCACGTTCTGTTGATGATGTGGATACGGGAAGAGTCAATACAAGATGAATCAATCTATCGACCAATGAATAGATATCCCTTTTCCTTGTTCCAGCTAATGTTCTACACAACTCAGAGATTCTGGACAAATTTTTAAAACTAGGATGATTTGGAATATCAAGCTCATAGTGTTGCAACTGACGCCTCAATATGGATACATCATCTTTGGAAAAATCATGAGGATAAAAAATTTCTGTAAGCTTACATATATCATCAATGTTAAATGACTTACAAGCATCACGAGGATCCAAAGCAGAGCTAAGAGTTAGAATTTCCATTTCCCCCTCGGAAAATCTACAATTTAACTCCATTATTTGAAAGTCGATTGCAGCATTGAAAGTATCGACTTGATAATGATGATAAATTGTTATATTATGGCTTTGTTGACAAGAACTCCGAGTGCACACTTTATAAGAAGCGTCCATATTTGGGATCTCAATGTCATATCTTTCGCAAAACGACTGCACTTTATCAAGGAAGGAATTCCAACCAGTTCCCCTTAACTTATGAAGAAGCTTTTTTGTTGTTGAAACAAGTTGCATAGAAATTCACAATGTCTTGAGACTTTTGCTGAAGTGCTTGACAAAGTATATCGGTGATACCCATGATCTCATTCAATAAATGTAAAATAAATACAAAATCAAATTAGGTCATAGCATCATAAGAACCTTTAGCCTCAGAGCGTATAGGATGATTAGTACCATTTAACCAAAGATTTTTAACAATTTCACAAGATGGGCCAAACAAATCAATCAAACTGCGAACAGAACTCAAGTGAGAGCTCCAGCGAGTGGCTCACGCATGATGTAATGTCTTCATTTGATTAACACCTCTTCCCGTTTGAAGTTCACCAAGTGCCACCTTACTTGCAATTTCAGCAACTTGTCTCGATTGTAATTCACTTTGACGTTTTGGAGAAGCACCGACAATATTCACAACAACATTCAACTTTGAGAAGAACAACCATATATCTTGCACATCTCTCGATGCCGAAACTAATGCAAGTTGTAATTGGTGGGCAAAACAATGCACGTAATAAGCACGTGGACACTCCTTAAGAAAGAGTGCTTGCAATCCATTCCAAGCTCCTCGCATATTACTAACTCCATCATACCCTTGACCCCGCATTTTATCAATATGAAGATCATAACAAGAAAGTACCCCAACAATTTCTTTTTTGAGTGTCAAAGCGGTGGTGTCTTCTACGCTCACAATACCAAAAAATCGTTCACGCACCTCCCCTCCCTCATCAAGAAATCTTATGACAATAGCCATTTGTTCTTTAATTTAGACATCTTGTTCTTCATCAACCAATATACAATAACTCCCATCACTAATTTCTTTACGGATCTTACTTCTCACATTATCACCAAGAATATTCAAGATTTCTTTTTGAATCGTTGGAGAGGTATACTTCGCATTTCCTGGAGCTTTTTTAAGACAACCTCAGCAACTTTATCATCATGATTCGCCGTGTGTTTTATCAATTCAATGAAATTTCCTGCATTTAGTGCGTCGGGAGTTTCATCATGAGCTCTAAATGCACATGCTTGAAATGCAAGCCAACGTGCACATTCAATTGATGTCTTAAGACGCAACCGATTCCTTTCAACAACTTCTTTGGATTTTGAATTCAAAACCCTCCGAATATGCTGACAGGGATTAATTAAATCTTCAGCTGCTTGGACAGCACTCAGATGGACTGAAGGGATACAACCCATGTGTTTCAAAAAACAACATTTGGGGCCACAAACCCTTTTCCAACTTTGGAACCCTTCAACGGTAAATGTTGACCGAGTAGATGGATTACTTTCAAACAAGAAACAATAAAAACAATATGCTCTATTTTTTTGCAATAGAGTACTCAAGCCAAGGGTGTCTTTGAAACCAACTACTTTGAAAGCGACGAATTTGTTTTCCGTCTTGGGTGGGTGGATATTCTTGAAGTATGGGTTGATAAGGTCCCATTTTTAGATATTTCTTTCGAATCTCATCCCGGTCATCAACGGGTTGATGGAAAATTTGTAGACGCAATCCAGGATCTCGAGTAAAAGTGTTGTCTTCTTCAATAGGTTCAACCCTTTGAATTTTTTGAGGTGGCTCGAGGGAGCTTGAACGAGTATCATCCATCAATATAGGAGCATGTGAATCATTTTTTGGTTTGAAAAATGATAACAAAGTTTTTTTTTGACATTAGAACCTAAAGTAATGTCAAAAAAATATAAATTAGTTATTAATCAAAAAATAATTAATCATCAAAGAGCCCTAATTATTTTTATTTCGGGCTTTTATTCAAACCTCCTTTATTAAAAAAATATATTAAATGTTTATAAAAAAATCACTAGTGCACATTTATTTTTATCATTTGAATTAAGAAAGACAAATGAAATTTCATACACAAATTGTAGAGATTTAGATTTATAAAACAATATATTTAATAGACAAATGAAATTTCATACACAATAAAAAAAATAGATTTATAAAACAATAGATTTATTAGAGTGTAGAGATTTAGAGTAGAGATTTTATTTAGAGGAAGAAAGAGGGATACATACTTGTAAATTGTTGTTATTGTTTGTGTAACAGAACAGAAGGGGCGGAGACGAGACAGACAGGGGCGGCAGCAGCGGTGGTCGGTGGTGGTGGCAGGGGCGACGGTGGCAGGGGTAGCAGGCAGTGGCGGGAGGCAGGGGCAGCAGCCTGAGTTTGAGATCGTCTTTGTTGTTGAGAGAAAATGGAGAGATGATAAGAGAAGAAAAGGGTACTGGGTTTTTACTTTTTAGGTTAGAAATCTGAAAAGAGGCGGTGGTTTTGTTTTCAATTTCAACATGTTTGTTTTACAACTTCTCATATTTAGATTTGTCCCCTAATATTTTAAGCTAAAAAATAAGGTGGGATGAAATTCAAATACAGAAATTTATCCTCTATTTTGTTTTAAACTGGGCGGGCTGGCACCCCCCCCCCCCCCCCGCCCATACCTGCCTCCGCCTATGCCCAGCCTTCCCACCCATTTCCAACAACAAGAATAAGCGTTGAAGATTCTATCCAGCCATCCCACCCATTTCTAATAGCAACAATAAGCGTTGAAGATTATATCCAGCCATCCCATCCACAACTGACTGATCAAGCACCCCACATGAGCGCTTTCATTAGTGACTTTACCCAGTGGGAATTAGAGAACCCACCGCAGCCACACAACCAACCATCAGAGGAACAAATAAATATCGTGGAAACACAGCCACTCCTAACAACACCAATAAGCGTGGAAGACTACGACATCCACAATTTGAAATCGCCTACTGAAGAGCTGACCAACAACCAATATCACCCTGATGAATATTTCAGTCATGATGAACTCTTACAATTCTAGATATTTGTATTTTATATGTTTTTTACTTGAGACTTGTCACATTCCTTATTGTTATCAAAGTTAATATACCATTCACGATTAATTACATCTCCTCGTATGCTTTTTTATTTAGAATGTTTAGCTGTTGAAAGTTGATGATGGAACACTATGGCGTTGTATATGGATGATAATTAATTTTTAAGTTGTTTAAAACTGCATTTTTAAGATCCTTATAATATTTTCCAATGATAATTAATTTCATCTTTTATTTAGCATTACTTGTACAATGATGAGAATTTCTGTCACGCAGGCTGTTATAAAAAATAAAAATATTATAAAATCTTTGCTTAGTATATCTCATTTGATGACCAAAGAAAATATGCATCGTTTTACAATCAAAGTTGATAACAAAATTAATGTAAAAAAAGAAAACCACAAGAAACAACCATATAAAATAAGTATTGGATATGAGTAAGGAAATGTAGCAAAAAGTTAAAGAACATATTTTGTAGATGAACACAAAGAGTGTGTATACCCACTACTAAAAAAATAGTTCCAAAAAAGAATTTAAAATTCAATGTAAAGGGTAAATAATTATCATTCAACAAAGGAACAAAAAAAAAGAGTTATTCTAAATCTTATGCAAATCACAAAACGTAAAGCAAAATTTTTTATACTAAACTTTATCAATTACATTTATTAATTTAAATCCATTCACAAAGACAAATGGTGTTGTGATTTGCATTTACTAGCCATTCAGTGGATGCGATGTATCGAATTGAGCAACCTTCTTGTGAAAACTTTGACAACAAAATTCATTCAACACTTTTTGAATATTCCTAGTTTTGCTTATTGTGATTGTCTCGTTGAACCTAATTCTTGGACTCTCCGGTCATTTATTTTGGTTTCATTGTATCAACTCTTTTAGATTTTTATCGCTTTAAGTCCCTTCCCCTTGATGAAGTTCTCACTTAATTTATAGGAATACCCATTTTAGTGGATCCTTAATATTTTGCTTTGCATTTACATAGTCATTGGAAAAATTCCACTTGCAATCAGTTATTTAATGCTATCATGTCGATGATGTATATGTCGTGGCCTACTATTATTGTTCCCATCTTGTGCCATTCTAAGCGCAAATTGGCACCAATTATGGCTAGGTTGAAATATCCTCTAAGAAATTTTTAGCCATTGTGCTTCTTCTTCGGCTTTACCTAAAGCAATAAACTCTGGTTTCATAGAGGATCTTGATATTCATGTTTTCTTTAAGGATTTAAAACAAAATGGCACCTCAAAGAGTAGAAATATATCCACTTGTTAATTTTGAGTTATTGGAGTTAGATATCCAGTTTTTATTTATGTATATATTAATAATTGGATATCTTACATAGTTCAGTGCATCCTTAAAGAGTACCCTAGATACATACTCGTATGATTAATATTTAGTTCTCTTATCTAGGATTACTCATATATTAACATAGATTACTCACCAAGCATGCTATATGAGGCGAAGTTCAAATTGATAAATATATTAAACTTCGTAAGACATTAGAATATTCTAAATTGATTCGTTAGAGTTTGATTGAACGGTGTTTTCATTAGAATCATGTCGTATTCGTGATATATATCATGAAGTTCTCAACATATTTCCAGTAATCTTCATAGTTTTAGCAATCTTGAGACAAAATGCGACATCCTCCATGATTAAATATTTAACTTCAAATATCAAGATTGAGACAAAATGACTCAATTGGAAATTCTAGTAATATTGATTCCAATGACATCGTCAAGGCCTAATTATTTAACTTCAACTATATTCTTTAGAATATGTTTTATAGTATTACTAACATCATTGCTACTGGCATTAACATTTTTTTCTATATACAAGCAGGCAATGTCATATCCGTTTTGAGTACTTTTGAGAGAAATACATTTGTTGCACTAATTTATCTTAAAATCATGACTTTATTTTGCTAAATAAGAATAACTACGCCCTTTGCAGGATAAAAATGAAGGTTCATCCAGTTGATGATGCCTATGCTCAGCCACTTCCAATAAGGGGTGAAGATTATATCGAGCCATCCCACCCATTTCCAACATCACCAATAACCATTGAAGATCATGCCCGACCATCCCACCCATTTCCATTAACAATAATAAGAATCGCAGATTATATCCAACCATCCCAGCCACATCTGAATGATCAAACACCACGGGATATGAACGCTTTCATTAGTGACTTTACCGAGTGGGAAACATAGCAACCAATAAGCGTGGAAGACTATGGTATCCACAATTTGGAATGGTCTACTGAAGAAATGACGAATGACCAATATCACTCTGATGAATATCTCAGTTATGATGAACTCGTATAGTGCTAGATATATATTTTAGTTGTTTTTTTACTTGAGCCTTGTCACTTTACTTATTGTTATGAAAGTTAATACACAATTCACGATTAATTACATTTCCTCGTATGGTTGTTAAAAGTTGATGATGGTACATTGTCGCATCGCCTCGTATGCTTTTTTATTTAGGATGATTATCAGTTTAGTTGTTGAAAGTTGATGATGGTATAGTATGGCCTTATATATGGATGATTTACTGCATTTTTAAGATCCTTATAATATTTTCCAATGATAATTAATTTCATCTTCTATTTAGCATTACTTGTTCAATGTTGAGAATTTCTATCACGCAGGTTGTTATAAAAAAATATAAATATTATAAAATCTTTGCTTAGTATATCTGATTTGATGACCAAAGAAAATATGCATCAGTTTTACAAATTTAAGTTGATAACAAAATTCAAGTAAAAAAGAAAAATACTAAAAACAACCCATATAAAATAAGTATTGGATATGAATTAGGAAATGTAGCAAAAATTTGAAGAACATATTTTGTAGATGAACACAAAGAGTGTGTATACCCAAATGCTAAAAAAATAGTTCCAAAAAATAAATTAAAATTCGATGTAAAGGATAAATAATTTTCATTCAACAAAGTAAAAAAAATGAGTTATTGTAAATCTTGCACAAATCACAAAATATAAAAAAAAAATTATCGTAAGTCAAATCTGCACATGTGAGGAAAAATATAAATTGTATTTTCAGAATTTTTTTTATTAATCAAAGTATGTGACTTGATATGGAAACTAACATAATTCACAGAGAGACGGTGAATATTAATTGTCCCCCACATCATATTTGAGAGAGGGTGAGATAGAGTACGAACTCGATATCCATTGAGTTGAGTACAAAGGACGATTGTTGAATTTTAGGATTTTGATTTGCAAATTTTAATTTCGCTCTATAATATTTAGACCAAATAAATCCTAAAATTTTTTATAACCTGATAATAACACCAAAGGTCGATGTGAAAAATAAATTGTCATGAGTAATAAAGTATGTTATTATTTTCTTTATTAACCAACTCAAATAACATTATTTATATTTAAACATATTGGTATAGGATACTACGCTAAAAACATTTAGAGATTTTCCATTGGCTGCTAAGCTGAGTTATCAATTTATACATAAACTACCACTTGTTAGCAAAAATACACTACATGATATAGCCAATCCTCAGTAACACCCAAATCAGAGACTTGAACAGTTTATAACTAGAGAACTACATTAGTCAAGAACAAAAGATTTCTACATTAGTCAAGAACAAAAGGTTTCTAATTAAACGTGATTAATAATTTTTCACGACGACATTGTACCTAAACTCCAAAAATATTAATTACATATATTATTATAAATCCATTTACAAACACAAATGGGTTGTATGCATAAGATGGCATAACCATGAATACTGTTTCCTAGTTAAATCTAATTATACTAAACTTTCCCCTAGCTTTATTACTATTTAGATAAACATACATAGTTAAACCTAATTATTTCTTAGAATTCATTAACTGGGAAAAAAGTTAGATTGGAGAAAAAAATTTAAATTTTGATCAAGGCAAATGTGGGCACAATTTCAGATTGTAAAATGAAATATTTGTGTTGGGAGAGGCCATACATTTGTCAATAAGCAATGGATCTAGTAAAAAGCGCTTTAGCTTTTATACATCATAATTTCATGAGATGATATATTTCCCAAACAATTTGGGCAAACAACAATCCCAAAGATAACTTTTTGCCTTGAATCTTTCCTAGCGAGATATTGTCGGATTTAATAGCCATTCAGTTGATACGATGTATTTAATTGAGCAACCTTCTTATGAAAACTAGGACAATAAAATTCATACAACCCTTTTCGAATACTCTTGGTTCTCCTTATTGTGACGGTCTCGTTAAACCTAATTATTGGAATCTCCGATCATTTAATTTGGGTTCACTTTATCAACTCTCTCAGATTTTTATCGCTTTAAATTACATGGTTTTTAATTATGTTGATTTTCCTTTGAGTCGTACCATGTGGTACCAAATTAATTTTGTGGTTATGAGACACCACTTGTCCTACTAGGTCAATTTAGGGGTTTAACGACTTGGTACATAAGCTAAATGCAATCACGTACCCGCGAAAAAGGTATTATATCCCATAATTGATTAGTGTTTTTTATAGAACCTATTTTTGATTTTTTTTACATTGTTCGGGACTAGCAACGTTCTATGTTAGGGGGTTTGATTTTACACAAATATTCAAAATTTATCCCTCTGATTTCAGTATTTTACGAACCCAAAAATCACATTTAACCCGAATTTATCTCATATTTATTGCAATTAACCTTTTGGCAAGTATTTCGTATTTTGTATATTTCTCATGTATTTATAGGTAAATCAAGGAATTGGACGGAAGAGAATGGCCAAAACAATGAAAACTATATGATAAAAGGGAAGCCAATGCAAAATGGTAAATTTATAGCACGAACTTGGAGAAACAGCCAATATGAAAATTGAAGATCTCCACTTCACAAGTACATATGAAGAAACAAAATCTCGATTTGAGTTACAGTAAAGAAGTTACGATAATTTGAAGTTGAAGAAGTTACATCAAGTTAAAATGCAATAACCAAACCCAAAGACCGAATCGATATGGTTTCTTGAGAGAACCAGTTTGCTTGGCCTTGAGGGATCCCATGGTTCTCTTTGGTCCCAGGGTTCAATTTTGTGTGGGATTTTTTTTTATCATTTCCTAAGTTGTAGCTAGAGTTGTTAGGGTCAATGTTTACCACTTTGGCCATCTTTGGCACTTGTATAAGTCATTTAAGAGTCTTAATGTTCATGTTATACACTTTGTTAGGCAAGTAATTAATCATTATTCATTAGAGAATAGAGAATTCATATTTGCACATCAAATTAATTGAAGTTTTTGCAGTTTTTCGAAAATCCTTTTTTGTTCTGATGTCTTATTCTTGCAACTTTTATTCTTCATAATTAGTATAAATTTTTCAATTATTTCTTATTATTTAATTATGAATGCTTTCATGATAAAGGTGATTAGTATAGAATTTAATTCCATATCTAGCTAAGTTATTTGTGGGATGGAAATCATGAACCGAACCTAGAGTATTCGACTTCAAATGTAAAATTCAACATAATTAAATAATAATTTTTTTTTAGTTTTATCTATTGATCGAGACTATTGGTGTAGACCCCTTAACTCAATTTGTTAAAAGAATTCAGAGTGTTTGAGGATGGATTATATGTGTCGTAAATATATCATTCACGCTAATTAGTTTGTGTACCAATTATTGCACGAGTTAACGCGCAAACATATTTGGTGTTTCGAAATGGATTCGTAATTTTCTTTTAATTAGCCAATTGATTTCTATAATTTTATATTTATCGGAGACACTTTACCATTTGGGGATATGATCCCAACCTCATTTTCCAAAAAAGTTTTAAAATAAAAAATTTCAATCTTTACTTTAAGTAGTTTAATTTCGTACTTTCATAGCTTAATTTGCCTAGGTAATTTGAAATTTCTTAAAGTAAAATATTATCATCTTTTTCGTTCTTTTTCTAAGTCAAAGTCTAGATTTAAGAATCCAACCCTACATTCGTAGTTAACGACCTATTCCCTGAGGATTTGACCCCGTCTTATCTAGATTATTAATGGATCGATTGATTTGCACTGGAGTCGTAAGTACACACATAGCACACATTTTTTGTTGCTCATCAATAAGACGTTGTAGTAGATGGTAAGGTGAAAAATATGTAAGGTTAATATTAATACTAATTAATGTCTATTGATATTAACTCAAAAAATAACTTTAACAATGATGGTCTCTACTAATGTTTGCAAAACTCTCATTATAGATTTCATAATCAATCTTGATATTATCATTCATTGATATCAATTGTCGGTACTCACCATAGGGGGCCAAAAATGATTAAAAAGGTAATATTCTACGACTGATATGGAGGATGATAATACCATTGCAAAGCTTGACGTTGCATTTGGAACCTTCCAAAGGGGACATTGTGAAGTAAATTACCACACTTATTAACCCTATATAACCATTTTCGCATGCTAGAAAATTTTTCTTGTACTTCCCTTTTTTAAGCAATTTTACAAAAGCTATATCTCATTGAATGCCCAATTTTTTCGTAGGTGGTCAGAGTTCAAATTTTCGATAGGAATAGTTTCACACCCATGTATGGTTAATTTATCTATAGGGAGAGGCCAACTCCCAATTTTGTAGGCATTTAACAAAACCACTTATTAAGTGAAAATTAGATCTAGGAAAAGGGGTCCTAAGATGAAGACACCTACTAGCTCGAGCATCCTCCTATGATACCATCTACTATTCCATAGTAGAAATAAAGAGAAAGAAAATGTGTCTTCCAATATATCATATCCCTTCCCTTGGATGCAATAACCCTAGTGCCTTTGTATAAACATGTGGCTTCATAAAGTGACATAGAGACAACAATTGACACCTGAAAAAAGTAAAAGTATTGTTTTAAACATATTGAATCTTTTACAAGATAACTTGAGGTTTCTTATTTCTATTATACACAAGCCACCATGGAATTTTGCCAACAAAGTTACTAAAATAATCTTTTGCTAATTGAAGAATTTTCAAAGTATCTTTACACCTTATTTTACCAATGGGATATCATGTGTATCCATAGGTATTAGTCACAATCGGAATGGGCCGGGAGGCCATCGTTTCCTAATAAGGAACATGGAAAAATACAAGGATACTTATTGGATATAAATAGAAAATCAAATCCTCATGCCTACAAACACGACTAAATTTTTGAAACCATATCACCTGCTTACGACATGCATAATTAAATAGAGTCGTCATCTTGTTAACCGAAACTTCTGTGTTAGTTATAATTATAAACCTAAATATTCAACAACATAAGATATCAATATTTAAAAATTAACACAACATCAATACAAACATATTTAAATGTTATAAAATATTGCATGAATTTTATATGTGAAAACTATCGAACTAAATGGGTCGCATCGACCAAATAATTACTTTAAGACATCAAAGTATGTTTTTAAATTTAATATATAAACTCACATATGGTGTGATGTTCTCAATTGTATTTTATTCTAATTAAAATTGTGAACCATTAAGTTAGGTGTCAATTGCATAGGTAATAAAAGACAAAAAAACAAATTATAAGTAAGGCTAGGCAAATGGAACTTAAAGTTGACAATTGTGGATCACTGGTTTTGCTTCAATAAACAAACAACGTACTTGGTTGGCTAGAATAAAGTGCGCCTCTTCATAAATAACCATAAAACTAATTAACTAAGCAATTAAACATTCATTCAAAGTAACACTTAACAGAGTGAAATTTTAAATTGAAATAATTATTGATTCAGTGAAATGACATATTAATGGTGAAAATAGGTAAAGAAATATGCACACCCCTTCAACTTCAACTAAACAATGACATAAATAATCCCCCCGACCACCACACAAGCCATCCCCTATTCAACGTGGGTTAAACGACCTTCTTCTCCCACCCCATTGTACAATGCCACGTATACTACATTATCAGTTAATGAACCACAACATACACTTAAAGGTCTCACAATACAGTGATCGGTTTAAGAGAGACGAGGAGTCATTCTACACCTTCCACGAGCATCAGATACAAAATGAGGGATAATTGATGACGAATCCCCTACGAAAAAATCAGTTTGTTTACCTTGTGCTGGACCGGAGGTTGAGGACATCCACTATACCGATACACCTCATGTGAATCTTAATATGGAATGCTAGAGGATTTGGGAGGGAGTCCTTTTATCCTGAGGTCATCCATCTCTTCTGCCTTCATCACCCTCATATGTTGGTGGTATTTGATACTCACTTGGATGTGCATCGTTCTATTTAGAAAATTGGGAGGTTGCCTTTTCAAAGCAACATAGTCTCCCCATCCTTGGGCCAATTGGGAGGCATCTTGATTTTGTGGTTAGATCCCATTATCACGGTACATGAATTGGAAGTTTCACCTTGGTTCATCCATATTCTTGTGGAGAATGACCCGACCACTGGGCCTTCTGAGTTCATAGCAGCTTATATGTCGCCATAACCACATAATTGAACTCATATATGCAACTCTCTTCAATAACTCTTAACTACAATCCATCACCCCTGGATACTTCTCGGTGATTTTAATACTATTATAGGTCCCCATGAAAATCTTGGTGGTTTCCCCGTTTCAATGGGATAAGGCCCTACTCTTACTAATTTCATTCATTCATGCAATATATATGACCTATGATTTACTGGACCCTCTTTAACCTAGAAAGCCAACATTTCTTTAGGTCATCATGTCCGGAAATGGCTAGATCGAGGGCTTGGTAATGGTACCTAAATGTTAGCCTACCTAGACACTCTTTTCACCCACCTTTCAAATGGTAGTTCAGATCACTGCCCCTTATTTCTCAATAAGTTGCCAACATAGTCCAAACCAGCACAACGATTTATATACTGTAAGGAATGGGCACGATATACTTCATTCCACGCGATGCTAGGGTACCAATGGCAACGATAGATTCCAGGTTCATCGGACTATGTTTTTTCCGTAAATCGAGCTACTTTCGAGCGACAACAACATGGAAACATTACCATTTTGGTAATATATTTCATACTATTACTATCATATAGTAACATTTCCATGTTACTCAGAGTCGGATGGAACAATAGCCAGATTTGACTTCCTGTCCGTATGAGGGCCTTCTCTACCAGAAATATCTCGTTGCCTCATGCTTGAGCGTCAGTACTGACAAAATAAGAGCAAAGTGCAATGGTCCCTTAATGGTGATTATAACACTAAATACTTCCATGCCTGTGTCCCTCATCATTGATGAGAGAATAATATTAACTCAATTTTTCATTCAGACACCTAATGGCATCACACAGTGCTTGCTATACAAACTCAGTTCCGAAAATTCTATATGCAACTTCTTACCACTACCAACCCACTAATAGTCACTGAGGAAGCACCGTTCGTGACGATAAATCAAACAGACTATTCTTCTTAGATAAGGTTTCTGAGGAGAAGATTCGTGTGGCACTGCGATGAATGGGCCATAATAAAAGCCCAGGTTTAGATGGACTCACTACCGAATCCACTGATTGGTTGTAGGGCTTGAGGTCACCAACCTCTTCCTCCGATTATTTAACACATGATACATGCTGATATTAATCGGACTTTGCTTATATTCATTCCGAAAACCAAAACCCCTATGAAAGTGATGCATTTTCGTCCTATCATATTCTGTAATGTGATCTACAAACTTAACTCCTCCATTACTGTAGCCCGGATGAGACTTATTATTCAATACATTATCTCGCCTTACCCAACAAAGTTCATTGCAAATAGGCACATCTAAGACAATAATTTGTTCACTCATGAGATCATGCATTCCATGTGAACATCCAAATCTAAAAAAGGTAGTTGTGCAATCAAGATTGACTTACAGAAAGCTTACAACTAATTGGAATGACCCTTTATTCACTTGGTGCTCACAAAACCATGACTTTCCTGAGAAGTGGATCCACTTTATTAAGCCTGTATCTCCACTCCCTCTTACCAAACATTAATTAATGGCCACCACGGAAAAATATTTTACCCCACCATGGCCTTCGACAAGGAGACCCCTTCTCACCTTACTTCTTTATTCTTTCTTTAGACATATTGATCCATATTGTTGACCGAGAGTGTAATCACCACCGTCTGAATGCATTTGGCACATCTCGGATGGGGCCCCATATACTAGCACTGGCTTTGCAGATGATTTCAAGTTCTTCCTATAACATACTGTAGATACACTTAATAGATTTACATATATACTCAACCATTTTCAATCCCTTTCTGGCCAAGACATTAACTACGTCAAGTCTTCTCTTAATATTGGGCCCTCTACTCTACATGTTATTCACCATAGAGCTATCCAATAGATGAGAATTTCTCGATATCATGGACATGATAAATGCATGGGCCTCCCCATGCTTACTGGGTGGGTCACACATCAGCTATTTCACGAGACTATCAATGCACTTGAAAGTCGACCCCATGTGTGGTATAATATTTTGTTGTCCTCTACGAGATGTGTCACTCTCATCAATGCTTTAGTCATGTCCATGCCATTGTACTTTATGTATGCTTACCCATTTCCCAATTGGATTCTAAGTGCCCTCACCCAAAAAATTAAAACTTTCTTTTGGAATTCAACACATTTGGGCCGAAAAATGCCTACTGTCCCATGGTCTACTCTAACGTTACCCCGGCCGTTGGGGGGCTGGGCATTAAAAACGGGTTAGAGCCCGATTGTGAAAATAATTTAAAAATTTGCAAGTGTTTAATATCATTAAATAGTGAATATAAAGTACATGATAGTGTGTGCACTCACATGAATTCCTCACCTCTCAACTAATTGTGCACTCCTATCGTATCCGTACCCATTCTAGTTGCTCCCATACCTAGCTAGTCCGATACCAGAATCTAACATTCCTATACGATTTCCAATTCCATTCCCAACAACTTTTATTTAACAGAGTGGTATGCCTTACTACACCGTTTCCCATATTCGTGATACTAATTACTAGAGATCTTTCACTTTCACTATACAAACCGTTACTGTTATTTATACACACATTTATTCTTGGCAATTCATTTCAATTTAACAGTATGTTATTCTCATCATAAAAATACAATACTAGCACCCTGCGACTAAGCTGCGGTGCTCACATACTCTGCTATCCAATCCCGGTACATCATGTACATAAGGACCACGTATTTAGTCTCAGGAAACGTTTCATTAATCAACAAATCATAAACAATGGAGGCGAACATAGCTCACATCACATGGGTCACGCACATACCTATGCTCCCATGATCAGTAGACTTATTAACTTCTCAATAAGTCCTTCTTTGAACTATGTCCTCGAGGTACCAATCTGAATCCCCCCCGTAGGTACACAAAGATTAGATGGCCCTAAACGAATGCCGACCTCCCGTGATAACAAGTAAGGTAGGTATGTTATACAGAGATAATTGCATATGCTAAGTATTCACACATTTTAGATATCACAATATTTCATTAGTGGTATACTTCTCGTTCTTATACCAACACTTAGTGTTACAACTCACAAGTCCCCGGTTTATATGTTTTTAAGTGATCAACTCTTCTCACGTCGTGATTAATTACTCGATTCCCAATCCACAAGTGTCATCCGGTTTACTACACAATTCTAAGTTTTACTCCCTAATGTACTCCAAATCTCCCCACTATACCCACTAGTTAATAATGGAAGGCCATCTCAACATTTAAATAAGTCTACGGGACTCTAGAAATAAATTCAAGCCAAAAAGGCCATTCTGTCAACTCGTTAGAAGTCTCGTTCGAACGAGGTCGTTCAAATGAGTTTCGTTCAAACAAAAGGTTTTGAACGAAATTCCAACTCATTAGAAGCCATACTGTCATCTCGTTAGAAGTTCGTTCGAACGAGGTCGTTCGAATGACCTGGGAAGGTCTTCTAAGGAGATGGCAGTTTCAACCCAGAAATTCCCCAGTTCGTTTCTCTCAATTCACCCTAAGTCCATCCAATTTATGTTTTAACGTATATAAACCATTTCTAATCACCCTAGATCATCTCTTAACATATTCTAGGGGTCAAATCTTACAAATCATCAAGGAATTAATATAATTCTTCAAATATTTCCCCAAATCCTATGAACATGAACTCATAATTTTCTTATGCCCAATTACCCATCAAAAATCCATTTTTAGATCATCATATATAACTCTTCGAATATTAAATCAGTCCATCATTATTCTACATGCAAATCCTAACCCACATTCAAAGTTTCTGCAACAATTTCATGGGTTTTCTTAAAAAAATTATATATAAGATAATTCCTACACTAAACATGGAAGACATATTCAATGCACTAACAATATCAAATGACTTGCCTTAGATTGTTCTTCAGAATTGATGTAGGTGAATGAAGGTTGATTCTCTCCTTTCTCTACAGATTTTCTCCCAAGGTTGAAGATGGCTTGGTTTTGGTTCTTGTAACTTCTCTCCAACTTCTCTCAAAACTCCCGTAGTCCACTCTCTAAACTTTTGTTGGTAATGGCCTTAGTGGCCCCTTTAGAATAATAAATATTAACACTAATTTTCGTGGGTTTTAATTCCCATCTTTTTAAAATTACCAAAATACCCTTTTAAGTTGCCGGTTTGGCCTAAAAATGCCCCGGGACCCAAATTAAACCCCCGACTAGTGTTTTCTGACTATTTCGACCCTTCCGAACTCGTTGGCGCACTCAAAATGACCATTCGGTTGATAAAAATAAAATTCACTTTTTAATTCAAATAATTACATTCCTGATGCGACTGACACGCGCGACCCAATTAAATTTCCCAAATTATCGTATTTCAGTCTCGCGACAATTTTAATATTTTCAATATTCATATATTGCCATATATATACATCATAATCAAATACCAACTCACATATCGTCAGTATTTATATCCGGATTAATTCTCAATTAATTCACATTTAATTTAATTAATCCCTTAAATAAATATCAATAAAATTACGGGGTATTACATACTTCCCCCTAATAACAGAATTTCGTCCCAAAATTCGGAACTAAAAAGTACCTGGTAAAAACAACTCTGGATAACATTCGCGCATATCATCCTCGCGCTCCCATGTGGACTCCTCAGCATTATGATGCCGCCACTGAACAGGTACCAACGGTACTATCTTTGACTGCAGTTTCCGCTCGCTTCGATCCAAAATAGCAATCGGCCCCTCCTCGTAAGAACTATTGGGTTGGAGATCGATGTCCTCCAAAGAAATGTGAGTATGGGCCAAATCGTCCCTAAGATATTTACTTAGCGCGAAATTATGGAACACATCATGAATCCTATGCAAGTGCTCCAGTAACCCAAGTCTATACGCAATTGGCCCAATCCTCTCGATGATAGGAAATGGCCCCACATATCTCGGTGCTAGTTTCACCTTCTTCCCAAAATGCATAATCCCCTTCATAGGATATACTCTGAGTAAAACCTGGTCCCCCACTTTGAATTCTCTGAAAAACCTCTTGGCATCAGCATAGCTCTTCTGCCGGTCCTGAGCGACCCGAATGCGACTCCGTATCATCTCTATCCTTGACGAAGTATCCTGAATCACTTTCGAACCAAGGAGTTTGTTGTCCCCCACTTCTAACCAACATGTTAGGGAACAACAAGGTCTACTATACAACGCCTCAAATGGAGCCATGTCAATGGTGAACTGGTAGGGGTTATTATAAGCAAACTCCACCAGTGGAAGGTACTGATCCCATCCACCCCCAAAGTCTAGGATGCACATACGTAATATGTCCTCAAACATCTGATTTGTTCGCTCGGTCTGCCCATCGGTCTGCGGGTGATAAGCTGTACTCAACCGCAATTCATTGCCCATAGCCTCTTGGAAACTCTCCCAAAACCGTGAAACAAATATCTTGTCTCGGTCAGACATGATATTTAGAGGCACACCACGAAGTCTCACTATTCTTGCAATGAAAATCTGGGCATACTGTCCCGTAGTGTAGTCTGTCCTTACGGGTAGAAAATGATCGACTTTGGTCAACCGGTCCATAATTACCCAAATGGAGTCATGACCCCTCTGTGACGTAGGTAACCCCATGATAAAGTCCATGTATATGCTCTCCCATATCCACGTTGGAACCTCTAATGGTTGTAGAAGTCCTGTCGATCTATGATGATTCACCTTTACCAGCTAACAAGTGGTGCACTTAGAAATAACACAGCAATATCTCCCTTTATCCCGCTCCACCAATACTATCGTCTCATGTCTTGGTACATCTTATACCCACCAGGGTGTACCGCGAATCGTGAGCCGTGCGACTCTGCAATTACCTCGTGTCGTAAGTTTTCCCCTTCCGGAATGATCAGTCTCCCATTGAAGCGTAATCCCCCGTCTGAGCTAATGGTATAGGACTCGGCTCCCTCAGATAGTAATCGAACTATCTGCTCCTGACAGAACGAGTCATTTGCCTTGGCCTTTACCACTCTCATAACAATCCGAGGTGTAATCGTAATCACAGACATGAACGATCGTGCCACTGGATCTTGGTCTCCCAACTCCTTCCACTTATCTTTCCACACCACGGCCACCTCATTTATTGGCCTGTGGCTCAACGGGTCTGCTACCACGTTAGCCTTCCGCGGGTGATATTGTATATCAAACTGATAATCCTTAACAAACTCAAGCCACCGTCTTTTGCGCATATTCAACTCCTTCTGCGTGAAGAGGTACTGTAGAGACTTGTGATCCGTGAACAACCGAAACTTCTCCCCCAGGAGGTAATGTCTCCAAATCCGAAGGGCAAATACAACTGCCGCTAACTCCAAGTTTTGGGTGGGGTAATTCTTCTCATGAGGCTTAAGCTTACGGGAAGCATAAGCTATGGCCTGACTCTCCTGCTGCAATACACCTCCAAGTCCTTATAAGGACGCATCGGTGTAGACTAGATACTCAACTCCCGATCTCGACAATGCTAACACAGGTGCTGAGGTCAACTTGTCCTTCAACTCATCGAATGCCAACTGACAGGCATCGCTCCAGATGAATGGCACACCTTTATGAGTTAGATGTGTCAAAGTACCCGCTATCTTTGAGAAACCCCGAATAAACCTCCTTTAGTATCTTATTAGGCCCAAGAAACTATGAATTTCAGTCGGTGTCGTGGGTTGTCCCCACTCCTTCAATGCGGATACCTTCCCAGGATCAACAGATATCCCCCGGTCTGAAATGATATTCCCCAAAAACTGAACCTCCTTCAGCCAAAACCCACACTTCTCATACTTTGCATAAAGCTCGTTCTGACGTAGCGTCTGCAAAATGTGCCTCAAATACTCGGCGTGCTCCTCTTCTGTCTGGGAGTAAACCAGAATGTCATCAATAAAGACAATGATGAACTGGTCTAGGAACTCTCTGAACACCCTATTCATCAAGTCCATAAACATGGCTGGAGCGTTGGTCAAGCCAAAAGGCATAACCCAAAACTCATAGGAACCATACCTCGTCAAGAAAGAAGTCTTTGAGATGTCCTGCTCCCTGATACGCAACTGATGGTATCCCGATCACAAATCAATCTTTGAGAAGAAGGAAGATCCTCTCAACTGATCAAATAAGTCCTTAATTCTGGGCAACGAATACTTATTCTGTATCGTGACTTTATTCAACCCTCGGTAATCTACACATAACCTCAACGACCCATCCCTCTTCTTTACGAACAACATAGGGGCACCCCATGATGAAGTACCCCTCCGAATAAACCCCTGACCCAACAACTATTCTATCTGATCTCGTAGCTCTCTCATCTCTGCTGGAGCCATACGATAAGGTGTGCGGGCAATAGGCCGAGTGCCCGGCGTCAAATTGATCACAAAATCTATCTCTCTACTCGGAGGTAGTCCAGGTATATCCTGAAATACATCAGCGAACTCACTAACAACGGGTATCGAATCGAGTGTTATCACCACTTCCTTAGAGGTCTCCTCCTCTATATAGTAAAAATGAGTGGACGATCTTCGCTCAAGGCGAGGTATCGCCACTAAAAACATCTCCTGCCCGGGAATGGCAAAGATAATACTCCTACTAAAATAGTCAATCATGGCTAGATACAAAACTTGCCAATCTATACCAACAATACCATCATACTCAGTCATCTCTAACACTAACATATCCGCGGGTAAAGTAAACCTACCGATCTCTATACCCACACCTCTACAAATAAGCAAAATCACAAAACCTCTACTCAATGGTGAATCTACACAAGTAACCGTTCTCTCGGCGTGTCTAACAACCCAATGGTGCATGAAAATCTCATGGCAATGAAACAATGTGTGGCCCCCGTATCAAATAAAATACGCCCCGTAGTCCCCTGGATAGAGAACATACCCTTAATGGTCGGTGGATCCTGTGGGGCTGCGGCATGCTGTAGCTGATACACTCTCCCATACTGAAGTTGTCCCTGCTGAACTGGGACTGCTGGAATGGGTGGTAGTGCTGCCATTTGTGGTGGTGCTGGGAGGGCGGTGGGAAACATTGGCCTCTGTGGCTCGTGTCGGGCACCCTGCTGCTGCTGTGGTGGGGATCTGCCCCTGTCAGGATAATCCTAGAGTTTGTGTCTAGTCTTTGCACAAACGAAACAGTTCCTCAGGAAGTTTCCCCCTCACTATCCCTACTGCCCTCGGCCCTGGTGGACATTACCATTCCTCCCCTAGCCATGTTCGCCCTGCTGAAACTGCTTGCTGGCCATTCTGACCCTGCTGGCCTTGATGGCCGTTCTGACCCTGATGGCCCTGTCTGAAACCTCCCTGACCACAACTAAACCCTCCAGATCTAAATCTCTTATGATCCCCCTGTTGGGAACCCTGAACACCCTGCCTATGCTGTCCCTGAGCAGATTGTGCCCCGTTGGCACCATTTCCCCCGGCCCTGCCCTGATGGCTGGACTCTCCTGATCTCTTGCTCTCAGACATGTGGAAGCGATGATCCGGGCAATGAAGTAGTGTAGCATTAACCACATCAGAATAAGTGTCCAACGAGAGATTACCTAACAAGTGCTGACGGATCCTCCAAGTCAACCCATCCATAAATTTCGGAATTTTCTTCTCCTCAGTCAGAATCTCATCCGGAACAATGTTCAAGAGATTAGTAAATTCAGCCTCATACTCGGCTACGGTCCTCCCCTCCTGCTTGAGGTTCATCAATTTACTCCTAATTTCAGTGTGAACAGCTGACGAAAAATATTTGCGGTCGAACCGCACCCAGAACTCCTGAATAGAAAGGGCGTCCCTCTCCTCTGGGGTGGTAATGGACTCCCACCACTGCAATGCAGATCCTACTAGCTTAAAAGTATCCAGTATCTGGTTCTGAACATCTGTGCACTCGTACATCCTTAAGTGCCTCTGAATGTCCTTCCTCCACTAACTGAATACCACAACATCGGAGCTACCTGCAAACTCCGGAGGGTGTGCTTTATGAAAAGCATCACGGACACGTTCCCAAGCAGACGGGAATGCATGAGGTTGAACTGGTGCAACTACTAGCGCCTGGGGTGGTTCCTGCTGTACAATGGTTAGGGAGACATTTACCGCTTGGGCTACAATAGCTACAACCACGGAGGCATTTATAGTGCCCTGAACTAGTGCAGGCTGTGGCTCTGGCTGTGCATCCCTAGGGACTCGCTCCGCACGTCGTGGAGGCATCAGAAATGAGAGTAAAGTCTTATAAGTTTGTAGTTATTATCTCGAAATAGCTGAAGAGCGAAGCATATACAAAAGAGTACAACAGTCCTAAAATATAGGGCTCTATATCAAAGAAAGCTTAGCGGAAACATAACAAGCCGTATAGATCCTAAGGACACTAGAACCTGATGCTCTGATACCACCTGTGACACCCTGACTAATTAAATACCGGGTAGCAACTCCTTTATTAAATTAATACAAAATGCCAAGTTGGCTCAGTTCATAGCATCACTGTCGAAAACATTTTTTTTAGTAATTACTAGCCACCTAATATTTAAAAAGTGAGTTGTCAATTTATATTAAATCCGATTAACATGCAATAAATGAATTATGAAAATTTACATTACCAACACAGCATAGTCACAATAGAATAACCATCCAATAATAATGACTCTGGAGGGAAAACTCCTCACAACAATGCGAGTACCGAAATAAATAAATACAAAGTCTGCTTCACTAAAATTAATTACAACCCAAAGTCTGAATTAACCGAAAAGTAAGATGTCTCGAAAAGGAATGGGGGGACATGCCCAACAAATGAGAAAATCTTATAATGGAGTCAAGATTGGAAATGGCGGCGTCTACTGTCAAAATTTTGAAACTTCCACAGCAACTACAGCACGTCACCTGAATAGAACCCCATGGTGTCCTTGTGGCTGGGCACCTAAAAGGTTTTTACAGAAAAATAGATTTGAAAGCAAACGGGTCAGAGCCCGATTGTTAAAATAATTTAAGAATTTGGAAGTGTTTAATATCATTAAACAGTGAGTATAAAGTACATGATAGTGTGTGCACTCACATCAGTTCCTCACCTCTCAACTAATTGTGCACTCCTATCGTATCCGTACCCATTCTATTTGCTCCCATACCTAACTAGTCTGATACCAGAATCTAACATTCCTATACAATATCCAATTCAATTCCCAATAAATTTTATTTAACACAGTGTTATGCCTTACTACACTGTTTCCCATATTCGTGACACTAGTTACTAGAGATCTTCACTTTCACTATACAAACCGTTACTGTTATTTATACACACATTTATTCTTGGCAATTCATTTCAATTTAACAATATGTTATTCTCATCATAAATATACAATACTAGCACCCTGAGACTAAGCTGCGGTGCTCACATACTATGTTATCCAATCCCGGTACATCACGTACATAAGGACCACATATCTCGAATCTCTCAGGAAATGTTTCATTAATCAAAAAATCACAAACAATGGAGGCGAACATAGTTCACATCACATGGGTTATGCACATACCTACGCTCCAATGATCAGCAGACTTATTAACTTCTCAATAATTCCTTCTCTGACCTATGTTCTCGAGGTACCAATCTGAATCCCTCCCATGGGCACACAAAGATTAGATGGCCCTAAACGAACGCCGACCTCCCGTGATAGCAAGTAAGGTAGGTATGTTATACACAGATAATTACATATGCTAAGTATTCACACATCTTAGATATCACAATATTTCATTAGTGGTATACTTCTAGTTCTTATACCAACACTTAGTGTTACAACTCACAAGTCCCCGGTTTATATGTTTTTAAGTTATCAACTCTTCTCACGTCGTGATTAATTAGTCGATTCCCAATCCATAAATGTCATCCGTTTTACTACACAATTATTTTTACTCCCAAATGTACTCCAAATCTCCCAACTATACCCATTAGTTAATAAGGGGATGTCATCTCAACATTTAAATAAGTCTACGCGATACTAGAAATAAATTCGGGCCAAAAAGGCCATTCTGTCAACTCGTTAGAAGTCTCGTTCGAACGAGGTCATTCGAACGAGTTTCGTTCGAACGAAAGCTTTCGAACGAAATGCCAACTCGTTAGAAATCATACTGTCATCTCGTTAGAAGTTCGTTCGAATGAGGTCGTTCGAACGACCTGGGCAAGTCTTCTAACGAGATGGCAATTTCAGCCCATAAATTCCCAAGTTCGTTTTTCTCTATTCTTCTCTTCCCTAAATCCACCCTAAGTCCGGCCAATTTATGTTTTAACGTATATAAACCATTTCTAATCACCCTATATCATCTCTTAACATATTTTAGGGGTCAAATCTTACAAATCATCAAGGAATTAATATAATTCTTCAAATATTTCCCCAAACCCTATGAACATGAACTCATAATTTTCTTATGCCCAAATACCCATCAAAAATCCGCTTTTAAATCATCATATATAACTTTTCAAATTTTAAATCAGTCCATCATTATTGTACATGCAAATCCTAACCCACATTGAAAGTTTCTCCAACAATTTCATGGGTTTTCTTCAATGATTTATATATAAGATAATTCCTACACTAAACATGGAAGACATATTCAATGCCCTAACAATATCAAATCACTTTCCATAGATTGTTCTTCAGAATTGATGTTGGTGAACAAAGGTTGATTATCTCCTTTCTCTACAGTTTTTCTCCCAAGGTTGAAGATGGCTTGGTTTTCGTTCTTGTCACTTCTCTCCAACTTCTCTCAAATATCCCGTAGTCCACTCTCTAAACTTTTGCTGGTAATGGCCTTAGTGGACCCTTTAGAATAATAAATATTAACTCTAATTTTCGTGGGTTTTAATTCCCATATTTTTAAAATTACCAAAATACCCTTTTAAGTTGCCGGTTTGGCCTAAAGATGCCCCGGGACCCAAATTAAACCCCCAGCGAGTGTTTTCTGACTATTTCGACCCTTCCGAACTCGTTGGCACACTCAAAATGACCATTCGGTTGATCAAAATAAAATTCAATTTTTAATTCAAATAATTACATTCCTGACGCGACTAACCCGCGTGTCCCACCTAAATTTCCCAAATTGTCGAATTTCAGTCTCGCGACAATTTTAATATTTTCAATATTCATATGTTGCCATATATATACATCATAATCAAATACCAACTCACATCTCGTTAGTATTTATATTCGGATTAATTCTCAATTAATTCACATTTAATTTAATTAATTCCTTAAATAAATATCAATAAAATTACGGGGTATTATAGTCCCTTGATAGAAGAAGTATGGGATCTCGAATGATTTGGGTTGCTAGGCCAAGGTGAGGCCTCTCTTAGATAGAGTGTTACGTCGGTAACCTAATTTTTGGGGAGTTAAAAGGATGAGCTGACTTTTACTCCTGCACTCGTGTTGTTAAGATAGAGAGTGGATTTAACGAACGAGTCTCTGCCAGGAACGGGAAGTATTAATACTATAACATGGACCCATTGTTTATGTGTCTCACAAACTAAAACCTTGTGAGAAGTATTATCCCACTCTTAATTTAGAGTTCGTAGCGGTAGTATTGCCTTAGAGAAATAGAGGCACTACTTCCTGGGAAGGAAATTGGTCTTTTTATGAAGAATAAGTTGTTGAACTATGTGCTTGGGAAGCAGAGTTGGTGTTTAAAGTTCATAAAGGACTATCAATTTGATATTCCCTTTCGCTAAGGAAATGCGAATGGGGTAGCTGATGCGCCGAATAGAAAACTCGTCGGAGAGATTAGTAATGGCATGGAAAGTCGAGTAGAACGAGCCTAACTTGGAGGACTTTGCAGTAAGAGCATTCATGTCCGTGATTGACCATTTCACCTACCAGTGTGAAGAGACTAGTGGGGGAATGATGAAGGGTATATCCATGGACATTTTCATTGAATTTTTGGCACCGTAATGGTCATGATCCTATTTGAAAAAAAAATCTTGATCGTTTAACCAAATCGCTATTTTTCCGGCCAATGTGGGGGCACTGTTTATGGAGGAGTATGCCCAGCTCTTTATGGTGGATTAATGGAACTATATAAGGTGCCTATTAAAATAGTGATGGACTAAGACTAGATTTTCGTGTCAAAGTTTTTGGTAAAGTTTCCTGGTAGTATGGGAACATAAGTGAAGTTGGGTATAACCTATCACCCGTAAGTGGTTGAACGAATGGAGAAAAATAACCTAATGTCGAAAGGCATACTTCGAATGGGTGTGTTCGACTTAAAGGAAGGATGGGAGCAGTAGCTTTTATGTATCGAAATTCCGTATAATAATTCAGATCCTTTTTTTCTAAGGATGACACCGTTTGTGGCCAGGTGTAGCCGGCTAAGGAATTTGCCTGCTCGTTGGACAGAACCAGCGGGCAATCTATTCCTCGGACTTAGAGTGGTCCAGGAATATTTCTCTAATGTTTGGGCTCATGGAGACGCATACTTTTAAGGTCTACGCCAACTTGAATAGAGGTTAAGTAGTATTGGAGGTAGGGAATTAGTTTTAGTGAGGTATTCCCTAAGAAGGGTATAATATGATTCAGGAGGAATGGAAACTTATGCCGAGTTATGTAGGCATCTTCTTCCTTCGTAGAAAGCTAGGATCGATAGTTCATGAGGAACGATTAGATGCTATGTTAGAGCACGAAGAATGTAGACCAGGATCGAAAGTGACGACCTTAGTCCAAGTCCAATGGGGACACCACAATAACGAGGAGGTTGGTAATAATGAAGAACGATAGTTTAGAATAGTATACCCTTAATATGATTATAGGGTACGCCAGAATTTTG
Source organism: Sambucus nigra (assembly GCA_949130495.1). Taxonomy (NCBI): domain Eukaryota; kingdom Viridiplantae; phylum Streptophyta; class Magnoliopsida; order Dipsacales; family Adoxaceae; genus Sambucus; species Sambucus nigra. The sequence goes on from OX422220.1 coordinate 376,848,066, forward strand.
AGGGCGAAATTTCTTTATAAGGGGGAGAGTGTAACAACCCAGACTTTTGAGCAACTATTTTATATTATTTTTCCTGATAGGATAATTTTATAAAATAGAGAAAGTTGGAGTAAGTATCATTTCCCGTGAGTTAAGGGATAATATTTACTATGTTCTTCCTATTTACCGTTATGAGAAGGTAAATGGCATTATATTGTGTTTTATTGCGTCGTTGTACTTTAAACGATGGTTATGACTTATATTTAAATTTGAGCATAATTAATGAAATAACATGACGTAGGGGGTGTTGTTGGTTTTGGAATAGTCGAGATAGTAAAAATAAGTTCCAAGTTGTATTTTTGAGTTTCGGGCACTTTTGATGGGTTATGACTCAATTATGTAGTTACGAGTCATTTTAATGGTGTATCAACATTTAAATGAGAGGAATTTATGTTTTAAGCTCGTTTAAGTCTCCCAACCCTTTTATTTTACCTTATCTTATGTTATAATCCAAGAGAAAAAGAGAGAGGAGAGAGAGAGTTGGGAGAAAATGGAGAAAAGAGATAGAAATGAAGATTTGGAGCCGTAAATCATTGCTTCGAGAGGATAATCCGAGACTACAAACTTGATCCAAGTTTGTTGCTTGGTAGATCATGATTTAATGTGATAAATTGCATTGATAGTTATATTTTTGGAGATTTAAACCATTTTTGGGATTTGTGGGATTTTAGTGATTAAACCCGTAATTTTGTAGTTTAACTTGATTTGAGTTGGGAAAAGTAGTTAGTTGTTGTGTAGGATTGTTTTGGCTGAATTGATTGTTGTTGAGGTTGGAGAAAATGGAAGATTTAAGGTTTTGGTAAAATTAGGGTTCTCAAACCCGTAGACCAAATTGGGCAATTTTGCAGCCCCTACGGCAAATCAATTCGGATATGGGGAAGGATAGAGGTCTGGGTAAATCGAATCGATTTGGGTTGGGTCCGAATCGATGCGGCTGGGACGGTATGTTGGTATTACTCACCGAATCGATTCTCATTTAGGCGAATCGATTCGAAATCAGGGGCGAAACGATTCGGCCCTAGGGCGAATCGTTTCGGATGCCCTGTTTTTGTGATATTTTTCTAGTTTTATTTTTATCCATTTTCTTTTAGCTTCGAGGTTTAGGAACCTTCTTTTGGGAATTAATGAAGAGTCCTAGAATGTTGTGTTGGGTAGACAAATGTCCTAGGCTAGCATGGGGATATTTGGGCTTATCCCAAAGGGTATTTTATACAGGTTAATCTCTCTTTTTATATAGGATGTTAACTGAAAATCTATCGAACATAGAATGACAAAATTTGGGTCTCTTGGGAGACTATTATTGAGGGAGACTCACTTTGACGATTTATGATATTTATTTGGACTCTTGGAGACTAGTGGGAGGATATTGGCACTTAGGGTCTTAGGTCATTAATAAAAGATGACTTAAAGAATAAGAAATGTATATTCTAAAATTGGTATTTAATCATTGAAAATAAATGGCTTTGAGAATATAAAATGTGAATGTTTTCAAATGGAAAAATAAATGATTTTCGTAAATGATAATTTATGTAAACACACATCTCTAAATCTTTATCATAAGGGAAGTTGCGCGCGTGAGGTGAAGTCCCCTGGCTAATGAATGCAGGGCGAATATAGTCCTTGGGCATATGACCGGTTATTGTTTGTTTATTGTGCGACTGTGAGGTAATTTCGGGTGTGGTTATGACTCACTCGCAGGTATATGGCCACTTGCCGACGTTGCGTGAGGATCCCAGGTTGTCTTGGTGTTAGGCCCTGGAAGATGATAGCCATTTAGGGGTGCGCACGGTGGGGAAACTCGGACGGGCGATCTTAGAAACGCTATATGATATGAAATATAACTATTTTTAATAATGTGGGACACTATTGATGGGTTAAAGTATTTTATGATAATAAAATGTCTTTAAATACGTTTCCTGGATGGAAGAAGGGAAATGGAAAGTTATGATATGGAAAGGCATTTTATGATAATAAAACTGCTTTATATATATTTCCTGGATGGAAGAAGGGAAATAGAAAGTAATGAGATAAAATTGATTTGGTAAACATTTGATAAAATGAATTGACATATCTGTATTTCCTAAAAGAGAAAATGGAATTGTGCACTTATATTGTGAATAATTGAAATGATGTCTCCTTGAGTATATTGTAGATGAGTTCTCCCATGTTTATAGAATCATTGAGCCTTGGCATTGATATTGTTCTAGGTTGTTCTTTTAGATTGAGAGGTGAGAAATGTTATGATTTAAATTGTGAGAGATAGTGATTAGGCACATATTCTTCACATTTATCCCCTTAATTTCGGTATTTTTATGATCCCGTGCAGTGTAAATATCTTGGATTTGTCTTGTATTTATGCTACAAACCTTTTTTGGCAAGTATTTATTGTTTAGTGTATTTCTCATGTGTTTTACAGGTATTTCATGCAAGTTAGTGCAAAGGAGAACTCAAAACAGTGAAAGAAACCAAGAAATGGAGAGTTAAAGGGCATTTTCGTAATTTTTTCGCCTTAGTCCGGAGTTTGGGCCAACTATAAAGTTGAAGATCTCTAAATTACAAGAATACTGGAAAAACGGCACCTCAATCCGAGCTACGGTGAAGAAGTTACGATGTTTTGAAGTTGCGCGATAATGAAGAGTCTGGATGTGCTGATTTCTGTCATTAATTATGCAGATTTTATGGTGATTGGTTGGCAAAAACTTGTTCCACAAGCGAAATTTGATGTTAAATTCGTGCAACTTGGTGCTATAAAAGGCCAAGCCCTAGCATTCTTTTGGGGGAGGCTTAAAAAAATCCTTTTAGGTGGTTTTTATCAAGTTATAGGAGTAGGATTAGAGAGAGAAAGTTAGATTGTAGTTTTATTTGGCAGAAGTTTTCATAAACTCTAGTTGTAAGTTTGAAGAAGAAGTTTTGCTGGATTCAAATTCATCTCTTTCTCCTTTTGCTAAATACAAGTATCAATTTCTATTCTCTATTTTATTTTTCCATTCATTCTCAATTGTTTTGCAAATTGTTAACAATGTTTGTTAGAGTTTTCTTTTGTTTTCATCATGTTTAGCTAATTTTTAAGGGTTGGGATGCATGAACCCATCCCGATGTAATTTATCTACGTAGGAAATAGAATTTAAATTTAAATTTGAAAGAATCGTGTAAGAGAAGTTCACAATCATCCTAGATCTTTTAATCTCTCTTGCCCTAGGTACTTGGGATATTTAAGAATATGATGTGCGTGTAATTATTTAGCACCGCTTTATATTTATCTTTGATTTCATATGATGCGGGCTTGAACCTCATATATGTAATGCTTAGGATCTATAAAGACTGGATTCATTCAAATTTATAATTTACAATTCTAGTATTCTAATGGGTAATTACTAGGGATTGGGGGATTGTATTCCAACTTATTTCCTCATTCATTTTAATTAGTTTTATAAATTTGTTCCAACTTATTTCCCCTTGTCAACCATCATCATCTTTTTCACTTTTATTTTAGAAGTAATAAATCAATTAAATTCTATAAAACATTCCCTGTGGATTCGATACCCAGACTTACTACTATACTCCATAAAAGTGTAGTTAAAAGTTTAGGCTTTTTTTGTATTGAGGTTGGAAGCCGATAACAACGACTAGCGTATTACACGGACGCTCGGTTTTTCCACTCGATTAAAATGGATGATTTAGAACTTCTCTTACACGATTCTTTCAAATTTAAATTTAAATTCTATTTCCTACGTAGATAAATTACATCAGGATGGGTTCATGCATCCCAACCCTTAAAAATTAGCTAAACATGATGAAAACAAAAGAAAACTCTAACAAACATTGTTAACAATTTGCAAAACAATTGAGAATTGAATGGAAAAATAAAATAGAGAATAGAAATTGATATTTGTATTTAGCAAGAGGAGAAAGAGATGAATTTGAATCCAGCAAAACTTCTTCTTCAAACTTACAACTAGAGTTTTTGAAAACTTCTGCCAAAGAAAACTACAATCTAACTTTCTCTCTCTAATCCTACTCCTACAACTTGACAAAAACCACCTAAAAGGATTTTTTTAAGCCTCCCCCAAAAGAATTCTAGGGCTTGGCCTTTTATAGCACCAAGTTGCACGAATTTAACATCAAATTTCGCTTGTGGAACAAGTTTTTGCCAACCAATCACCATAAAATCTGCATAATTAATGACATAAATCCGCACATCTAGACTCTTCATTATCGCGCAACTTCAAAACATCGTAACTTCTTCACCGTAGCTCGGATTGAGGTGCCATTTTTTCCAGTATTCTTGTAATTTAGAGATCTTCAACTTTCTAGTTGGCCCAAACTTCGGACTAAGGCATGGTAATCATATCAAACCAGGCCCTGACCTGTCTATATTTCTTTGTTTGCATGAAACTCTTTGTCCGTTCAGGTGGTCCTCCGCAAGGATGCCCGTATTGACCTCTCCATTCCAGTTGTCCTGGAGCTATAGCTTTTTGTGGGTGTTGTAGGATATTTTTCATAGACACTTATTTCCATTGTACTCTAGTTATGTTCAGTTTATATATTCGGGTGTGTTGCCTAAGCTTTGTAATCATTTATTATACTATGATATTTAAATTGTAATACTCGGTGTAACCTGTTTGTATTAGTTTATTAACTGACAACTTATTCGGTTATTGATTTATGCATATTGTCATTCTTTTACCCGTTGATTTTTTTTTGTATCCACCGTTTTTGCAAGTTGGATTGTCTAAGTACTTTTCTTTTTCTTACAAAATTTAATTTGACAGTCCGATTTTCTAAAATAATTGTTGGTTATCTCGTACTATTATTTTAACGACAATGATGCTAAGAATGGACCATCTATGATTGCTGTTATTATTGGAGTATCGGGCTGGCCACCCCTTATTTTAGTAGGCGGGTTGTCACAGTTGGGTTCAGGTTTTACCCATACAACAACTCTTTTTTCTACTGAATATTTGAATGCATATGTTCATTTTCATTTTGTGTTTATGTGAGTGTTTATTTGATTGAAATAATTGACTTCTACTGTATGTTTATTTGAGTTTGTACTACAGTGTAGAAATTGGGTATTTGAATGCATGTGTTTATTTCCATTAATTTGTGGGGTCTTTAATTTTGAAATAAAAAACCATACTTTCCTCAATAGTTTTTTTTGTTTTATTTTTTCTCACATTTTGTGCATATTATTTTTCTCATAGTTTTTTTTATGAGGTATTTTTTATATCTTTTCATGGGTATCAACTTAAGGCAGTTTTGGTTTAAGTATTAAGTTTAAAATCAAGGTCTCACTTTTCCATTTTTTCCTTCATATTTTTAGGATTTTAGGGGTGAAAGTTAGTTTTTTTTTGTATATATATTTTAGATTTGCTCTTGATGAGAAGGAAAGGTCGTGACTTTTGATGTACATGATGGAATGGATGGACGATAATAATTTTTTCATCTTGGGAACTAAAATCTACAAAGAGGTAAGAGTCAAAATTGTACGTGTGATCATGAATTCTTTTTACTTTATGGTAAAGTCATTTTCTATTTGATGTTTGGAATGAAGTTCACTTTTATTTTATGTTTTGTTATAAAATGCATATGTTTGTTAAGATAACAGTTTCTTAGACATTTTTCTTAGTAAAACATTTTTTTTATTTTATGAAAATAGTTTTTTTATAAAACATTTCATTGAAAAATTATTAAATATTTTTTTATATAAAACAGTTATATGTCTAATTTTATACAATAGTTTTTTTTTATAAAAAGGTTTTTCACATTTTATATAATATTTTTTTATAAAAAATAATAACAAACTTCTTTTTATTAATATTTATATATTTAGAAATTGAGGAGATGAGGTGGATTTGGGGTTCAGTATAACACTTAATGTTATCCCGTTTTGTTTGGAGATGATTTGGTACATCTTTTTTGCGACTCATATCATTATTCGAAATTAATTACATGTCAATTAAGATTGAGTATTGGTGCACTGATACACCAAATCGACTATTTTAGGAGATTTAACAAATGTGCAAATTGTCCCCTAAATGGTAAATCTTAAAACATCTAGACACGTAAATGTTTGTCTTATCATTTGAATAATGTTTTAGGTATTTTTTTTAATTATCATGATTTTTATTTTGACTTAACTTTTTATTTCTTTTTGTAGGTAGTTGGTTTAACAAGTTGCATATGGTGGATTTGTCGAGGCAAATTCTCCATTGCAGTTTGGAACAAATTATTACTATTTTGCTAAGATATTTAATTTAATGTTTTGGTGCATTGATAACGGCAATCTCAAACATCATGTTGCGTCAGTTACGTTTAATTCCATTTGCTTGATCGAAAGTTGTGATCTGATTTTAATAAAATATGATAGTTTAGTGGTGATTGATAGTTACATGTTGATATGATCTGATTAAGTTTCCACACATTAACTTATAAATTCGTCTCAGTTCTAATCATGTTATTCCACCTGTCTTATTTTTCTAAGCCAAATCACTATTACGAAATATTCGAAACATTTGTACAACTGTGTCATCGGCATGGGTACACCCTAGTGTGTGTGTGTGTGTGTGTATATATATGTAATACATTTTTTACTTGAGGCTTATAACATTACTTATTGTTATAAAAGTTAATATACTTAGTTTCAGTTGCCTTTTATATTGAGCTTGCATTGCTTTTTATAATATTCTCCATTCATGATTAATTACATCTCCCCGTATGCTTTTTACTTAGGATTATAAGTTTAGTTGTTGAAAGTTGATGATGGTATAGTATCATTTTATATATGGATGATGTATTGCATTTTTAAGATCCTTATAATATTTTCCATTGATAATTTATTTCATCTTTTATTTAGCATTACTTGTTCAATGATGATAATTTCTGTCAGGTGGGTTGTTGTAAAAAATATATATATTATAATATATTTACTTACTGTATCTAATTTGATGACCAAAGAAAATATGCATCAATTTTACGATCAAAGTTGATAGCGAAATTCACTTAAAAACGAAAAACACAAAAAACAAACAATGTAAAATAAGTATTGGATATGAGTAAGGAAATGTAGCAAAAGGTTGAAGAACATATCTTGTAGATGAACACAAAGAGTGCGTATAGCCAAATACTAAAAAAATAGTTCCAAAAAAGAAATCAAAATTCGATGTAAAGGCTAAATAATTATCATTCAGCAATGTAACAAAAAACTAAGTTATTCTAAATCTTATGCAATCACTAAACATAAAACAAATTTTTTATCGTAAGTCAACTATGCACATGTGAGGTAAAATATAAAAATATAAATATAATTATACTAAACTTTTCCCTAGCTTAATTACTATTTAGCTAAACGTACATAGTTAAACTTAGTTATTTCTTGGAATTCATTAAGTGGGAAAAAAGTGATGATGGAGTAAAAATTTTAGATTTTGTTAAAGGCAAAAGTGAGGATAATTCCTGATAGTAAAATGATTTTTTTTGGGTGAGAATCCATAGATTTTTCGATAAATAATGGATTTAGAAAAAAGCGCTTTAGCTTCTATACATCATAATTGTCGTAAGATGATATATTTCTCAAACCATTTGAGAAAACAACATTCCACAAGATAGCTTTTGGCCTTGAATCTTTCCTAGCGAGAGACTGTCCCATTTACCAGCCATTAAATGGATGCGATGTATTAAATTGAGTAACCTTCTTGTGAAAACTGTGATAATAAAATTCATATAACCCTTTTCGAATATTCTGGGTTCTTATTGTGTCGGTTTTGACCATAAAAATCTCCTTATCTCTACTGTGAATGTTAGAGAATTTTACCGTTCATTTCTAACTTATATTGGGCATTTCTATAAAGAATATTCGAATCAATTAAAACAAATTTATCTAGTTACACGTGAGGAATTGTGCACTGAATCATACTACGATTGGGAATAATTAGTTAATCTTCTTATACCTAGCTAATTCATAAAAAATTGGAATGTCTCGTTGAACTTAATTCTTAGAATCTCCGGTTATTTAAGTTAGGTTAATTGTATCAACTCTTTTTTAAATTTATTGCTTTAAGTCTCATTCTTTGATGAAGTTCTCTCTGGGTTTATAGGAATACCCTTTTCAGTGGGCCCTTAATATTTTTCTTTGAATAAACATAGTCCTTCGAAATTTTTTAGTTGCAATCAATTATTTAATGGTATCCAATCGATGATGTATATGTTGTGACCTGCTGTTATTGTTACTATTTTGTGCCATTCTAAGCACTTATTCGCTTAATATTAGTGGCACCAGTTATGGCCAGATTAAAATATTCTCTAAGATTTGTTTAGCCATTTTGATTCTTCTTCATCTTTGACTAAAGGAATAAATTCAAGTTCCATAGCGGATCCTGGATTTCATGTTTGCTCTAAGGATTTTCGCAAAACAAATTCACCTCCAAGAGTAGAAATATATCCACTTGTGAATTTTGAGTTATTGAAGTTAGATATCCAATTTGCATTTATGTATATTTTAGCAATTGGATATCTTTCACAGTGCACTCCATCCATAAAGAATACCCTAGATATCTAAGTACCGTATGATGGATTTCTAATGATTTTATCTAGTATTACTCTTATATTAACATAGATTACTCACCGAGCATGATATATGAGGCGAAGATCAAATTGATAAATCTATTAAACTACTTAAGACATTAGAATATTCTAAATTGATTCATTAGAGTTTGATCAATAGGTATTGTCATTAGACTTTTGTCGTGTTTATGATATATATTAGGAAGTTCTCGACATATTTCTAGTAATCTTGATAGTTTTAATAATCTTAAGTCAAAATGAGAGATCCTCCATGCTTAAATATTTAACTTCAAATATCAAGATTAAGACAAAATGACTCCATTAGAAGTTCTAGTAATAATGATTCCAATGACATCCTGCATGCCTAAATCTTTAACTTCAAATATATTATTTAGCATGTGTTTTGTAGGGTTAGTAACATCATTGTTACTACCATTAACATTTTGTCTACATACAAGAATACAATGTCATATACATTTTGAGTGTTTTCACGACAAACACATTTTTTGCACTAATTTCTCTTAAAACCATTTGACTTCATCACATTAAAAAATATTCATGCTAATTTTTTGGTGCTTTCTCAAACCATAGAGTGATTTGACAAGCTTAGGCACTTCCTTCCCCTTTGCAAGATCAATGAAACTTTCAGTTATTTATATTCATTTTTCATCCAATTCACCATTTAGAATGCCATTTTGGCATCCATTTAATATGTTTCCAAATCAAGTATTGTACCTATTTCAATTAAAATGTGTGAGAATGAAACTCATGTAACTAATGAATAAATGTCGAAATAATAATTTCCCTTCTATTTTCTTATGTCCTTTTAAAATAAGTCTTGAATTGTATTTGTCAATTCATCCATCCTAAAAGTTTGGCTCCAGATTGAAGGCCTACCAGTTCCTATGTATAATTTGGCATGAACGGTTCAATTTCACCATTGATCTCTTGCATTCAATATGAAACTTCAAAAGTGGATAATGCCTCATTAAAACTTTAAGGTTCTCTTTTTAACACATATGGTAGGAAATTTGGGCTAAAAGATTGATGTTTTGTCCCTTTAACTATGTATAGGCTCCTCTTCATTTTTCTTTTCACCAAACTCATGCTCTATTGACATCTGATGATCACTATCCATATTATCTTATGTTCTTTTATGAGAACTTGTTTCCTTCAGATTTTTATATAGAAAAATATCCTCAAAAAGAGAGGCATTCTTACATTCTATCGTTGTATTAACATGAATATTAATAATAGCATAAGAAGTTGATATGCACCACTAGCATTAGCATCACTAATTAAAACAAGATCAGTGGTTTGAGATATATCATAACCCTCTCGGTCGAGAGAAATTATTTTGGCAAGACGTACTCATACTTTTAAATATTTATATGAAGATTTTAGAAAATTTCACAATTCATATGGTATCTTATTTTTTTTCTTCTTAATGAATTTATAAAGAATATAATAAAAATAAACGAAGCTTCCCCCACCCAAAAAAAAAAATATTCTGAGGTAGTCCAGAAGTGATCAGCATAACATTAATAGTTTCGTTTCAATTTTTGCGTTCAAGAATACTATTAGATTCAGGTGGATAAATTTGTATAGTTTGGTCTGTGATACATTTTTAGAACAAAAGTCCTCATATGTCGATTCACTTTCAATGCCTCTATCATTCGTATAGCCTTAATAAGTAGATTATTAGCTTCATTCTTTCAATATTTAAACATTTAAATTGTCTTCTATTATCTTGGTAAAGTGTAAACACAAGAAAATCTAGTGCAGTCATTCATAAAAGTAAAAAAATTACTTTTTATCACCTCTAGTTTGTTGAAATTTTTAGTTATATAATTCGGTATGAATAAATTTTATACTTTCGTTACTTATTTCAACATAATATGAAACGATTCTAGTTAAATAGCTTATAAACATGCTTCATACTAATGATTTTTCTTATTGTTATATTTCGGAATAATTAATTTACTTAATGTGTTATAGTTAACATTTTGTACTCTACCATGCCACATATTCATTGACCCAATCATATAAGCAAAAGATATAATCTTCATCATCATCATCATCATCATCATCATCTTCTTCTTCTTCTTCTTCTTCTTCTTCTTCTTTTTCTTCTTCTTCTTATTATTATTATTATTATTATTATTATTATTATTATTATTATTATTATTATTATTATTATTATTATTATTATTATTATTATTATTATTATTATTATTATTATTATTATTATTGTTGTTGTTGTTGTTGTTGTTATTGTTGTTGTTTATATTATCCGGTAAAAAATCATGGCATTCTTGTGAAAATCCCATAAACTAAATAATCATTTATCAAAACCATGCCATTCGATTATCTTCCTCTATCCTTCAGCAAAACAATTAAGTCACTGAGACCCATTTCTTTGCATGTGAGGTTTGAATAAGTTTTAGAATATTTCTTAGAGCATGAAATTTTTCACTCACTATTGACACTAGAAATGTTTAACTAAAAATCATATTTTTAACACTTATTTCATGAAAATTTTTAATTGAATCTCTTGGAATTGGATAATGATAACAATTGAATCTTTTAATAAATGTTTTATAATATGTTGTTCAATCCATCAAGGAATTGTTTATTCATAAGAGTAAAGATTTCTTTCATCCTTTTATGGAGGCGAAAGTTGTATTTTATATTTTTGTATTATCAACTGGAGGAAAATCTTCATGCGAAAGCCTCGAAAGATTGAAAATTAATATAAGAAAATATTTTATATTTTTATCTCATGAAATCAAGTCCGCTAATTGTTTTTGGGTTTCTCACCATTGATTTCATAACATAGAATGGTTGTAAGAAACTCTGTGTTAGTAGGAGAGGTCACATTATCTTCAAATGATCAAGTTGTCATTATTACATTAAACCTAGAGCATACATAACCAATACTAATTTTTTGTTATCACACTAAAGCAATGAGAAAACTATAGGAAAAAATTCCATAAATTTGAATGAAATTTTAATTCTAATCTTTTTGAAATTTTAAATAATAAAAAAAATTACGTATCTTTTTTATTTATGAAAATGTATAAACTAATATTCTAATTTTAAGGATATAAGGAAAACAAGTAACAATTATAGAATTTTTAGCTATTAAAAGCACAGAATATAAAGAAAGGATGATTTAGGGATTATGTAATTATTTAGTAAAACAATAAGAATTCACATGAGAAAGAAAAATTATTTAAAAAATCAAAATACTATTTTCAAATTGTCACTCCAATAGTATAATTGTACGAAATTGGCTATAACCAAGAGAAGAAAGCATAGGTAAATGAAAAGACTTATAATTCGTGAATATAGTAATCACTCATGTTTGCAGAAGAAAATCAAGTTGGAAGTTTGATTCTATCTCTTTAATACAGCATTCCCCTCGATATAATTTTTACAATAGTGTATTATGTTCATCTGCCTCCCAGTGTGAAATAATTTGCAACAAGCACAAGAAGCACTGCAATATATTTTCCCCATGAGTCACTAATGGTGACACTCACTTTGATCCATGGATGAAGTACAAACGGAACCATTTTGATAATTTACATAAACAAAGGGAAATATTATTATTTATATGCATCAAACTGTATTTTTTTGAAAAAGACATGTCTATTTATTAAAAAAACATAGGTAATAGTCCAAATTTAATTGATTATAACATATGCTCTAGATACAACTGACGTTTAAAGTTTGACTAAAATGGTGACATTTTCAATGATGAATTTTGATGTTTTAGTGTTAATTAAGATAACGATGTGTTCCAGTCGTGGTTTAAACAGTTGAAATGTTTTCCAAATAATTTTATCCCAAATTTTGAGCCCATAATTCAAGGAGAAATCCTAAATAATATTTTTCCAAAAAAAATATATTGGCTTAATAAAGACCTATGGACCACAGATCTTAACCTGGACATGGGAATAGGCTGGGCGGGCAAGCGATGACACATGCTTGTGGGCTTTGGGGATAAAGCCCAAACCGTGCACAGTGAACTTAGTCTTCCATTCAAATAATTTGAATACCCTAAGGTCATTTAAATCTTAGATCCAACTCATGGGTATATATATATATTCTTGCCATTTCTTCCCGCTTTTTATGTAGGGCAAAGTGTCGACACTTAGACGAAGTAGTTCATGAGCAAAAGGGATTTTTTCAAGCCAAAACTATCATTTATTTATTATTTGTTATGGTGATATGAATATACAACTTTGTTCACCTTTTGGAGGAGAACTCATAGTTAACTAGACCCGATATTTTTATTCTGTGGGTCCCATATGAATTAAGGCTCCAAGCATACAAAAATCTAATTTGGTCAAATTAATTAATTGGGGGAAAACCCAATTTATGTAACGAAATGCAAGTTCCATGGATTTGTTTAGTAGAAGTATACTATATCTTATTTAAGAAATGATTTTATATTATATGGACCAAGACCGACCATAAACATGTCCCGAGTAGTCATCTGCATATTGCCTAATTTAGAAGAATCACTAATGGAGGTACATTTTAGAGACCTGAGATAATTTAGTTGCACACTTTAAATTGCTCAATTTCAAGGTGGGTTTAGTGATTCATATAATTAATTCACAAAGTGGTAGCCTTTTCTTAGGATGGAACCATAAAAGAAATTAAAAATAAATGAAAAGTCAATCATATCAATTAAAATTGGTGAAGGTTCCACTTTCCAAAATAATTCTATCATTTTTTTCATTCACTAATACCCCATATACTATAGGATTATTTAGATGATTATTAATCATTTATTAATAACTACTCAGGTGAATTAACTCGTAATTTATTAGTTTTAATTAGTTTAAATTATTCATCGAAGTTTAAAATGAGTATATAACGACTCATAAATTAAATTAATACGGTTGTGAATAATCTAATATTGCGTGTTGATTTTGTTACACTGGCCTCTGGGGGAATACAGATGCCCATAATAGTATTTTTAACATCATATATTTGGTATCCATGGTAGTCATAACTTTGGGCCACATTTTAGCAGTATTGGGTTAGAGGTGTCGGGTTATTTGGGTGTCCAAAAGTGCCTCATAATAGACCTGTGGGTTTAGAGTTGTAAGTAGATTAATAACCTTCACTAATCATCAAAGTACATCATAATTAAAACATCATCATCAAGACGTAAGCTTTAGGAGAAGATGAAAAGCACACAATAGGAACTAAACAATGATTGAGCTTCATTTAAAGCAAGAAATACCCCCTTGCTTATTGTATTAGTGTAATTGATTTATTACTTTCATCATTGTAATTGGGTAGGATCATGTTATGAGGGTTTAAAATCTTATTTGAATTGCAATATTTTATATCTAAACGTAATTAATGTAATTCAAACTGATTAATTGATGTACCTCATGTTTATGTTAAAACGCCAGTTTAACTTAAAACTATTTAGCCATTATTATTGCAAATAATATTTATTTTATGCTCTAAATGATCGATTAATGCATAATTACATGTTTAATGATATAATTGCAGTTAATCATAAATTAATTTGTCCCAATTGAATGAGAAAGATAAAACTACAGTTTGAATGTCAAGATTTGAAATTAAACCATTAATTATTTTAGCATCTTGTTAAATCTTTGAAAAATCTATTGTATGCATTAATTTGTGGTTTATAAATATGGAGGACTGAGTTTTAGTTGTTGTGGAAGGCCCAGGATGAGTTTGGAAAGTTTTAGTTGTCGCCATTAGAGGTTTTTGGACAAAGGTCAGAGGTTTGGACTGACTGAATCAATCTATTCCTTACCTTGATCGATATGTCCCTAGGACTTGGGCCCCATTGTATTCTTTTGACTAGTTTTTTTTTCATTTGGGGTAAATATTTGAATGTTTTTATATATACGAGGATTGCATATTGCACATCAAAATCTAGGCCCGCTTAAAATTATATGTTACAATATTCACCAATGTTTATTAACAAAATAAGGTCAAAATCTTGTTTAAGAATGCGGGTGATGAAAGATGCAAAAAACTAAATAGAAACATAACACTCAATGTAAGATTACAAAAGCCCATTCAAGAAATGATCACTGTGACACCCCGACTAATTAAATACCGGGTAGCTACTCCTTTATTAAATTAATTCAAAATGCCAAGTTGGTCCAGTTAATAGCATCACTGCCGAAAACATTTTAATGATTACTAACCACCTAGTATTTAAAAAGTAAGTGCCAAATTTTAATATAAGTCTGATTAACATGCAACAAGTGTAATAAAGAATAATAACACCATTCACCATAAAGTAGTAAATAGAATAACCATCACATAACGTAAATAAAATCTGGAGGAAAACTCCTCACTACAAATCCCACAACTGATAAGTAAACTGAATACTAAATCAATACATGCCAAAGTCTGAAAACTGTAATGGAAATGTAACTCTAATAGAAATGGGCAACATGCCATACAACTGATAGATAATGAATCTGGAATCCAAGTGATAGAAGCGTCTACAAGCAAATCCCTGTAGCTTCCACAAACAGCTACAGCTCGTCACCTGAATGAGTATCCTATGCGTGGTGTCCTTGTGGCTAGGCACCTAAAATGGTTTTACAAAGAAAATAGATTTGAAAAGCAAACGGGTCAGAGCCCGAATGTGGAGTTATATTTTAAAAACCTGCAAGTGCTTTAAAAACATTTAAAACATTAAATGCAAAGTACATGTTAGGACGTGCACTCACATGATATTCTCACCTCTCGTCTAACTGTGTACTCCTAACGTCAGTACCCATCTACAACGACACAAACCACTAGTTAAGTGCCATCATATCTATCTAGACTGTCATAGGTCCTACCCTTATTACTCGGTTCTATTAACATTATAACGCTCGTAATTAAGTAGGGGTTTAACGTAAACTCATATGCTCAATATGCAATATATATCACTATCAGTTAACTCGTTATATTTCTCGAAACAATACCGTAATTATATTCCCAACAATAACATGAAGGTTCCCATTAATTAAGTGTATATTATTCACATCATACATATACAATACAAGCACCCCGAGAACTAAGCTGCGGTGCACACATACTCTGCTATCCATCCCGGTATATCACGTACATAAGGATTACATATTCCAAATCTCTCAGGAATAGTTCACAGATAACAGCATCACAAATAATGGAGGCGAACACAGTCACATCACATAGGTCACGCACATACCTACGCTCCTAAGATCAGCGGACTTATTAATATCCCAATAAGTCTTTCTATGACCTATGTTCATCAAGGTAACTAGTCTAAATCCGGGCAACACAAGGATTAGAGGGCCCTAAGCGAACGCAAACCTCCCGTGATAGCAAGTATGGTAGGTTTGTCATACACACAATTTATATTCCAATACAAAGTAAACACACATCTTAGTAATCCTGTAGTTTAATCGTAGTACATATCGCATTCTCGTACCAACTTATAATTATCACAATTTATACTATTCCGGTTTATAATCATACGCGCCATAATTTATTCTTACGTCGTAGTAGACACTCACGTCTCAACCCAAACCGTCCATTTAATTTAACTCTCGTATATAATTCCCTTCTCATAAACACCTAAAAGTCCCAATTCTATCATTACATCATCATCGGAATGTTATCTATATCCTCGAATAAGTTTACGGGACTCCAAAAATCAAAACAGTCCAAAAAGGCCCAGACTGCCAACTCGTTAGAAGTCTCGTTCGAACGAGACTGTTCGAACGAGATTCCACTGTCAACTCGTTAGAAGTCTCGTTCGAACGAGACTGTTCGAACGAGATTCCAGTTCGTTCGAACGAACTGTACCTTCTAACGATATCTCGTTCGAACGAGATTATCGAACGAAGTTCCCTTTCGTTAGAAGCGACTGGTCAACTCGTTAGAAGCTCGTTCGAACGAGTTCGTTCGAACGACCTGGGGAGGGGCTTCTAACGACCTGCCAGTTTCGTCCCAGATGTTTCTAAATCTCGTTTTTCACCATTTTTACTCCTCAAATCTCTTCTAAAATTTGTCCCAACAACACTTTAAGGTCTCTAATCAATCCTAAACATATCAAGGTTATAAACTAATGTAATTTACGGAGTTAATTATTCCCAATCATCATTAAACCATCAAATCTCATCACTTTCCCCCAATATTTCAAGAACACAAACCCTAAAATTTTAAATCATGAATTTACCCAATTTAAATCCGTTTTAAATTTCATCCAATCATAAATATCATCAGTATGAACATCTACCTATCATTCTACATGCAAATCCTCCTCAAGACTTCAAGTTCTAAGTTTCAAAATACATGGGTTTTCATTATCTTTCAAGAACAATTGATATTCTTCAATTTTCTAACATGGAAGGAACATTCTACGAATTTAAATATAATTAAAACACTTGCCTCGATTGTCTCTGAGTTTGGTGTAGGTTTGATGAAGCTTTTCTGCAGAATTTCTTCTCTCTCCAAGCTTCTTCTCCAATGGTGGCTATGGTGGCTAGGGTTTGCTTTGGGAAAGTTGGAAGCCTAAATGATAACCTCCGTATCTTAATGGGTTAATATGGGTTGGTTAGTGGGTTTAGTGGGTTAAATCCACATCAGATTAAGACTCCTAATTTTCGTCATTATTAATTCTCCAAAAATACAAAATTACTAAAATGCCCTTTATGTTGCCGGTATGGCCTAAAAATACCCCGGGACCCAAACTAAACCCCCGGCTAGTGTTTTCTGACTATATCGACCCTTCCGGACGCGTTGGTGCACTCAAAACGACGATACGGTTTATAGAATTTTAAATTCACTTTTATAGTTAAAATAATACACCATGACGCGGCGGTCACACGCGTCTCAACTAAATTTCTAAAATGTCGTATATCAATCTCACGACAAATTTTTTCATAATCCAATATTCATATAAAAAAACATGTATGCACATAATAAAATACCAACTCGCATCTCGTTAGTATTTTTAACCCGGATTAATTTCCAATTAATACGCATTTAATTAATTAATCCCAAAAACAAATACAGCCAAAAGTACGGGGTATTACATACTTCCCCCTAATAACTGAATTTCGTCCCGAAATTCGAAACTAAAAGGTACCTGCTAAAAATAACTCTGGATAACGTTCGCGCATCTCATCCTCGCGCTCCCATGTGGACTCCTCGACATTGTGATGTCGCCACTGAACACGCACTAACGGGACTATCTTTGACCGCAGTTTCCTCTCGCTTCGGTCCAAAATAGCAATCGGCCCCTCATCGTAGGAGCTATCCGGCTGGAGATCGATGTCCTCCACAGCAATGTGAGAATGAGCCAAATTATCTCTAAGGTATTTCCTCAGCGAGGAAATATGGAACACATCGTGAATCCGATGCAAATGCTCCGGTAACCCAAGTCTATACGCAACCGGTCCGATCCGCTCAATAATAGGAAACGGCCCCACATACCTTGGTGCCAACTTCCCCTTCTTCTCGAAACGCATAATCCCCTTCATAGGAGATACCCTGAGCAAAACCTGGTCCCCTACTTGGAACTCTCTGAAAAACCTCTTCGCATCAGCATAACTCTTCTACCTGTCTTGAGCTACCCGAATGCGACTCCGAATCAACTCAATCCTTGCCGAAGTATCCTGAATCACTTCCGGCCCAAGCAGTTTGTTGTCCCCCACCTCTAACCAACATGATGGGGAATGTCAAGGCCTACCGTACAATGCCTCAAACGGAGCCATGCCAATAGTGAACTGATAGGAGTTGTTGTAAGCAAACTCCACCAGTGGAAGGTATTGCTCCCATCCACCCCCAAAGTCAATAATGCACATGCGCAGCATGTCCTCCAACATATGATTTATGCGCTCGGTCTGCCCATCAGTCTGCGGATGATAAGACGTACTCAACCGCAATTCCGTGCCCATGGCCTCCTGAAAACTCTCCCAAAACCTCGAAACAAATATCTTGTCTCTGTCAGACACGATATTTAGGGGCGCACCATGAAGTCTCACAATCTCTGAAATGAAGAGCTGGGCATACAGTCCCGTAGTGTAGTCAGTCCTTACGGGTAAAAAGTGAGAGACCTTGGACAACCTGTCCACAATTACCCAAACGGAGTCGTGACCCCTCTGCGACGTAGGCAACCCCGTGATAAAGTCCATGGATATTCTCTCCCACATCCACACCGGGACCTCCAATGGCTGTAGCAATCCTGCCGGTCTATGATGATCCACTTTTACAAGCTGACAAGTGGTGCATTACGAAACAAACTCAGCGATATCTATCTTCATATCGCTCCACCAATACTGACGTCTCATGTCTTGGTACATTTTGTCCCCTTCGGGATGTACCGCGAACCGTGAGCCGGGCGACTCTGCCATCACATCGTGTCGCAATTCATTCCCTTCCGGAACTACCAATCTCCCATTGAAGCGTAATCCCCCGTCTGATCTAACAGTATAGGACTCGGCTCCCTCTGCTAGTAATCGAACTATCTGCTCCTGACAAAATGAGTCATTGGCCTGTGCCCGTACTACCTTCGTGATAATTTGCGGTGTAACGCTCATCACAGACATGAAAGATCGGGCCACTGCATCCTGGTGTCCCAATTCGTTCCACTTAGCCTTCCACACCTCTGCCACCTCATCTACTGGCCTACGGCTCAACGCGTCTGCTACCACGTTAGCCTTACCCGGGTGATACTGGATGTCGAACTGGTAGTCCTTCACAAACTCAAGCCACCTACGCTGCCGCATATTCAACTCCTTCTGCGTGAACAGGTACTGTATGGACTTGTGGTCCGTGAACAATAGGAACTTCTCCCCCAAAAGATAGTGCCTCCAAATCCGTAGGGCAAATACCACTGCCGTCAACTCCAAATCATGCGTGGGGTAATTCTTCTCATGAGGCTTAAGCTTATGGGAAGCATAAGCTATGACCTGTCTCTCCTGCTGCAATACACCTCCAAGCCCTTGCAAAGACGCATCGGTGTAAACCAAATACTCAACTCCCGGTCTCGGCAATGCTAACACAGGGGCTGAGGTCAATTTGTCCTTCAATTCATCGAATGCCAACTGACAGGCGTCACTCCAGATGTATGTCACACCCTTACGTGTCAGATGTGTCAAAGGACCTGCTATCTCCGAGAAACCCCGAATAAACCTCCTGTAGTATCCTGCTAGTCCCAAGAAACTACAAATCTCCGTTGGTGTCGTGGGATGTCCCCACTCCCTCATCGCTGATACCTTCCCCGGATCAACAGATATTCCCTGGTCAGAAATAATGTGTCCCAAAAACTGGACTTCCTTCAGCCAAAACCCGCACTTCTCATATTTTGCATACAACTCGTTCTGACGAAGTGTCTGCAAAACCTGCCTCAAATGCTCGGCGTGCTCCTCCTCTGTCTGGGAGTAAACCAGAATATCATCAATGAAGACAATGACAAACTGGTCTAGGAAATCCCTGAACACTCTGTTCATCAAGTCCAAAAACACAGCTGGAGCGTTGGTCAAACCAAAAGGCATAACCCGAAACTCGTAAGAACCATATCTCGACAAGAACGCGGTCTTTGAGACATCCTCCTCCCTGAAACGCAACTGATGGTATCCCGATCTCAAGTCAATCTTCGAGAAGAAAGAAGCTCCTCTCAACTGGTCGAATAAGTCATCGATTCGAGGCAACGGATACTTATTCCGTATCGTGACCTTATTCAACTCTCGGTAGTCCACACACAATCTCAGTGAACCGTCCCTCTTCTTCACAAACAAAATTGGAGCGCCCCAAGGTGAGCTAATCCTGCGAATAAAGCCCTGACCTAATAGCTGCTCTATCTGATCCCGTAACTCCCTCATCTCAGCTGGGGCCATACGGTACGGTGCGTGTGCTATATGTCTCGTACCCGATAGCAAATCTATAACAAAGTCTATCTCTCGACTGGGGGGTAAGCCTGGTATCTCCTGAACACATCTGAATACTCCCTGACAACTGGGATAGAATCTAAAGGAATCACTACCTCCTTAGAGGCATCCTACTCAATGTAATACAGATGAGCGGTCGATCCTCCCTCTGGGCGAGGCATCGCCACTATAAACATCTATTGCCCCGGAATGGAAAAAATAATGCTCCCGCTGAAGTAATCAATCATGGCCCTATAAGCTACGAGCCAATCCATACCGATAATCACATCGTAAACATGCATATCTAATACTAACATGTCTGCAGGTAATACCAAACCACCAATCTCTACCCCCACTCCCCGGCATATAAAGAAAATAAGTGACCCACTCCCCAATGGTGAGTCGACACACGTCATTGTGCTCTCTGCCGTAGCTAACAATCCTAAAGCTTTCGCGAAGTGTGTAGCTATAAAATAATGTGTAGCACCCGTATCAAATAACACCCGACCCATAGTGCCATGGATAGGAAAAGTACCCTCAATCGCGGGCGGTGCCTGTGGAACTGCAGCCTGGTGGACGTTGTAGACACGTCCATACTGTAGCTGCCCCTGCTGGACTGGGACTGCTGGAATGGGTGGCAATGCTGCCATCTGTGGCGGTGCGGGAAGAGCGGCGGGAAACATAGGCCTCTGTGGCTCCTGGCGAGCACCCTGCTGCTACTGCTGTGGGGCCCTGCCCCTATCAGGACAATCCTGTCGCTTATGGCCAGTCTTACCACAAACAAAACACTTCCCTGGGAAGTTCCCTCCTCTCTGCCCCTGCTGTCCCCGGCCCTGGTGGCCATTACCGTTCCTCCCTTGGCCCTACTGGCCCTGGTGAAACTGCTGCCCATTCTGCCCCTGTTGGCCCTGATGGCCGTTTGGACCCTAATGGCCCTGACGGAAACCTCCTTGTCCCTGTCTGTAGTTCCCTGACCGGAACCTCTTATTATCCCCCTGCTGGGAGCCCTGCTCATTCTGTCTCTACCCCTGACCAGATTGTGCCCCGCTGGCACCATGTCCTCCAGTCCTGCCCTGATGGCTAGACTCCCCCGACTTCTTGCCCTCGGCCATATGAAAACGGTGGTCCTGGCAGTGTAACAATGCAGCGTTAACCACATCAGAATAGGTGGCCAACGATAGGTTCCCTAGCAGATGCTGACGGATCCTGCATGTCAACCCGTCCGTGAACTTCTCAATCTTCGTCTTCTCTGTTGGTATCTCATCTGGAACGATATTCAACAGATTCGTGAACTCGGCCTCATACTCGGCCACAGTCTTACCTTCCTGCTTCAGACTCATTAATTTCCTCCTCATTTCCGTGTGAACAGCCGACGGAAAGTACTTGCGGTCAAACCGCACCCAGAAGTCCTGAATAGTGAGAGTATCCCTCTCCTCCATGGTGGTAATAGACTCCCACCACTGTAGCGCAGATCCAACTAGCTTGAAAGTAGCTAGCACCTGCTTCTGAACATCCGTGCACTCATACATCCTCAAGTGCCTCTGCATATCCTTCCTCCACTGGCTCGAGACTACTACATCTGAGCTACCTGTAAACTCTGGCGGATGCGCTTTCTGAAAAGCATCACGTACACGCTCCCAAGCAGACGAGAATTCATTTGCCTGTACTGGCGCGGCAACCGGCGCCTGAGGTGGTGCCTGCTGAACAATGGCAATGGCGGCATTTACCGCTTGGGCTACTATAGCTGCAACCTCAGCGGCGTTCATCATACTCTGAACTGGAGCGGGCTGGGGTTCGGGCATTGCATCCCTGGGAACTCGTCGTGCACGTCGTGGAGGCATCTAAAATAAGAACAAAGTTTATAAGTTCGCTGTTTATAAACTTAAAATAGCTGAAGAACGAAGCATACACAAAAAGAGTACAACAGTCCTAAAATATAGGGCTCTATATCAAAGAAACTTAGCGGAAACATAATAAGCCGTCAGATCCTAAAGGACACTAGAACCTGATTCTCTGATACCACTTGTGACACCCCGACTAATTAAATACCGGGTAGCTACTCCTTTATTAAATTAATTTAAAATGCCAAGTTGGTCCAGTTAATAGCATCACTGCCGAAAACATTTTAATGATTACTAACCACCTAGTATTTAAAAAGTAAGTGCCAAATTTTAATATAAGTCTGATTAACATGCAACAAGTGTAATAAAGAATAATAACACCATTGACCATAAAGTAGTAAATAGAATAACCATCACATAACGTAAATAAAATCTGGAGGAAAACTCCTCACTACAAATCCCACAACTGATAAGTAAACTGAATACTAAATCAATACATGCCAAAGTCTGAAAACTGTAATGGAAATGTAACTCTAATAGAAATGGGCAACATGCCCTACAACTCATAGATAGTGAATCTGGAATCCAAGTGATAGAAGCGTCTACAAGCAAATCCCTGTAACTTCCACAAACAGCTACAACTCGTCACCTGGATGAGTATCCTATGCGTGGTGTCCTTGTGGCTAGGCACCTAAAATGGTTTTACAAAGAAAATAGATTTGAAAAGCAAACGGGTCAGAGCCCGAATGTGGAGTTATATTTTAAAAACCTGCAAGTGCTTTAAAAACATTTAAAACATTAAATGCAAAGTACATGTTAGGACGTGCACTCACATGATATTCTCACCTCTCGTCTAACTGTGCACTCCTAACGTCAGTACCCATCTACAACGACACAAACCACTAGTTAAGTTCCATCATATCTAGCTAGACTATCATAGGTCCTACCCTTATTACTCGGTTCTATTAACATTATAACGCTCGTAATTAAGTAGGGGTTTAACGTAAACTCAGATGCCCAATATGCAATATATATCACTATCAGTTAACTCGTTATATTTCTCGAAACAATACCGTAATTATATTCCCAACAATAACATGAAGGTTCCCATTAATTAAGTGTATATTATTCACATCATACATATACAATACAAGCACCCCGAGAACTAAGCTGAGGTGCACACATACTCTGCTATCCATCCCGGTATATCACGTACATAAGGATTACATATTCCAAATCTCTCAGGAATGGTTCACAGATAACAGCATCACAAATAATGGAGGCGAACACAGTCACATCACATAGGTCACGCACATACCTACGCTCCTAAGATCAGCGGACTTATTAATATCCCAATAAGTCTTTCTATGACCTATGTTCATCAAGGTAACTAGTCTAAATCCGGGCAACACAAGGATTAAAGGGCCCTAAGCGAACGCAAACCTCCCGTGATAGCAAGTATGGTAGGTTTGTCATACACACAATTTATATTCCAATACAAAGTAAACACACATCTTAGTAATCCTGTAGTTTAATCGTAGTACATATCGCATTCTCGTACCAACTTATAATTATCACAATTTATACTATTCCGGTTTATAATCATACGCGCCATAATTTATTCCCTCGTCGTAGTAGACACTCACGTCTCAACCCAAACCGTCCATTTAATTTAACTCTCGTATATAATTCCCTTCTCATAAATACCTAAAAGTCCCAATTCTATCATTACATCATCATCAGAATTTTATCTATATCCTCGAACAAGTTTACGGGACTCCAAAAATCAAAACAGTCCAAAAAGGCCCAGACTGCCAACTCGTTAGAAGTCTCGTTCGAACGAGACTGTTCGAACGAGATTCCAATGTCAACTCGTTAAAAGTCTCGTTCGAACGAGACTGTTCGAACGAGATTCCAGTTCGTTCGAACGAACTGTACCTTCTAACGATATCTCGTTCGAACAAGATTATCGAACGAAGTTCCCTTTCATTAGAACCGACTGGTCAACTCGTTAGAAGCTCGTTCGAACGAGTTCGTTCGAACGACCTGGGGAGGGGCTTCTAACGACCTGCCAGTTTCGTCCCAAATGTTTCTAAATCTCGTTTTCACCATTTTTACTCCTCAAATCTCTTCTAAAATTTGTCCCAACAATACTTTAAGGTCTCTAATCAATCCTAAACATATCAAGGTTATAAACTAATGTAATTTACGGAGTTAATTCTTCCCAATCATCATTAAACCATCAAATCTCATCACTTTCCCCCAATATTTCAAGAACACACACCCTAAAATTTTAAATCATGAATTTACCCAATTTAAATCCGTTTTAAATTTCATCCAATCATAAATATCATCAGTATGAACATCTACCTATCATTCTACATGCAAATCCTCCTCAAGACTTCAAGTTCTAAGTTTCAAAATACATGGGTTTTCATTATCTTTCAAGAACAATTGACATTCTTCAATTTTCTAACATGGAAGGAACATTCTACGAATTTAAATATAATTAAAACACTTGCCTCGATTGTCTCTGAGTTTGGTGTAGGTTTGATGAAGCTTTTCTGCAGAATTTCTTCTCTCTCCAAGCTTCTTCTCCAATGGTGGCTATGGTGGTTAGGGTTTGCTTTGGGAAAGTTGGAAACCTAAATGATAACCTCCGTAGCTTAATGGGTTAATATGGGTTGGTTAGTGGGTTTAGTGGGTTAAATCCACATCAGATTAAGACTCCTAAGTTTCGTCATTATTAATTCTCCAAAAATACAAAATTACTAAAATGCCCTTTATGTTGCCGGTATGGCCTAAAAATACCCCGGGACCCAAACTAAACCCCCGGCTAGTGTTTTCTGACTATCTCGACCCTTCCGGACGCGTTGGCACACTCAAAATGACCATACGGTTTATTGAATTTTAAATTCACTTTTATAATTAAAATAATACACCATGACGCGGCGGTCACACGCGTCTCAACTAAATTTCTAAAATGTCGTATATCAATCTCACGACAAATTTTTTCATAATCCAATATTCATATAAAAAAACATGTATGAACATAATCAAATACCAACTCGCATCTCGTTAGTATTTTTAACCCGGATTAATTTCCAATTAGTACGCATTTAATTAATTAATCCCAAAAATAAATACAGCCAAAAGTACGGGGTATTACAATCACATTCATCTTTGAACTAGCATATGGATAAGCATTCAAGTATCCCCCTAAATATGATATTAATTAGAGCAATAAAACATCCCCCTTTCTTCAAGAAATTATCCCAATAAAGTCTTACAATTTTTTCAAGGACGTAGACAAAGAAAAAATACAAGTAAATAAACCCTGAAATCTCACGAAGTATAAGTAGTTGATAAAATAGAGTTAAAGGTAGTATACTCTGTAAGTTGAATTTGTCACTTATATATAGATATGCCATACATATTGAACGAGCTCCAAACCTTTATTTTGATAAAGAAAAATATAGGTTAAGATTTCCTACTATCCAAATGTTATAAAATATATGACAAGTTTTCATGTTCAAGAAAAGATTATACCAAAGGCTAATTACAGGATAAGATTTTTCAACCAAGAGAAAACAAAATCATATCTCAAACATGAAAAATAAAAACAAAAAACGCCATTGAGAGATTAAAACCAAGCTCGAGTTCAATTAAGAGTAAGGCTAATAAAACAAATGAGTGGTTTCGAACCCCAAATAAAATATTGACAACTTACATTTTTTTCTTCCTCAATGAGCAATTTTTGTTAAAACCTTTAGTTTCACATCCTAAACGTTACTCAATTTTGCGTGGATATATATCTATGAAGCTTGTATTTTTTTTCAAAATTATTTTTACACGTGGAGGCTTTCACTTAATCATTAATAAGATTCGATATCATTTACAATTTTTAATGGTAGTATGATCCAATTAAAGTAGTATCCCTAACCACATCCTCCGCCATGATTTTTGTATAGCATATTGCTTTTCTACTCCTCCAAATAGTGAATCCAACTTGCACATACGTGTTCATAGTATGATGGATTATAGTATGATGGACTATCTCTCACATATATTCAAAGATTTGAAACATTTGTAAAAGAGCGTACATCTTTGTCACCTCCCAGAACTGGTATCAAGCCAATGTGTTGTGAGATGTGAAGTGTAGTAAGATATTATCATTTATTCCTAATAAAAAGTTCCTCGATGTTTACAAGACTTTAAAAGAAAATCAAACTTATCTCATGATGCAAAAGATCACATTATCCAAACAAAAGGAAAAAGTAATAAAACAATAATCATTTAATATATAAATTTTGGCAAGGAGTATGTTATCCAAAGAGAATATGAATGATTGTATCTAACAAATAGTTTTATGGAGAGAAATATAACTTACACATAAAAATGACAAAGTGGTATACAATATGAAAAATGTGACAAATCAAACTAGCATATATCTAAAACATGTTATCAAATCATTAAATCAATGATGCAAATACCTAATGATGATGTAAGAAACTCAAATCTACTCCAATCAAGAGGCTTCGTTAAAATATTCGATAATTGAATATTAATACAAACATAACTAATAGACACAACATTTTCACCAACAAGTTTTCTAATGAAATTATGTCGTATGTTTATAAACTTTGTTCTTGAATGTTGAATGGGATTATTGGAGATAGCAATAGCACCTAGTATTGTCATAATAAATACTCATGCATCCTTGATCAATACTATAGTTTCTCAATATTTGTTTCTGTAACAACCCTTGACCTTGGAGACTAGGAAATTAAATTTTTGGGAAAATAAAATTTAATTAAATTGGAGAATTTTAAAATTTGGGAATTGGAGTCCAAAGATAGAGGACATTTCAAAGTATTTCGGATGATGATTTTGAGGGTACCATAGATCTCGAAAGGGTCGAGATAGTCAAAATGACTGTCATTGGGTTTTATTTTGGCTCCGGAATATTTTTAAGTCAGTTTGACTCGAGGTGGAGTAAACGAGTCATTTAAAGTGTGTGTTAACATTTAAAATTGGGACTTATGTTTTCTAAAGTTTAAGAGGCTTACGGGACAAGCCTTATCATTTAGAGAAAGAGAGAAAGAGAAAGAAAAGAGAAAAGAAAGAAAGAAGAAGAAGAAGAAGAAGAAGAAGAAGAAGAAGAAGAAGAAGAAGAAGAAGAAGAAGAAGAAAGGAAGAGAGAGAGAAGAAAAAACTTGGGAACTCCGGCCAAAACGCGACATCGAGGAAGATCCAACTTCTACAAATCTGAGGCAAGTGTTTAATCTTGCTAAATAAGTCATTTGTGTAGTTGATTTCATATTTTTGGGTTAAAGAAATGGATTTTGGGTATAAATATCAAAACCTAGATTTTTTGGTTTAAATCTTGAAATCAATGTTTAAATATGGGTTCAATGGTATAGAAATGGTTGGGATCAACTTTGGTTCAAATTATTTTCTTAGAATCACGATTTTATTAAGGTTTAGGGGTTAGAATAGAAATTTTAGGGTTTAAAATTCGTGGGTTCATTGGAGAAGAACAACCCTTCAAAATCTGTAGACCCGAATCGATTCGCCCCCTCGGAGAATCGATTCGGTTTAGGCAAATTAGCAGGTCTCCATTGACCGAATCGATTCGGACCCAAGCCGAATCGATTCGGCCTGAGATAGAAGCCCATGTCTTTGGACCCGAATTGATTTGCCTCTGAGGCCGAATCGATTCGCTAGGACGAATCGATTCGGAATAGGGCCGAATAGATTCGGAAAAAGGTCATTTTGAGGATTTTTTCCAGAAGGATTTCTAACCCTTTTTGGTTGGGTTTATTGATTCGGGGCATTCTCTTAAAATGTAAGAGATATGTTTTGGAGACACATAAGGGGTTTCTCACATATTATGATTTTTGGGACTTCTTGGAACAACTTGGGAAAAATATATCCATGTATGCATTGGAGTTGTATATAGAGATTGTGGGGAGTCCCCATTGGGATTAAGAATCCTACTTATGGATCAAATTCAAGTATAGATGTGATGGGAGACTATGAACTCTTAAAGAGAGTTGCGAGGGTATGTTGTGAAATTTCTGGGCCGACATTTATATCGAATCCTTATAAGGATAGGATATTATTAAGATACAATTTGGGGCCAAATGTAAAAGAGTGGTCGCATACTCTTAGTAATAATAAAATTTAAGAAATAAATCTGAGAGTCGTTAGACTAGGGGATTCATGAAAGTGATTGAACCGTAATTGAAATCGAGAGCGGGATGGGATTATATTACCAACTAGAGTAGAGTTTGTAAATCTAGATGGAGTAGATGTTGTTTATCGGTGTGTGATTTACAACGGGTATTTTCCCTAAGAAATGAGATTTTTTGATGAATATAAGATTGAGTTTGAGGCTTATAGACTCTTAGTTATGTATATACCAATAGTTAAAATTATTACTAGTTTCATCAATGTGCTCTCGGATATGGATGGTATTTGTAGTGATGGTTTCCTACACTAAACTTTGGGTGATAACCCTAATGTCGGATATTTATATACATATGAATTTGGGAGACTATTCATCATAGGAAAAATGGATGAATATGCTTCAAGTGAGGGATTGTATTCACATATCGAGGTAAATTAAATGAGTTTGTGGTGATGGCTTGTATATTGAGGATTATGTATACTTAGAGCTGAGTGTATATATATCTGATACATATGAACGAGATATAGTTTGTATATATATATATATATATATATATATATATCTGTATGGATATGAATATATGGATATATTTATGTTGTGGTATGAATATCTAAACCGTATATGATGGTTTGATGTTTGATCATATGATGGGATCATATGGATGTATATATATTGTGCATGTGAATGATATATATACTTATGTGGTTAAGCATACCCCGCTCATGCTATCATTGGGAAGTTTCCGCCCAGAGGGTGAGCATCCTGGCTCAAGGAGCAGGGTGTGGATAGTCCCCAAGTCATAGTCATCCAGTGTTTTATTAGGTGATTTGTATTTTCGGGGTGAGGCGTGATGGGTATGTCTCGTATCATTGACCGGTTAGGAGATATGGCCGCTTCTCGGGACATCGCGTGTGTGTGTATGGCTCCGATGTAGGTGATATTGAGATTGACCGGGGTCCCCAGGATGGCATGTAAGTAACGCCCTGGAAGATGATAGCATGATGTAGTATTATCGGTGATATATATAGCCGGGTATAGTATGTGTATGGCTATTGTACATCATATGGGGTATGTACACTTGGCTATAGGAATGGATGATTGCATATATATACGGTTAGAATAAATTCCTATATATATATATATATATATTTATATATCCTATAGATTAAAGGATATGGAATCATTGTAGAGTATATCTTGGATTATTATGATGTACTAGATTGATGGGGGTTGATGTATCGTATTTAAGGAATATTTCGGTTACATCATCCAAGGATATTATTGGAGATATTAAGTTGTTTTTATATTGCAATCTAAATTTAGTAGTAGTTGTAGTAGTATAATATTGTATGTATGGCGTAATGGATCTCTAGGATCGACATTGTTAAGGAGTAGTGTAATGGGGTGGTTCCTTATTTGGATTTCGCTTTGCAAGACACCCCACGCATGAAACGTAGTGCATTGTTGAGATTGGAGAGAAGTTTTGTCAATAATAATTTGTATGCATATTATTTATTAATTGAATCACATGATTAAACCAAAATCTATATGGGTGACGTGTTAAGAATTATAATTAAATAAACTATAAATCGAAATCCTTCAAGCCTATTATGGCATATTTGTTTGTAAAACTAATTAAGTGTGTTTAAAAAGAGTGGATTCTTGGGTTAAGATAGGAAGGAAAATCTCGTGGGTATAGGTTGGGACTATGTTAAGTTAGGTTGTCCTTATAATTGGGGTAATTTAACTAATCCCAAGACGCGAATAGGTGCGCGCCATTAGATGAGAGGTGAGTTGGGGTTTCACGATAGTGCGATTCCACATTAATTATTGTAACAACCCTCGCTTTTGGGAGCCCATTTTTATATTTATTTGCTATGTTGGGTAGTTGCTTATATTAAATACCGGGTGTGGGTAAGTATTAATTTGATGAAATAAGTTAATATTTACAATTAAGTTGCATTATTACCATGTGGGTAAGTGATTATTACCATATAGTATTTTATTTTGTCATGGAAATTAAAATGTCAATTTGAATTAAAATGGAACCGGAACTCAAATGGTTTATGAAATTTCCAAATGATAATTTGGAGGGTGTAGTTAGTTCTGGGAGGTACGAGACAGTCAAAATGTGTGCTATATTGTATTTTGGGATTTTGGGCACTTTTGACTGGTTTTGGCATATCGCGTATTAGAAATTAACTATTGCGGTATTATCACTTAAAGGTTGGAGACTTTTTAATCTTAAGCCATGTTTAGTTTTCCCCAAGTCTTCCATTTCCTCTTATTTGCCCTAAGTGTTCTAGCCCTAGAGTGAGAGAGAGTGAGAGTGGAAGATTGGAGAGAAAGGGAAATCTTGAAGATTTGTGGTTTGATCTTGCTTCCTTCTTCAACCAAGCTTGATATTGAAGCCCCAAGGCAAGTTTTCTACTTGCTATTATATGGTTTAAGATGAATAATTAGTATAGTTAGTTATGTATAGTCTTGATGTTATATAATTGTGGTTTTTGGTTGGATTTATGGGTATCAACATCTTTGATAGAGTTAGATTGTTGATTGAGGTGGAAAGATGTGGTTGGGAGCATTTATGATCTTTGAGTAGTCATTAAATGTAGTTGGTTGATTTTGGGGTTGGTTATTGATTTTGGGTTTTGAAGATAATAGGAGAGAAAGGTCTAGGTCTGCTATGGCCGGTCGACCGCGTCTCTCAGACTGGTCGACCGGGCCTTCGGAGGAGGGCACACTGCTTTCTTTCAAAGGCACGAAATAAGGACGCGGTCGACCGCGGTTCCACCATAGGTCGACCGGTCCACCCGAAATGGACTTTCTGCTTTCTTTCAAAAGCTAAACTTTGAGACGCGGTCAACCGCGGTCTTGGGACCGGTCGGTCGGTCCCCTGTTTTTTTTAACCAAATTTTCTACTTTGGTTTTAAATCCCTTTTCTTCCCCTAGGAACTTAGGACTCTTATTGAATGAAGTAAACCTTGGCTTTTAGAGTCCTAGCTGAGTTCGTTGCCACCCTAGTGTTGAATGGGTTTCACTTGGGGTTAAGTCCGGGGGAGGGGTTGTCCTAAGTGATGTTAAGGCATGACTTCTCTTCGTGCATCCAAAAATATGGATGGAAATTGTTGGCCCATACTTGGAGACTTAGGGGCTTGAAATGAGGCATATGAGACCTTAAGCTCGGGAAAATAATATGATCCCTTGGAGATTTATTCTAGGCATAACCTAGGATGATAATAAAATGAATTATCATATGATAACGGTTTCAAACAAACGAAACATGTAAATGTTAATGAAAAGGAAAAGTATGGTTTTTATAGTAAATGCTAATTTACTTAAACACACCTCTCTAAATGCTATCATAAGGGAAGCTCGCGCATGAGGTGATGTTCCTTGGCTAGTGAATGCAGGGAGACTATAGTCCTCGGCCATATGCGGGTTTATTATATGTATTTTTCTGCGCTAGTGAAGTAATTCAGGGTGTGGTTATGACTCACTCGTAGGCATATGGCCACTTCATGACGTGCGTTAGGTACCCAGACTGCCTTGTTTGATGGGCCCCTGGAAGATGATAGTCATTTAGGGGGGCGCCCAGTGGGGAAACTTGGAGGGGCGGTCTTAGAATCGTTATATGTATAAGAATATGACTTTTCTAAACTCAAGTGGGACTTGAGGGTTGTATAATTTCCACTAAATGATATTATTGATAATTACCTTCCTGCTAAGAAATGGGAATTGGAATAAATGAGGAAATAATGATTAGTGTATTCCTATTAAGGAATTGAAACTGGGTTAAAGTGGAAATTGGTTAAGAGAAGCTTTTAATTTAATCATTGCAACATCTTCCTTTCCTGCATAGTTTATTTAAGCATGCCATGTTAGTTGTCTTATAAGTATTCATGCTTAGGTTGTTAGATTCTGCTTTCCTTTGTCATGATTAACTGTTCATATCTAGCATGCTTTTTGTTCATCTGGGAACTATATATAAACCGGGTCCTGACCCGTCCATTTTCCTCTATGTTGTGTTTGTTATTGTATCCGCCCAGGTGCTCCTCCCCAAGGACGCCCGTGTTGATATCTCTACTCTTTTGCTTTTAAAGGAGCTATATGAAATTGCGGATATTACAGGATGTTTTATTAGACGCCGTCATTATTTTGATATCTAGTTATGATCGGGTCTGTCACTCGGGTGAGTGGCCCAAACTTGTAATTGTATAATGAATGTAAAACATTATATCTAACTGTTGTGACTACTTTTGTGTAGCTGTGAACCGACAGCATATTCGGTTCTCTCCTTGTATAGTGGTTTTAGATGTATCTAAATTATGTTTCTTTGAATTCCAATATTGTTCTAAAATGGGTTGTTTAAATTGTTTTTTTCTTAACTTCACTTTTAATTGCATAAATTGTTTTGACAACCCGTTTTCCGAATTATTGGGTGGTTTTCTCGGTTACTCTTACTTTATTTGTGGTGCTGAGAATGATTTCCGTCCATGATTACCATATATGTCGGAGTATCGGGCTGGCCACCCCTTATTTCGGAGTGCGGGTTGTCACAGATGGTATCAGAGCACTGGGTTCTAGAGTACTAAGATCTGTGTGGACTTGTCACGATCTACCATAGCGTTCTTTGATATAGAGCCTAATGATAAGACTGCTTTGTTGCTTATAATTGCGATCTTCTGTGAATTAGAATGTTGTGGATTGTATTCTAATACTTTTGTCCCTTCATCTCAGATGCCGCCTAAGAGAGGTCGCCCCGTGAGACGTAATAGAGATGTAGAAGAGGATGTTGGTCCTCCACCGACCCAAGGAACTTTAAATGCTGCGGACGTAGCAAATATCGTGGCTCATGCAGTTAATGCTGCTATGGTCGCAGTAGCTCAATTGATGCCAATAGCTCAACAACGGGCACAGGATGCTCAAGCACCTACGGGACCATCCCCGTGGGAAAGAGTAAGGGAGTCCTTTTTAAAGGACCATCCCCCAGAGTTTGACGGAGGTTCTGATGTTGTTCGAGTAAATCAATGGAAAAAGGATATGCAACGCCATTTGCGAATGGTGGATTGTAGTGAGGAAAAGAAGAAGGTCCTTGCTACTTTCAAGTTGGTTGGGGCAGCGTTACATTGGTGGGAGTCGATGACTACGCCAGATCAGAGGGATACTATGTCCATTACTGATTTTTGGGTCTTATACGACCGGAAATATTTTCCTCCCGCAATTCAGAGGGAGATGAGGAGGAAACTTCAAGATCTAGTTCAGGGAGAACGATCGGTTGCCGAATACAACGAGGAGTTTACCCGTCTCGCTAGTTTTGTGCCGGAGGAGGTGACTCTGGAGGAAAGAAAAGTCTTAAAATTCATGGGAGGTCTAAACTGGAGAATCCGGCAGCATTTGTTAGGTAATTCGACTTTACAAACTTTTGGTGAAGTGATGAATGCGGCATTGCTTCATTGTCAGGAGCATCGGTTGTTTATACAAAATAGTAAGAAAGCTACCGGAATGGGGCAAGTAGGGAAGCTCGGGGTGAGTGGGAATGGAGGAAGAGCCTTTCCTTCGTCCCAACCTGCGGGTAATAAGCAACGTGAAAGGGATCCTCAGCAAGGGGATGGGTCGAAAAGACAACGCTCTGGCGGGTTTAATGTTAGTGGTAATGCTAACAGACAAGGTCAGGGTACCGTACCACAACAAGCGGGTCATGGTGGCCAGGTAGGTAGGGGCCAACCGGGCCAAGGTTTCAGGCATTTTAGAAATAACAGAGGTCGAGGTCAGGAGAATATGGTGGGGAAATGTTTCCAATGTGGAGAAGATGGTCATTTTAAGAGAGATTGTCCTTAGGTGATTGGTGGACAACCTCCACGAGTTCCTCAATAGCCTTATGTACAGTTCCCTCCAAAAGCACCGAATCCAGTTGCCCCTCGGCAGCAGGGTCAACTACAGTATGGGAGAGTCTACCACATTCAGGATGCTATGCTTCCTCCTGTTCAGCCAGCGCCGCCAGCTATAGAGGGTAATTTCCTTATTCAGGGACAATGGGTCGCGTTCTGTTTGATACGGGTGCGACACATTCTTTTATTTCCAGAAGTTTTGCTCAGTCCACAGAGTTGATAAAATCTGCGAAAAGTACCTTTACTAGTGTGGAATCCTCTATGGGTGACGGTTCCCTCATCTTCTTTGTTTGCAAACGTTTAGGGATCACTCTTGGTAATTTGTGTTTTGAGGCCGACTTACTCGTCCTAGACATGTTCGGGTATGATGTTATTTTGGGCATGGATTGGCTTGTTAAGTATCATGCTATAGTAAATTGTTACGGGAAGAGTATAATCTTCGCCGTTCCGGGACAAGATATGTTCCTGGTAGTTATTCCTCGTTTAGAGGGAGATTCTGGTACTTATTTATATTGTATTGCGGATGAGATTTCTCGGGATGTAGTTGTTCCCTTAGATTCTATTCCTGTTGTTCGAGATTTTGGGGACGTTTTCCAGGAGATACCGAGTTTGCCTCCTAGTAGAGAGATTGAGTTTATAATTGACATAGTGCCGGGAACTCGACCGATTATGCGAACTCCTTACCGTATGGCTCCTGTAGAAATGAGGGAGCTAAAAGATCAGATTCAGCAGTTGTTGGAACAGGGGTTTATCAGGCGTAGCACATCGCCGTGGGGTGCTCCTGTGTTATTCGTGAAGAAAAGAGATGGTTCTCTCCGGTTGTGTGTCGACTATAGAGAGTTTAATAAAGCCACCATCCGGAATAAATACCCTTTGACTCGCATAGATGACTTGTTTGATCAACTCAGGGGAGCAACCTACTTCTCTAAGATTGATTTGAGAACGGGGTATCATCAGTTGAGGATACGGGAGAAAGATGTATCCAAGACTGCTTTTCTAACGAGGTACGGGTCTTATGAGTTTTTGGTTATGCCTTTTGGGCTAACCAATGCCCCTGCGGTGTTCATGGACCTTATGAATAGGGTATTTCAGGACTTCCTGGACCAATTTGTTATCGTGTTTATTGATGACATCCTTGTGTATTCTCAAACGGAAGATGACCATGCTACTCACTTGGGGTTGGTCCTGCAAAGGTTAAGGGATCACCAATTGTACGCTAAGTTTGAGAAGTGTGGTTTTTGGTTACGGGAAATGCAGTTTTTGGGTCATGTTGTGACTTCACAAGGTATATCGATTGACCCAAGTAAAGTTGTTGCGGTGAGGGAGTGGGGTCAGTCGTCGACACCTACCGAAATACGCAGTTTTCTGGGTTTGGCGGGGTATTACCGTCGTTTTATCAAGGGATTTTCTAAGATTGCTAGTCCATTGATAAATTTGACCCGGAAGGGGGTTAAGTTTGTTTGGGATGATGCCTGTCATGCTGCGTTCAACGAGCTTAAAGATAGATTGACTTCGGCTCCGGTCCTCGCTTTACCCAAGTCGGGATTGGAATATTTAGTCTTCACCGACTCATCTCTTCAGGGTTTAGGAGGTGTGCTTCAGCAGGAGCAACAATCTATTGCGTATGCTTCTAGGAAAATCAAACATCACGAAATAAATTATCCAATGCATGACTTGGAATTAGCCGCTGTTGTCTTTGCCTTAAAGATTTGGAGCCACTATCTTCTCGGGGAGAAGTTTAGTCTTTTCACAGACCATAAATCGTTGCAATATTTATTTTCTCAGAAAGATTTGAATATGCGGCAGCGAAGATGGTTGGAGTTCATGAAAGATTATCAATTTGATATTCATTATCATTCGGGCAAGGCGAACGTAGTGGCGGATGCCTTGAGTAGGAAACCCGAGGGAGAATTAGCTGATGTGTGGAAAGCTAAATGGAAGGAACTCAGTCATGAGGATGCGGTTGCTAGGGCGTTTATGTCCGTAATGACCGTTACTCCGACGATTGTGTAAAGGGTTATGGAAGCCCAAGGCAGAGATAAGGAATGTCAAGACCATATTCGCCGATTATTGACTAGGGGAGCGGAGTCCTACTCGGTAAGTTCTGAGGGTGGATTGCGCTTTCATGGAAGGCTTATTGTTCCGGAGGATGGAGATTTGCGATGAGATGTGATGGCGTAATCTCACGGCTCTAAATTTTCGGTGCATCCGGGAAATGATAAAATGTATCAAGATATGCGCCGTCAATATTGGTGGCCGAGTATGAAGCGAGATATTTTGGAGTTTGTATCTCGATAAACTACTTGTCAGTTAGTTAAAGTTGATCATCAGCTACCAGCAGGTTTGTTGCAACCGTTGGAAATTCCTGTTTGGAAATGGGAGAGCATTTCAATGGATTTTATCACCGGCTTGCCAACGTCACCAAAGGGTCACGATTCTATTTGGGTGATCATGGATCGCTTGACAAAGTCGGCGCACTTCCTTCCCGTCCGTACTGATTATAATACTGCTCGTTACACTCGATTGTTCATTGAAGAGATTGTTAGATTGCATGGGGTGCCCTTGAATATTGTTTCCGACAGAGACAAGATCTTTGTTTCCCACTTTTGGCAAAGTTTCTAAGAGGCCATGGGAACCGAATTGAAATTAATTACTTCTTATCATCCTCAAACAGATGGCCAGACCGAAAGGGTTAACCAAATGTTGGAGGATATGCTCCGAATGTGCATGCTTGATTTTAAGGGTAGTTGGGAACAATATCTCCCTTTAGTTGAATTTGCTTATAATAATTCATACCAGTTCACTATTGGGATGGCGCCCTATGAAGCCTTGTATGGTAGGCCGTGTAGATCCCCCACGTGTTAATTAGAAGTGGGAGATAACAAGTTTCTCGGACCTGAAATGATTCGGGATACTTCTTCTAAGATCGAGCTTATTCGAGATCGTATTCGGATAGCCCAAGATAGACAAAAGAGCTATGCCGATGCGGGGAGAAGGCATGTGGAGTTGGAAGAGGGAGACCAAGTGTTGGTACGGGTGTCGCCTATGAAAGGCGTTAAGCATTTCGGAAAGAAAGGGAAGCTTGCACCATGTTTCGTTGGGCCTTTTCCTATACTTGCTAAGGTAGGCCCAGTGGCGTATCAAATCGCCCTACCGGAACCTTTACAGCAAATTCATGATGTTTTCCACATCTCCTCTTTGAATAAGTATAAGAGGTGTGATGGTGCCCTTTGGCACATTCCTTTCGAGGATATAGAGTTACTTCCCGATGTTTCTTATGAAGAGCAACTAGTGGCCATATTGGAGCATGGGGAGCGTAGATTGAGATCTCATGTGGCGCCCTTGGTTAGAGTACAATGGAGTCATCACAGCGTCGAGGAATCTACTTGGGAGCGTGAGGACGATATGCGGGATAAGTATCCGCATCTCTTTATCCAAGGTACGCTTGAATTTTGGGGGCAAAATTCCCTCATAAGGGGGGAGTATGTAACAACCCTCGCTTTTGGGAGCCCATTTTTATATTTATTTGCTATGTTGGGTAGTTTCTTATATTAAATACTAGGTGTGGGTAAGTATTAATTTGATGAAATAAGTTAATATTTACAATTAAGTTGCATTATTACCATGTGGGTAAGTGATTATTACCATATAGTGTTTTATTTTGTCATGGAAATTAAAATGGAAATTTGAATTAAAATGGAACCGGAACTCAAATGGTTTATGAAATTTCAAAATGATAATTTGGAGGGTGTAGTTAGTTCCGGGAGGTACGAGACAGTCAAAATGTGTGCCATATTGTATTTTGGGATTTTGGGCACTTTTGACTGGTTTTGGCATATCGCGTATTAGAAATTAACTATTGCGATATTATCACTTAAAGGTTGGAGACTTTTTAATACTAAGCCACGTTTAGTTTTCCCCAAGTCTTCCATTTCCTCTTATTTGCCCTAAGTGTTCTAGCCCTAGAGTGAGAGAGAGTGAGAGTGGAAGATTGGAGAGAAAGGGAAATCTTGAAGATTTGTGGTTTGATCTTGCTTCCTTCTTCAACCAACTTGATATTGAAGCCCCAAGGCAAGTTTTCTACTTGCTATTATATGGTTTAAGATGAATAATTAGTATGGTTAGTTATGTATAGTCTTGATGTTATATAATTGTGGTTTTTGGTTGTATTTATGGGTATCAACATCTTTGATAGAGTTAGATTGTTGATTGAGGTGGAAAGATGTGGTTGGGAGCATTTATGATCTTTGAGTAGTCATTAAATGTAGTTGGTTGATTTTGGGGTTGGTTATTGATTTTGGGTTTTGAAGATAATAGGAGAGAAAGGTCTAGGTGTGCTATGGTCGGTCGACCGCGTCTCTCAGACCGGTCGACCGGGCCTTCAGAGGAGGGCACACTGCTTTCTTTCAAAGGCATGAAATAAGGAAGCGGTCGACCGCGGTTCCACCATAGGTCGACCGGTCCACCCGAAATGGACTTTCTGCTTTCTTTCAAAAGCTAAACTTTGAGACGCGGTCGACCGCGGTCTTGGGACCTGTCGACCGGTCCCCTATTTTTTTTAACCAAATTTTCTACTTTGGTTTTAAATCCCTTTTCTTCCCCTAGGAACTTAGGACTCTTCTTGAATGAAGTAAACCTTGGCTTTTAGAGTCCTAGATGAGTTGGTTGTCACCCTAGTGTTGAATGGGTTTCACTTGGGGTTAAGTCCGGGGGAGGGGTTGTCCTAAGTGATGTTAAGGCATGACTTCTCTTCGTGCATCCAAAAATATGGATGGAAATTGTTGGCCCATACTTGGAGACTTAGGGGCTTGAAATGAGGCATATGAGACCTTAAGCTTGGGAAAATAATATGATCCCTTGGAGATTTATTCTAGGCATAACCTAGGATGATAATAAAATGAATTATCATATGATAACGGTTTCAAACAAACGAAACATGTAAATGTTAATGAAAAGGAAAAGTATGGTTTTTATAGTAAATGCTAATTTACTTAAACACACCTCTCTAAATGCTATCATAAGGGAAGCTCGCGCATGAGGTGATGTTCCTTGGCTAGTGAATGCAGGGAGACTATAGTCCTCGGCCATATGCGGGTTTATTATATGTATTTTTCTGCGCTAGTGAAGTAATTCAGGGTGTGGTTATGACTCACTCGCAGGCATATGGCCACTTCCCGACGTGCGTTAGGTACCCAGGCTGCCTTGTTTGATGGGCCCCTGGAAGATGATAGTCATTTAGGGGGGCGCCCAGTGGGGAAACTCGGAGGGGCGGTCTTAGAATCGTTATATGTATAAGAATACGACTTTTCTAAACTCAAGTGGGACTTGAGGGTTGTATAATTTCCACTAAATGATATTATTGATAATTACCTTCCTGCTAAGAAATGGGAATTGGAATAAATGAGGAAATAATGATTAGTGTATTCCTATTAAGGAATTGAAACTGGGTTAAAGTGGAAATTGGATAAGAGAAGCTTTTAATTTAATCATTGCATCATCTTCCTTTCCTGCATAGTTTATTTAAGCATGTCATGTTAGTTGTCTTATTAGTATTCATGCTTAGGTTGTTAGATTCTGCTTTCCTTTGTCATGATTAACTGTTCATATCTAGCATGCTTTTTGTTCATCTAGGAACTATATATAAACCGGGTCCTGACCTGTCCATTTTCCTCTATGTTGTGTTTGTTATTGTATCCGCCCAGGTGTTCCTCCGCAAGGACGCCCGTGTTGATATCTCTACTCTTTTGCTTTTAAAGGCGCTGTATGAAATTGCGGATATTACAGGATGTTTTGTTAGACGCCGTCATTCTTTTGATATCTAGTTATGATCGGGTCTGTCACTCGGGCGAGTGGCCCAAACTTGTAATTGTATAATGAATGTAAAACATTATATCTAACTGTTGTGACTACTTTTATTTAGCTGTGAACCGACAACATATTCGGTCTCTCCTTGTATAATGGTTTTAGATGTATCTAAATTATGTTTCTTTGAATTCCACTATTGTTCTAAAATGGTTTGTTTAAATTGTTTTTTTCTTAACTTCACTTTTAATTGCATAAATTGTTTTGACAACCCGTTTTCCGAATTATTGGGTGGTTTTCTCGGTTACTCTTACTTTATTTGTGGTGCTGAGAATGATTTCCGTCCATGATTACCGTATATATCGGAGTATCGGGCTGGCCACCCCTTATTTCGGAGTGCGGGTTGTCACAATTATGAAATAAGTGCACCGATATTTATTATGCATGGTTAACACACTTGCTAAATATTTTTCACAACTCGAGCCCTAACCCGTTTACTTTTCTCTTCTCCCTGTATATATATATATATATATATATATATATATATATATATATATATATATATATATATATATATATGTATGTATTACTACAGATATCCTACCGCATGGATGCCGGATGACCTTCTATCCAGAGTCTTGGGAACTGTGACAGATGCAGACTGTTGCGGGACTTAGCTTGTAGTCGCTTACTACTTCTTTAAAAATCTAGGTAGGATTCATGATGTATATCAGGTTTATACCCAAGGGATATTTATTGATGTGTATATTTATTTCATTTCAGTAATTGTATTGGCTATGACCCGACAGCTTATTCGGGTCTACTCCTTTGTGGTATATTCGGTTGTAGTTATTTTTTTTTATTCTAGCATTTTATCTATCATATTTCTTGTATGCATCTGTCTTTCCTTTATTAGTAGTTTTATAGTGTTGGTTTGTTGTCTATTGCATATTTTATTTAATTTTAACATCTTGCTTATATGATATCGGGTAGTTAGTCTATACTATATTTGTACCGACAGTTGGTTTTGAGACTGAGCCATCTAAAACTCATGATTTAATGTAGTATAGGGCTGGCCACCCGTTATTATTTTAAGAGGGGTGTTACAGATGGTATCAGAGCATCATGTTCTAGAGTCTTTAGGATCTGTGCGGGTTTTCTGCATTATTTCATTAACGTTCTTGATATAAAGCCCTACTATTAGGATTGTTGTATTCACGGCATTTATCTTTTTCTGTGAAGTGTATTCAATTGATCGATGCTCTAATAACATTTGCTCTCGTTTCAGACGTCACCTAGATATTATCGTCTAGGAAAGGACAAGATTAGAGAGACAATACCCCTAGCATATCATGGGTATGCTTTGATTGGAAATATTTGTTTTCCTCCATTCAGGCGGGAATAAGAAAGAGAATCTAGTAGTGATTCAAGGTGATCTATCAATGGTTGATAAGAGAGGAAATCGCTCGAATGGAGAATCTTGGACTTAGTAAGGTAAGTCTGAGGAGAGAATAGTGTAGTCTCTGGGAGGTTTAGATTGAGAAAACCATCAACCTTTATTAGGAAACCTGGTGTTGTTGACTCTTACCGATGTGAGGTGGGTGGAGTTGTCCTAATATCATGAATTAGGAGTATTTCCTTCTGGGAAGAGGGAGAAAGAAATTGGAGACTCAGGTTCATTGAGTAGGACTGAGGGAGTTTTTGGCAGTTACAATCGCATTTTGTCCTTAAAAATGGTTAGGAAGGATTTTGAGGAAGATGTTTCTCTTGTGGATAAATAGGTTTATGAGTAATGATTTTCCTGGAAGAAGTAGAGGACCCTGAGTTGAGATTCAAGGATGGGGTGAAACCATGGATTATGGAAGTATACGTTAGAATACCTTTCTTCGGATTTAAGTCATGCTTTATGCGAGGTTGGGAACGTCGCGCATAAGGTGTGATGAGTACTTAGCCGCTACACCCCTAGGGTGTACATAATTTCCTTGGATGAAGGAGTGAGTAAGTATGGCCTTTGTATGGCATCTTTTGAGAAAATAAATCAACTCGTGAGGAGATAATTGAGGGTTATAATATTGAATTCCAGAAGGGCGAAATGTCAAGGTTTGTTGGGTAGTGATTATAAGGTTATTCGTCTTTTGGATGGGTTAGGGAGTGTAATTATAGTGCTCCTATGAGGGGAGACTTATATTGTGGAAAGTTGTTGATGTGATGTTGAGAAATTTTTATACTTGCGAGGTTCAGAGTTGAGTAGATTTATGTTGAGCGGATAATGTAGCTCATAGTTGTGCTAGTTTGAGAACTAGGTAGTGGTTAGAATGTTGTATTTGTTAAGACTTTGTGTCCAAAATATAAGGTGTTTGCTTGGCATGTCGAAAGACATGGATTTGTTTTATATTATAGTGTATTATTATATAGGCCTTTGGCTAATATCTAAAATATGAAAATCTTTTATAAAACCATAACCCTGGTTCAACTAATCCCAATCCCCGACCTAGCTACGCAGTAGTGTATTGGGAGGGTTCCTTATTTGGATTTCGCTTGCCAGACCTCCCCCGCACGAAGGTGGCTAGCGTCAACCATTGGGAATTCTCAAACTTTTATATAGTTAATATATTGATATAAATTATATTGGTGATAGTATATTAAGATTTGAGGCTAATGGAGCCTCACTATAATTCTACGAGTGGACGCTCGGGTACGGGGTGTATGGGCGCCTTGGGTAGTAGTTTGCTTTAAAATTTATATGGTTCGATGTGAGAAGTAGAAAGGATCGATTTAGTGATCCTGAGGGTTGATGTAAGTACTATATGAGATTGAGGTCATAGGCATATCTTAAATTTCGCGGGCGACATTTTTGTAAGGGAGGAAGTATGTAATAACCCTTGACTTTGGAGACTGAGAAATTAAATTTTTGGGAAAATAAAAGTTAATTAAATTGGAGAATTTTAAAATTTGGGTATTGAAGTCCAAAGATAGAGGACATTTCAAAGTATTCCGGATGATGATTTTGAGGGTTCCATCGATCCTGGAAGGGTCGAGATAGTCAAAATGACTGTCATTGGGTTTTATTTCGGCTCCGGAATATTTTTAAGTCAGTTTGACTCGAAGTAGAGTAAACGAGTCATTTGAAGTGTGTATTAACATTTAAAATTGGGACTTATGTCTTAATGGTTTAAGAGGCTTACAGGATAATCCTACTCATTTAGAGAAAGAGAGAAAGAGAAAGAAAAGAGAAAAGAAAGAAAGAAGAAGAAGAAAGGAAGAGAGAGAGAAGAAAAAGCTTGGGAACTCCGGCCAATACGCGACATCGAGGAAGATCCAACTTCTACAAATCTGAGGCAAGTGTTTAATCTTGCTAAATAAGTCATTTGTGTAGTTGATTTCATAATTTGTGGGTTAATGAAATGGATTTTGGGTATAAATATCAAAACCTAGATTTTTGGGTTTAAATCTTGAAATCAATGTTTAAATATGGGTTTAATGGTATAGAAATGGTTGGGATCAACTTTGGGTGGATTTATTGGCTTAGATTCATGATTTGATTAAGGTTTGGGGGTGAGAATAGAAATTTTAGGGTTTAAAATTCGTGGGTTCATTGGAGACGAAGAACCCTTCAAAATCTGGGGACCTGAATCGATTCGCCCCCTAAGCGAATCGATTCAGTTTAGGCAAATTGGTAGGTCTGCATCGACCGAATTGATTTGGTCCAAATCCGAATCGATTCGTCCTGAGACATAAGCCCTTGTCTTTGGACTCGAATCGATTCGCCTCTGAGGCCGAATTGATTCGCTAGGCCGAATTGATTCGGAATAGGGCCGAATCGATTCGGAAACAGGGCATTATGAGGAATTTTCCCTAGAATGATTTCTAACCCTTTTTGGTTGGGTTTATTGATTCGGGGCATTCTCTTAAAATGTAGGAGATATGTTTTGGTGACACATAAGGGGTTTCTCACATATTCTGATTTTGGGTACATCTTGGAA
Organism: Sambucus nigra; assembly: GCA_949130495.1. Lineage (NCBI taxonomy): Eukaryota > Viridiplantae > Streptophyta > Magnoliopsida > Dipsacales > Adoxaceae > Sambucus > Sambucus nigra. Next base: position 376,892,298 of record OX422220.1, read on the forward strand.
CAACTTGGGAAAAATATATCTATTTATGCATTGGAGTTGTATATAGAGACTGTGGGGAATCCCAATTGGGATTGAGAATCCTACTTATGGATCAAATCTAAGTATAGATGTGATGGGAGGCTATGAACTCTTAGAGAGAGTAGCGAGGGTATGTTGTGAAATTTCTGGGCCGACATTTAAATCGAATCCTTATAAGGATAGGATATTATTAAGATACAATTTGGGGCCAAGTGGAAGAGAGTGGTCGCATACCCTTAGAAATGATAAAATTTAAGGAATAAATTGGAGAGGCGTTAGACTAGGGGATTCATAAAAGTGATTGAACCGTAGTCAAAATCGAGAGCGATGGGATTGTGTAAATCTAGATGGAGTAGATGTTGTTTATCGGTGTGTGATTTACAACGGGTATTTTCCCTAAGAAATGGGATTATTTGATGAATATAAGATTGATCTTGAGGCTTATAGACTATTAGTTATGTATATACCAATAGTTGAAATTATTACTAGTTTCATCAATGTGCTCTGGGATACGGATGGTATGTGTAGTGATGGTTTCCTACACTAAACTTTGGGTGATAACCCTAATGTCAGATATATATATACATATGATTTTGGGAGACTAATCATCACAGGAAAAATTGATGAATATGCTTCAAGTTAGGGATTGTATTCACATATCGAGGTAAATTAAATAAGTTTGTGGTGACGGCTTGTATATTGAGGATTATGTATACTTATAGCCGAGTGTATATCTATCTTATATATATGAACGAGATATAGTTCGTATATATAGATATATGGATATGTGAATATATGTATATATATATATATATATATATATATATATATATATATATATATATATATATATATATATATATATATATATATATATATATATATATCTGTATGGATATGAATATATGGATATATTTATGTTATGTATATACATGGTATGAATATCTAAACCGTATATGATGGTTTGATGTTTGATCATATGATGGGATCATATGGATGTATATATATTGTGCATGTGAATGATATATATACTTATGTGGTTAAGCATACCCCGCTCATGCTATCATTGGGAAGTTTTCGCGCAGAGGATGAGCATCCTGGCTCAAGGAACAGGGCGTGGATAGTCCTCAGGTCATAGTCGTCCAATGTGTTATTATGTGATTTATATTTTCAAGGGGAGGCGTGGTGGGTATGTCTCGTCTCATTGACGGGTTAGGAGTTGTTGCCGCTTCCCGGGACGTCGTGTATGTGTGTATGGCTCCAATGTAGGTGATATGGAGACCGACCAGGGTCCCCATGATGGTATGTGAGTAATGCCTTGGAAGATCATAATAGGATGCAGTTTTATCGGTGATATATATAGCCAGGTATATTATGTGTATGTCCATTTAACATCATATGTGGTATGTACACTTAGCTATGGGAATGGATGATTTTATATATATATGGTTAGAATAAATGCCTATATATATTTATGTATCCTATAGATGAAAGGATATGGAATTGTTGTGGAGTACATCTTGGATGATTATGATGTACTAGATTGATGGGGGTTGATGTATCGTATTTAGGGAATATTTCGGTTACATCATCCCAAGGATATTATTGGAGATATTAAGTTGTTTTTATATTGTAATATAAATTTAGTAGTAGTTGTAGTAGTATAATATTGTATGTATGGCATAATGGATCTCTAGGATCGACATTGTCAAGGAGTAGTGTAACGGGGTGGTTCCTTGTTTGGATTTCGCTTTGCGAGACACCCCACGCAGGAATCGTAGTGCAGTGTTGAGATTGGGGAGAAGTTTTGTCAATAATAATTTGTATGCATATTATTTATTAATTGAATCACATGATTAAACCCAAATATATATGGGTGACGTGTTAAGAATTATAATTAAATAAATTATAAACCGGAATCCTTCAAGCCTATTACGGCATATTTGTTTGTAAAATTAATTAAGTGTGTTTAGAAAGAGTGGATTCTTGGGTTAAGATAGGAAGGAAAATCTCGTGGCTATAGGCTGGGCCTATGTTAAGTTAGGTTGTCCTTATAATTGGGGTAATTTAACTAATCTCAGGACGCGAATAGGTGTGCGCCGTTAGATGAGAGGTGAGTTGGGGTTTTACGAGAGTGCGATTCCACTTTAATTATGAAATAAGTGCACCGATTTTTATTATGCACGGTTAACACACTTGCTAAATATTTTTCACAACTCGGGCTCTAACCCATTTACTTTTCTCTTCTGCCTATATATATATATATATTACTACAGGTATCCTACCGCATGGATGCCGGATGACCTTCTATCCAGAGTCTTGGGAGCCGTGACAGGTGCGGACTGTTACGGGATTTAGCTTCTAGTCGCTTCCTACTTCTTTAAAAATATAGGTAGGATTCATGTTGTACATCGGGTTTATACCCAAGGGATATTTATAGTTGTGTATATTTATTTTATTTCAGTAATTGTATTGGCTATGACCCGACAACTTATTCGGGTCTACTCCTTTGTGGTATATTCGGTTGTAGTTATTTTTTTTTTATTTTAGCATTTCATCTATCATAGTTCTTGTATGCATCCGTCTTTCCTTTATTAATAGTTTTATAGTGTTGGTTTGTTGTCTGTTGCATATTTTATTTAATTTTTACATCTTGCTTATATGATATCGGGTAGTTAGTCTATACTATATTTGTACCGACAGTTGGTGTTGAGACTGAGCCATCTAAAACTCCTGATTTAATGTAGTATAGGGCTGGCCACCCGTTATTATTTTAAGCGGGGTGTGACAGTTTCATCCATATAAGTTGAGAAAAACAACTTCTTGTTGTAATATAATTTTCTTCGTCCGTGGAAAGTGAGACACATTGTTTTCCACATACAAAGAGAACAAAGAACTTCTAAGAGGTAAGCACCCTACGATTTACAATTATTCCCATTAAAATCACCCACCTAATTAGCACTACAAATATTCAACAAGGATGTATTGGCATTCCTAGAATACCAAATACTAAATCCCGTAGTCCTAGTAACATACTTGTTAATATGCTTAACAATCTTCAAATGGGAATTTTAGGACCAGATTAGTAGCGAGTACAAAATTCTTCACAAAAGGATATGTCAGGATGACTGGCTATGGGATTCAACAAACTACCTATCTTGCTACACTGAAGCATCTCTTCGAAATCCTTTCCATTAAAATCATTTCTAAGCTTAATGAAAACACCCATAGGGGTATGTTTATGATGGAAATAATCAAATTCAAATATTCACAATGTCCTTTGCATAGTTAGATTGGGAAAAATAAATTCCACCATCCATTTGATGCACTTTAATACCAAAAACAAACATGAGTTCCCCAACCATACTCATCTCGAACTTGTTTATCCTTACTAAAGCAAAGTCTTAATCATGTTTCTTAATTATGGATTGAAAAATAATATCATCAACATACACTTAGTCTACGTAACGTCTTTCCCATAACATTGTAAAAATAATGTCTTGTTCACACTACCTCTTTTAAAGACACTCCTTACAAGATATGAGGTAACTCTTCTATACCAAGATCTATGTGCTTGTCTAATTCTAACAAAACATTTTTATGTAATATCTGTGTATTAAGAATTTAGGATCCTCAAAGCCCTTGGGTTGTGACGAATAGATTTCCTCTTAAAGATTACCATTATAAACTTCTTAAAGATTTTTATTAAGAAATGCACTTTTTATATCCATTTGATGAAGATTGGAGTGTAAGGCATATGATATATCTAAGAGTAGACGAATTAATTCTATCCTAGTAAAAAGGGAAAAACAATCATCAAATTTCTCACCTTCAGCTTGTGTATAATCTTGATTGTAATGCCCCGACCCATATTTATGGGTCACACCTGGGTCCACTTGAATCGGTCCCGTTGTGTTAGTAATAAGTGATGTGAAACAATCCTAGATAATATTTCTAGTCCTTTATATTTGATTAAAAAATGGATATTTAGCATGAAATTCCATTTCTAGAAATATATCATAGTATAACAAGTATAGAACCCATTGGAGTGCCTTTAGGATTCATATAATAAAAGCTACTAACATAAGAGAGTAATGAAAACATACCTTAAAAAACTCTCAAATACGAAACCACATTTCTCCTTTCATAACAAATGGAGGGTGTGAGCCAATTCCTGTGGGTTCTCAACAAAATGCAATATATAAACGAATGACATAAAGAAATGATGTTATTACATAGCGATAACTAATTTATTCTTGCAATATATATAACCATACATGCAAAGACTTTTTTATATTAAAATGTTTACTTGTTTCGATTAAATTACATTAATCACTTTTTACTCATTCCATTAACCTTCATACAACACCCATTAATTCCATTAATCGAACCTAGTTAATTTAAAAAATCTTTCCTTATCACCTTCTTCGAAAATTCTTATTCCATAACAATCACCAAATTACCTACTTATCATTTCAATACATACGACCGGTGTTATAAGATAATTATTTATATTTTTTAATCTCATCACCTTTAAAGCACACCCTTAATAACACATTACCTTGTAAACTTGCGTTTATGCAAAATTTAGCCATTTATTTATCCATATTATATCCTTTATTAGATAATTCTAATAAACCTCTTTTATGGACTTTATTGAATGCATATTAATTTCCTTTATTTGTCCATTTGAAAATTATACCTAGAATTGCATTTGTCTTCATTTAATTTTATTTTCATTACCAAAATTTTAACCAATTTCAATTTTCCTATATTATCATGGAGTCAAACCATAATTATTTATGTTTAGGGACTATCACCATCCGCCATAAATTATGCGACCCATGATTTACTGGCTAGTTGTTTTGGGTCTTTTACCTTAGGTCTCCAAGCCCTTCTTAATTATTTTCCAGTACTCATTTGTGAAAACTCTTTTACTTTTCACTAATTTTATTTACTTTCAGTTTATTCACCAATTTATAAAAACACTCAGCATATCATCAATTTTATTTCTGATAAAGTGTACCTTTTAGTTCCTTGACATTACTTTGTTCGTTTTACCGAAGATAAATGCCACCTTTTTGTTGATATATCTTGAACATATTTTTTTAGCCCTTGTTATTTATCTTCAACGTATTATTAACATCTTTAGTTTTATAAACTTTATTCCATTTCCATGTTTGAGGGCCACTACACCAATTAGTGTTCAATTAAAGTCTTGCGCAACAAAGGCCCCGTTTTTCACATAATCACAATGTTTGGGGCAAACATCACAATTTCATCCTCTTGAGTTGATTATGTAATTTTTCCTTTTTCAAGAATCACTTACAATTTAACCCTCGAATATTCCAAATACCACTTGAACCCATTTTATTATACTTCAGTTATTCCCCTTAAAATCACTGAATAACATTTTTATACTTTCTTTCCCCTTAAAGTCACTTTATTTAGTCTAACAATATTATGAAATTGTTAACATATTAATTTCACCATAGACATCATCTTAACATGTACTAGCTAGCTCAAAATTACAACAAATGGCTATGTTACTAGTATGCCTTCGACCTTTGGTCATCTCACAATTTCTCCATCTTCGGCACACTCTGAAAATCTTTATGGTCTTGGAATAAAATAAGTGCGGAGCCCACTACATGTGTGTATGTATTGAAGCTCATATTACCCATCAACATCGACCTACTCCCCCATTTCAAGCCTCTAATAAACCTATCCATCTTATTCACCTTCAAGCACTCAATGTCTGAGGTAAAGTGAAAATGTTTGGTAAACTCTTTTTCATACTCTGTAACTTTATGGTCAACCTTCTTAACCATTAAAATTGTTCTCTCAAATCTATCTCTTGTTATGAAGGGAAAGAGTTCCCCTCGAACTTAACCCAAAACTGCAAAATGGTGAACTACGACCACTCTTTAGTGGTAACGGACCCCCACCCTTTTAGGTCATACCCCACTATCCTAAAGTTGGACTACATATTCTTTTGGATGTTAGTTCACTCTACTATAATTAGGTGTCTCTCCATGTAATTCCTCCATTGTTGAACAACTATAGGGTTAGTGGGTCCTAAAAACTCCGGTGGATGCCCTTTTCCAAAGGCACTCCTAGATCACTCCCCAAAAGAAGTAATATGAGGGGCAAGTTCTAGTGCAACCACGGGTGGTGTCTTCTCCTAGTGCATAGTTTGCGTAGTCACAAATATTGTATGCACAATGATAATATCCAGGTCTTTTTGTACTATAGTCGGCACATGTCCGTATTGCGGTGATAGTGGTTGTTGTTGAGGTGTCATCGCATCTGAAGCAACGCTTATGATTGGTAATTATCTTGCTTCTCGACGTTGTGTTTTCACCATCTAAAAAATAGTAAACAAAAGAATATAAGCACATATACAAAATAGAGTACAACAATCTAAATAACAAGCTCTAAAGTAACAAAGAATGCTACGCAGAAAAATTATGGACACACTCAAGATCACTAGGGCATTAAAACCTGGAAACTATGGCACTAATTGTAACACCCCAGAAATGTAAGTTCGCTTGATGAAGTCTAACATAAATAATATAAGAGTTTAAAACAATTGTACGTCATTCTAAGCATGATGGGAAAATAAAACTAAATAAATAAAGTAAATAACTAAAACACACAGGATGTGAACGTGTAATCTCTTATACCAATCTAACTAACAGAAATGGAACCATCATATGAGTTACAATTGTCTCATAAAAAATCCAGTAATCTATATAAACTCATTGTATCCCTAAATCTTAACTGAAAAAATAGATAACTTGACAAGTAATTGAAGAATAGTGAAAAACTACAACTCAATAAGGCCAAATTATTAGATTTAGAATATAATAAATACGAATGCAATGTCATGCAATATTTGGAGTCATGCATTGTTAAAATATTTGCATCTCTGTTTCATCCTTTTGCTCTATTTTACTATTTGATTTATAAAGCTACACATCTATAACTATCAATGATGTCTGGCTTCAAAACAAAATGAATTTTAGATAGTGATCAATAGAAAATGTGCTCTATAGAGATTAGTTCATAAAAAATTATACATCGATTCTTGTAAAATGGTACACTAAAGCTTTTTTGCTAAGATTAAACGAAGTTATTGACTGAATTAATTAATTTGTAAGCTTTTATTGCTTGTTTTGTTTGATTTTTTTTTTCTTTCTAGATATTTAAATGGATAAACTTATACAGATGGTAATAGAAGTCATGTCGAGACTTGTAAATAAGATGCCATTTTTTTCTTTTCTGACACTTGACATTTACATGTGGCTTCAGGTATATAGAATTTCAACAAATAAAATAAATAAAACTAGAAGTAGAATTGCTCTTGACAATTGTGGTTCCCATTTTTTTTTTTTTTTCACTTAATGTTAGTCACATTTGAGAACCTTTTGTCGGACGTCTAGTTGAGTTGACAAACTAGCCAAATCAAACATGCAGACTTCAATATTATTTGAAAATATATCATTGATAACAAAGGGATGAAGTTGGAGTATATTATTTGAAAATCGCATAGATGACTTTAAGCTTGGTAGTGTAAAAAACATGAAAATGACCACATGAATTTTTTAGGAAACTTGAGCTGGTGATTTAGGTTTATTCTCAAAATGAAAACTAACCCAACTCTAAAACATCTTACCATCCCATTATAGCATCCTCAAACCAAAAACTATGATTTTAAAAAATGTATGATTCTCAGTAGAACCAATGTTACATACCATGTCTATCACACCCGTTTAAATGTAATTCGAGCCAATTATATACGTTTATGATCCAAAAACAAGATTCATATTTAACAAATTGTCATTTGCAAGGCTTTAAGTACTCATTAAAAATTAGATGCCCTTATTTAAGAGATGATTTTAGAAAATGTGGAGATGGATTTAGAATGATTGAATATCTACATATACATCTCAATTCACATAAATGATGGAAACTGAATGGCTCAATCTTATGTTACCAACCCAAACTAATGTGGCACCCCGCTTATTAAAATAAGAGGTGGCCAGCCCGCTACTCCAATAAAAATAGGAATGTTAAATGGTCCATTCTTTAACATCACTGTCGCATGATAACAATGCGAGACAACCACCAAATATTTTTGAAAACGGATGCCATACAATTTTTCAATTTGGATAAAACAATTTCCATCATTCAATTTATAACAAAAGGTTGATATGTAGACATAAAACAGTTTGATAACAATTCTACAAAAAATAACCGAATAAGCTGTCGGTTAATTGACTAATACAAAAGATTACACCAAGCATAACAGAATGTACAAAAACTAAAGTTGGGAAACACGCCCGAATATACAGACGGATCATTGATAGAGTATCAAAATAAATGATGCGTCAACTACAAAAATCCTACAACATTGGCAAAATGACATAGCTCCTTAACACCGGGAAGGAAAGTCAAAGTGGGGGCCCATGCGGCGGAGCACCTGAACATATATAAGAACCACACAAGAAGAAGAAATATAAACGGGTTAGGGCCCGATTTGATATGATATACACGTGAACAAAATGCAGAACAGTTTTGAATGCTACATTTCATAACAAGTTAAGTTCCCTCTTCATTCAAAGTATCATCCTCGCCTCTCTCCTAACTGCACATCCTAGCGCGTACAATTCATGATAATTTGAACTACCCATAAACTTAGAGGGAGTAACCTAACTCTATTTAGCATGCCAAGTCTACCAATTTAATATGACCACACGAAACTGTAATCATTAAGGACCATATACAATTAAAGTTAGTTCATAGTTTCCTTAAATCAATTAATCATTCACGTGAAATAACATTTCAGTGAGAACGATTACAGTTATATAATAACGTGTAATACCCCGTATTTTTATGCTATATTAATTTGCGGATTTATTAAATTTAATGTGAGTTAATTATTTAATATAAATCCGGAAATTAATTATGTTATAATTATTAACGCGATGAGAGTTAGTAATTATGGGAAACTTGTTTAATATTACTAATGAGCATACTAATAAATAATTGGTTATATCAAATGTCACGAGTGAATAAAATGACAATTTTGCAAATTTGAGTTGGGACGCGCCCGTGTCGCGTCAGGACTAAATATTGATAAATAAAAGTGAATATTTTATAAGTTGCTCGTATGGTCGTTTTGAGTGCGCCAACGCGTCCGAAAGGGTCGAGATAGTCAGAAAAGTGTACCCGGGGGTTTAGTTTGGGTCTCGGGGCATTTTTAGGCTAAATTAGTACCCCGGGAGGGCATTTTAGTCATTTTGTATTTTGGGTAATTAAACCCACGAAAATTAGTAATCTATATCAGCCATTTAGGTTAGTCATCTAGGGTTAGCAAACTCAAAACTCTAGAACGGCCATTGGAGAAGAGAGGAGAGAGCTCTCAAGGAAATCCAAGGCCAAAAAGTCACCCGATTGCACCGCCACCACCACCAACGCGTCGATCGCGAGACGGGGAACACAACAACACCAAAATCATTCACAAATCAGACTTCTGAAAATCCCAGGCTAGTGTTTATCTTGCTTATTTCGTTGATGCATCATTCATATTAGTTTAGGAATGATTAGGATGAGATTTATGGAAGAAAAACCCAATTTGAGATAGGAAATTTTCATGTAGTGATGATTTAAATGATATTCTAGAAACCCTTTGTCATATAGAGGATTAAGCCACGAAATTATGATGTTTTATAAGAAGGAAATTCTGGAAAATATTTGTTAGAACCATGTTTAAGAGAATTCTAGGGTTCTTGATATTTATATGAATTTTGGGTTGTTAATCCATGTTTATTGACAGATATTTACATGCTTTACGTAGGAAATACATAATATGATGATATAATGTTAGTAGTATAAATTCTGGGATGATTGGGAATGAAAAATATGGAATTGGTTGAGGTTAGAAGATGAAACTCGTAACTGCAAAACTGCAGAATTCGCATACCTGCTTGATCGATCGATCGAATGGTTCGATCGATCGAGCCCAAGACCTCGATCGATCGACCCCTCCTGGAAGACTCATATTTCCCTTCTTGAATTAGTTGAAATCTACTTTAATAAGAAATAATTCATAGACACCCTTATAAATATGTTTTGGGAGATAAAGAAGACCAGTAGGGCATATGAATAATTTTAGGACCTTTAATGTAAGACGACAGAGTTGTATGTTTGGGATATTGCATATAAGAAACGATGAAACTACGTATTAAAGTGAGAGATTAGGTAAAATGGTTACGATAGAGAATATATGAAAACCTACTGAATTTTTATACTTGGGAGGATAGGGCCCATGAGTGTTATGTGGTAAGTTGGAATAGTACCCCGAATTAAGGTTAGAGATGAACCGTTATGCGTGATAACTAATAATGCGATATGAGGATAAATGTGGTAACTCTCGAATTTGAAATGTACCTAAAATTGATATGGTATATTAGTATAGTTATATGATCATGTATGCATATACTATCTATGTGTGAAAATTGTGCCCGCGCTACTTGCTATCCCTGAGGTTACCGCACTGGGACAGTATTATATCGATGGGACCTTTTTGGGAGTTATTGACTTGTACCCTAGAAGATAGATATCCTTGGTACAGGCTATCGAATCGATAGTTCAGATGGTCCTAAGTGACGTGGGGGCACGTACTATCTTCTTAGAGACTTGGAATCTATGCTTCGCCTCAATATTATTTGTGTATGTGTTAATACAGTTCGAGAGTGATTCCGAACTTGTATTTCCCTTAGTGCGAGAGATACGGGGATTGGATAGCAGAGTATGCACGCACCATAATTTTTATGAGGGGTGCTGTTAGAATATATATATTATATGAGTATTTAATATATATACATGAAATTCTGGGATTTGGAACTGTTTATTGTGTTATGGCAAGTGAGAAATGAATCTTGACTATAAATCGGAAATACCTGTTTTGAAAAGTATAATATGTCACTGGAAAACTCTATTAATGAATAAAGTTAAAAAGGAGAGACCTATTACAAAATGAAATTATCCTTTAAAACCATTATCTTGTTCAGTTTTAAATATTACGTGTAGATAACACAAGTTAAATCATTGGAAAAAATTAGTGCGATATATGACGAGATAACCCATTGGGAAGGTTAGTGCGATAGGTGTGCACATTAGAAGAGAGGTGAGAATTTCTCAAGAGAGTGTCGCACTAACATGTTGTTGCATTGGCCTGTAATCAATTTAAATACTTGCTAAATGAATTTTTAAATCATACACTATCGGGCTCTGACCCGTTTCTATTTTTCTCCTCTCTTGTGTATATATGTATATATTACAGGTGCCCAGCCACAGGGGCGTCTTGCTTAGGATCCCTTGGAAGGAACGTGCTGCAGCGTAGGTGGGAGTTGCAGGCCCCTTGCTTAGACGACTTCATTTACTTGATTCCAGTTCTAGCATTCTCAGTTGTTGGGGCATGTGTCGCCCTTTTCATTATTTAGTTGTTCTATTTGGACATTATGATTAAGTTATTGTAGTCTTGATACATTGGGATTTATTATGTTTTGGATGTTTTACTCTAAATTTTAATGTTGGGATTCAATTGTCGAATGTTTAAATTATTTGGATTATATGTTCATGGATTATTGTGGTGTGATTATTTATATGTTAGATTGTTGTAAATCATTAAGTCTTTGTTTTCAAAAACAAAATTTGGAAAGTAATGTTTTAAAAAAAAAGTTTTGGCACTTAGCTTAATTAATTAGGGTGTTAAATTGGAAAAGTTATTTTTCAACAGTGATGCTAAGAATGAACCAACTATTCACCTTGATTTTAATTTAATAAAGGAGTGATCGCCCGGTATTTGATTAGGAAGGGTGTCACAGGTGGTATCAGAGCATCAGGTTCAAGTGTCCATAGGATCTGTACAGCTTATTTCGCTTTCAGCCTAACATTTTGGTTATAGAGCCCTATTTTAGGATTGTTGTACTCTTACCTTTACGTTATGTCTTTAGCTATTTGAGAATTGATAATAAGTGTAGACTAATAAATTTCTTCACATTTTAGATGCCTTCGAGACGTGCACCAAAGGATAGGCGTGCCCAGGCCGAGTAGCCAGCAGCTCCGGCACAGGGTACTATGAATGCTAATGAGGTAGCCGCCATTGTTGCTCAGGCAGTGAATGTTGCGCTAGCGGTGGTTCAGCAGGCTCCACCCCAGATTCAGGCAGTGGCGCCAGTACCTACACAACTTCCATCTGCATGGGAGAGAGTTAGGGATGCCTTTCAGAAGGCGCATCCCCCTGAGTTCTCTGGTAGTTCAGATATCATCACAGTCAGCCAATGGAAGAAATACATCCAGCGGCATCTTCGTATGTATAAGTGCACCGATGTGCAGAAATAGTTGTTGGCTTCCTTTAAGCTGGTGGGGGCCGCTTTGCAGTGGTGGGAGACCACTACCACCTTGGAGGAGAGGGACACGATCCCGATTCAGACATTTTGGGAGCGGTTTGATCGCAAGTATTTTCCACCCGCCGTGCAGACGGAGATGAGGCAAAAATTACTGAATTTGAAGCAGGAAAATTCTATCATTGTTGAGTATGAGGTGGAGTTCATGAGACTTCTCACCATAGTGCCAGACGAGGCACCCACTGAGGGAAAGAAGATTATGATGTTTGTGGACGGGTTAGCTTAGAGGATCCTTCAGCACCTTATAGGGAATTTATCTCTGAGTACTTTCACTAATGTACTCAATGTTGCGTTACTACATTGCCAGGATGACCGCTTCTATTTGCAGGGAAGTAAGAGAGCAGTAGAGTCCAGCCAGCAGGGTAGGACCGGGGGTAGTAGTGCTAGTGGAGCACCATCTCACGGACAGACTCGTCAGCACGAGTAGAGTTCCCATCAGGGGGACTCTGCTAAGCGATTCCGTTCAGGTGATACCAGATAGGGATTTGGGGGTATAGGCAGGGCCAGCAGGGCCAGCCTAATCAGCAGGGCCAACAGCATTTTCATCAGGGCCTACAGGGCCAGTGGCGTGGTGGTAACGGCCAGTAGGGTCGTGGTCAGCAGGGTCAGAGGGGAGGTAACTTCAAAGGCTGATGTTTTGGGTGTGGTAAGCACGGCCATAGGCGCCAGGGTTGTCCAGAGGGAGAGCGGGCCCCACAGCAATAGGGCGCCCGTAATGAGCCTTAGAGGCCACTTTTTCCACCTGCCCTCACAGATCAAGCCCAAGTGCCAGCCCTACCAGCCGTTCCAATAGCTCCAGTGCAGCAGGGGCAGTTACAGTATGGACATGTCTATAACGTCCACTAGGCAGTAGCTCCACAGGCACCACCCGCGATTGAGGGTATGTTTCCTATCCATGGTACTATGGGTCGAGTTTTTTTTTTATACTGGGGCGACGCATTGTTTTATAGCTACGCATTTTGCAAAGGCCTTAGGGTTGTTAGACACAACAGAGGGCACAGTCACGTGTGTAGACTCACCACTGGGAAGTGGATCACTCATTTTCTTTATATACCGGGGATTGGGTGTAGAGATTGGTAGCTTGGTATTACCTACAGATATGTTAGTCTTAGATATGAATGAGCATGATGTTATTATTGGTATGGATTGGCTCGCAGCTTACAGAGCCATGATTGATTGTTTCGGTGGGAGCATTGTTTTTGCCATTCCGAGGCAAGAGATGTTTGTAGTGGCGATGCCTCGCCCAGAGGGAGGCTCGACCGCTCACTTGTATTACATAGAGGAGGATACCTCTAAGGAGGTTGTGATTCCCTTAGACTCGATCCCAGTTGTTCGTGAGTATTCCGATGTGTTTCAAGAGATACCAGGTTTACCCCCCAGTCGAGAGATAGACTTTGTCATAGACTTATTACCGGATACGAGACCGATAGCATGCGCTCCATACCGTATGGCTCCGGCAGAGATGCGAGAGCTACGAGATCAGATAGAGAAGTTGTTAGGTCAGGGCTTCATTCGCAGGAGTACCTCACCTTGGGGCGCTCCAGTCTTATTTGTGAAGAAGAGAGATGGTTCACTGAGGTTGTGTGTGGACTACCGGGAGTTGAACAAGGTCGCGATATGGAATAAGTATCTGTTGCCTCGAATCGATGATTTGTTCGACCAGCTTAGAGGAGCAACTTTCTTTTTGAAGATAAATCATAGGTCGGGGTACCATCAGCTATGTATTAGGGAGCATGATGTTTCAAAGACTGCTTTCTTGATGAGATATGGGTCCTACGAGTTCAGGGTGATACCATTTGGCCTCACAAATGCTCCAGTCATGTTCATGGACTTAATGAACCTAGTGTTCAGAGAGTTCTTGGATCAGTTTGTCATCGTCTTCATAGATGACATTTTAATATATTCACACTCCGAGGAGGAGTATGCCGAGCACTTGAGATAGGTTCTTCATACTCTACGAGAGCATCAGTTGTATGCTAAGTACGAGAAGTACAGATTCTGGTTACGAGAGGTACAGTTCTTTGGGCATGTTGTTTCTGAGCAAGGGATAGCAGTTGACCCGAGTAAAGTATCAGCGGTGAGGAAGTGGGGACAGCCCACGACACCGACAAAAGTGCGTAGTTTCTATTGGTTAGTCGGATACTACAGGAGATTCATTCGGGGATTCTCCAAAATAGCGGGTCCATTGACAAATCTGACTCGCAAAGGGGTACCGTATGTTTGGGGTGATGCTTTTTAATTGGCTTTCGATGAGCTGAAAGATAAGCTTACTTCAGCACCAGTCCTTGCTTTACCGAAGACGGGTGTGGAGTACCTGGTTTACACCGATGCATCTTTACAGGGATTTAGGGGAGTAATTCAGCAGGAGGAGAAGGCTATAGCTTTTGCCTCCCGCAAGATTAAGTCGCATGAGAAGAATTACCCCACCCATGACCTAGAGTTAGCAGTGGTCGTTTTTGCATTGAGGATATAGAGGCATTATTTATTGGGGGAGAAATTCCTTTTGTTCACAGACCACAAGTCACTGCAGTACCTGTTCACTCAGCCAGAGTTGAATATGTGTCAGCGCAGATGGTTAGAGTTTGTGCAGAACTATCAGTTCGATATATAGTATCATCCGGGGAAGGCCAACGTAGTTGATGATGCGTTGAGTCGTAGATCGGTAGACGAGGTAGCAGACGTTTGGAAAGCAAAGTGGAAGGATTTGGGTCACCAGGATGCAGTAGCCCGTTCCTTCATATCTGTTATGACAGTGACACCCGAGAATGTTACGAGGGTGATATAGGCACAGACCACAGACCCATTTTTCCAAGTTCAGATTGTATGAATTTTAGACGAGGGTGTTGAGTCCTATTCTGTTAGTTCTGATGAGGGTTTATGGTTTAATGGGAGATTGGTGGTTCCAGAAGGAACAAAATTACATCATGCAGTGATGAACCAGTCTCACGGGTCCCAATTTGCGGTGCATCCTGGAGGGGATAAGATGTACCAGGATATGAGAAGGCAATGCTGGTGGAGTGGGATGAAGAAAGACATTGTTGAGTTTGTGTCCAAGTGTTCTACCTGCTAGCTGGTAAAGGTGGACCATCAGAAATCGCAAGGTTTGCTTCAGCCATTGGAAGTACCCGCATGGAAGTGGGAGAGTATTACCATGGATTTTATTATGGGGTTGCCAACATCATAGCGGGGCCACGACTCTATCTGGGTGATTGTAGACCATTTGACCAAGGTGGCTCATTTTCTACCGGTGCGGACAGACTATACCACGGGTCAGTATGCTCAGTTGTTCATTGCTGAGATTATCAGATTACATGGGGTTCCCCTGAATATTATGTCAGATAGAGACAAAATTTTCGTATCACATTTTTGGGAAAGCTTTCAGGAGGCTATGGGTACTGAGTTGAGGTTGAGTTCAGCTTATCACCCACAGACAGATGGACAGACAGAGCGTACTAATCAGATGTTGGAGGATATGCTACGCATGTGTGTTCTTGATTTTGGAGGAGGTTGGGAGTTACATCTTCCACTAATAGAGTTTGCTTATAATAACTCTTATCAGTTCACGATTGACATGGCTGCATTTGAGGCTTTGTATGGTAGGCCTTGTCATTACCCAACTTGTTCACTCAAGGTGGGGGATAACAATTTGCTAGGACCAGAGGTGATTCAGGAAACCTCCGCGAGGATTGAGATGATCAGGAGTCGCATTCGAGTAGCCCAGGACAGGCAGAAGAGCTACGCCGATGCGAAACGATTCTTCCGGGAGTTTAATGTGGGGGACCAGGTGTTACTACGTGTCTCCTATGAAAGGAGTAATGAGGTTCAGTAAGAAAGGGAAATTGGCCCCGAGTTACGTGGGACCATTTCCCATCATCGAGAGGATTGAGTTTATAGCATAGAGGTTGGGACTTCCATAGCATTTACATCGCATCCACAATGTATTCCACATTTCGTCGTTGAGACGATATCTTCAGGACGATATGGCCCATACTCACATCGTAATAGATGAGATAGACTTACAGCCTGACAACTCTTATGAGGAGAGACCGGTGGCTATCCTAGACCATAGCGAGAGGAGATTGAGGTCGAAGGTAGTTCCACTTGTACGGTTCTAGTGGGAGCATCATAATGTGGAGGAATCCACTTGGGAGCGCGAGGCAGATATGCACGAGAGATATCAGATTTGTTCTTACCTGGTATGCCTTATTTTCCGAATTTCGGGACGAAATTCCGTTATTAGGGGGGAAGTATGTAATACCCCGTATTTTTATGCTATATTAATGTGGGGATTTATTAAATTTAATGTGAGTTAATTATTTAATATAAATCCGGATATTAATTATGTTATAATTATTAACGCGATGAGAGTTAGTAATTATGGGAAACTTTTTGAATATTACTAATGAGCATAGTAATAAATAATTGGTTATATCAAATGTCACGAGTGAATAAAATGACAATTTTGAAAATTTGAGTCGGGACGCGCCCGTGTCACTTCAGGACTAAATATTGATAAATAAAAGTGAATATTTTATAAGTTGCTCGTATGGTCGTTTTGAGTGCGCCAACGTGTTCGGAAGGGTCGAGATAGTCAGAAAAGTGTTCCCAGGGGTTTAGTTTGGGTCTCAGGGCGTTTTTAGGCTAAATTAGTACCCCGGGAGGGCATTTTAGTCATTTTGTATTTTTGGGTAATTAAACCCACGAAAATTAGTAATCTATATCAGCCATTTAGGTTAGTCATCTAGGGTTAGCAAACTCAAAACTCTAGAACGGCCATTGGAGAAGAGAGGAGAGAGCTCTCAAGGAAATCCAAGGCCAAAAAGTCACCCGATTGCACCGCCACCACCACCAACGCGTAGATCGCGAGACGGGGAACACAACAACACCAAAATCATTCACAAATCAGACTTCTGAAAATCCCAGGCTAGTGTTTATCTTGCTTATTTCGTTGATGCATCATTCATATTAGTTTAGGAATGATTAGGATGAGATTTATGGAAGAAAAACCCAATTTGAGATAGGAAATTTTCATGTAGTGATGATTTAAATGATATTCTAGAAACCCTTTGTCATATAGAGGATTAAGCCACGAAATTATGATGTTTTATAAGAAGGAAATTCTGGAAAATATTTGTTACAACCATGTTTAAGAGAATTCTAGGGTTCTTGATATTTATATGAATTTTGGGATGTTAATCCATGTCTATTGACAGAAATTTACATGCTTTACGTAGGAAATACATAATATGATGATATAATGTTAGTAGTATAAGTTCTGGGATGATTGGGAATGAAAAATATGGAATTGGTGGAGGTTAGAAGATGAAACTCGTAACTGCAAAACTGCAGAATTCGCATACCTGCTTGATCGATCGATCGAGCCAAGAGCTTCGATCGATCGAATGGTTCGATCGATCGAGCGCCAGACCTATATCGATCGACCCCTCCTGGCAGACTCATATTTCCCTTCTTGAATTAGTTGAAATTTACATTAATAAGAAATAATTCATTGACACCCTTATAAATTTGTTATGGGAGATAAAGAAGACCAGTAAGGCATATGAATAATTTTGGGACCTTTAATGTAAGAGGAGAGAGTTGTATTTTTGGGATATTGCATATAAGAAATGATGAAACTACGTATTAAAGTGAGAGATTACGTAAAATGGTTACGATAGAGAATAGATGAATACCTACTGAATTTTTATACTTGGGAGGATAGGGCCCATGAGTGTTATGTTGTAAGTTGGAATAGTACCCCGAATTAAGGTTAGAGACGAACCGTTATACGTGATAACTAATAATGCGATATGAGGATAAATTGCGTAACTCTGGAATTTGAAATGTACCTAAAATTGATATGGTAATATTAGTATACTTATATGATCGTGTATGCATATACTATCTATGTGTGAAAATCGTGCCCGCGCTACTTGCTATCCCTGAGGTTACCGCGCTGGGACAGTCTTATCTCGATGGGACATTTATGGGGGATATTGACTTGTACCCTAGAAGATAGATATCCTTGGTATAGGCTATCGAATCGATAGTTCAGACGGTCCTAAGAGACGTCGGGGCATGTGCTATCCTCTTACAGACTTGGAATCTATGCTTCGCCTCAATATTATTTGTGTATGTGTTAATACAGTTCGAGAGTGATTCCGAACTTGTATTTCCCTTAGTGCGAGAGATACGGGGATTGGATAGTAGAGTATTCATGCACCATAGTTTTTATGAGGGGTGATGTTAGAATATATATATTCTATGAGTATTTAATATATATACATAAAATTCTGGAAGTTGGAACTGTTTACTGTGTTATGGCAAGTGAGAAATGAATCTTGACTATAAATCGGAAATACTTGTTTTGAAAAGTATAATATGTCACTGGAAAACTTTATTAATGAATAAAGTTAAAAAGGAGAGACCTATTACTAAATAAAATTATCCTTTAAAACCATTATGTCGTTTAGTTTTAAATCTTATTAGTACATAAGACAAGTTAAATCATTGGAAAAAATTAGTACGATATATGACGAGATAACCCATTGGGAAGGTTAGTGCGATAGGTGTACACATTAGAAGAGAGGTGAGAATTTCTCAAGAGAGTGTCGCACTAACATGTTGTTGCATTGGCCTGTAATCAATTTAAATACTTGCTAAACGAATTTTTAAATCATACACTCTCGGGCTCTGACCCGTTTCTATTTTTCTCCTCTCTTGTGTATATATGTATATATTACAGGTGCCCTGCCACAGGGGCGTCTTGCTTAGGATCCCTTGGAAGGAACGTGTTGCAGCTTAGGTGGGAGTTGCAGGCCCCTTGCTTAGACGACTTCATTTACTTGATTCCACTTCTAGCATTCTCAGTTGTTGGGGCATGTGTCGCCCTTTTCATTATTTAGTTGTTCAATTTGGACATTGTGATTCAGTTATTGTAGTCTTGATACATTGGCATTTATTATGGTTTGGATGTTTTACTCTAAATTTTAATGTTGGGATTCAATTATCCAATGTTTAAATTATTTGGATTATATGTTCATGGATTATTGTGGTGTGATTCTTTATATGTTAGATTGTTGTAAATCATTAAGTCTTTGTTTTCAAAAATAAAATTTGGAAAGTAATGTTTAAAATAAAAAAAATGTTTTGACACTTAGCTTAATTAATTAGGGTGTTAAATTGGAAAGGTGATTTTTCAACAGTGATGCTAAGAATGAACCAACTGTTCACCTTGATTTTAATTTAATAAAGTACTGATCGCCCGGTATTTAATTAGGCGGGGTGTCACATAACGGTTCTAAAACCATCCTTTCGGGAGTCACCCCACTGGATGCGCCCCTAAATACTATCATCTTCCATGGCCGATAACCAAGACTACCATCCTAAATCACAGTGTATGGGAAGCATCCATTTACCTTTTATAGTGAGTCATAACCATACCTGGAATTACCTCACCTCGAACAATACAATCATACAATGTAACAATCGGTACCATGGCCTGAGGACTATACTCACCCTACATGATTAGCCAGGGGATTCACCTCTGTCGCGTTCTTCCCCAATGATAGCATTTAAATAGGTATGTGTAATTCTTCCATAGACACAAACTATACTAATTTAAACATACAATCCTTATTTTCGAAACCATAGGCACGTACAAAATTTGGCTACAAGAGATAATTACTCTCATACAAGCCCCCAAAGGTCCAACACAACACTACACGACTCTATACTTGTCCTACTCACATTATACAAGACGAAATGAGACATTATACCCTTAGAAATAGTTCTCGGATTAAGCCCGGACACTACCTTACTAACCTAGAGTACCACTATCCTTATATGAGGTCATAATACTTCTTAATACATCCTAAGATAAGGTTCCTAAGTGTTAAACACAGAAGAAAATGAGTAGAAACCAAGTTGGAATTTTTTTATAAAACAGCTGGATTTTCGAATTGATTCGCATAGGGCCGAATCGATTCGCCCCTGAAAGTGAATCGATTCGCTCAAAAACTGAATCGTTTCGGATGAGAAAACCAACCTTTTATCTAAGAACAGATTGATTTAGCCCTAAACTGAATCGATTCTGTTTCTCAGACCTGTAGCCACCATCTTAGGGAATCGATTCGCTAAGGAGGGCGAATCGATTCGCCCTGGTCGGGATACCCAGTTGTGGATACGAGTTGATGATAACCCTAAATCCCCAAAACCTATTTTCTTCCATCAAATACAACATCATAAACTCATAACTTCTCTAAATCAGTTGTAAGTTAACCTACTAGGAGAGGCCATTTAAAACACGTCAAGATCATATAACTTAGGATTTTACCAACAAAATCATCAAATTCCATTAATGGTCCAAACTCAAGAACACTAAGTATAAATACAAATCATCCAAACCCAATCAAACATTTATGGAAGTTAGAAACTTGCCTCAAGGTTGTAGCCTCTGATTATCTTCTCGTTGCAACGATTCCAAGCTAAAATCACCAAACTATCTCTCTTTTCTCTTCTTTCTCTCAAGCTCTCTCTTCTCTCCAACTCTTTAGGTTTAGAAATACACAAATGATATATACATGCTCTTTCAAGACTTAAATGCCTAAATGCATTGAGTCAACCATTAAATGCTACTACCTACTTAAAATGACTCGTAACATCATATATAAGTTATAACTAGCCAAAAGTACCCCCAGAACCCAAAAACACAACTACAACTTATTATGATTATCTCAACCATTCTCGGACTAATCGTTCCTTCTAAACTGACATCCGGGATATCGTTCTTTAATTCTCCTTCCAACATCTTGTTAACGTTCTAATAATAACCCGAATGGGATATAAATCATAACCGTTGCTTTAAAGCCTAGTGACTCAACATAACATAATATTACACTATTTACATTCACGTAGTGGTAAATATGCAATACTGTAACACCCCACCTAATTAAATACCGAGTGATCAGTCCTTTATTAAATTAAAAACCAGGTGAACAGTTGGTTCATTCTTAGCATCACTGTCGCAAAATAATATTTCCCATTTGAACACTATAAATAATTAAGCTAAGTGTCAAAACCATTTAAAACCTCATTTTTCCTTTATTAAATACCAATATGAAATAACATTTTCAGAGTCACATAAATAAAAGGATAACAATAACTACATTACCATTTAAACCATCTAGATAAACCAAACCAAGTTATGAACTATAAAGGAAATCATTCTGACAAGAGTTAACTCCCAAGGAGCATAGAATACCGAAAATATAAATGAACATAAATCCTTGACAAGATCTAAACGAAATAGGAAATCGGGTGACCCATGCCCTAACTATGAAGATCTAAAGTAGGAACTGTTTCAATGACGAAGTCGTCTAAAGCAAGGGCCTGCAGCTCCAACATAGGCTGCAGCACGTCCAATCCAATGAACCTAAACATGACGCCCCTATGACTAGGCACTTGTAATACATGCATATATATGTAAAAGACAAAGAAATGACAGAAAACGGGTTAGAGCCCGAGTGCAAAATTGTTTTAAAAATAGTTTGGCAAGTACTTAAAATGCTTACCAGCTAATATCGCAACCGTGTTAGTATGCGACACTGTCTTGAAAATTCTCACCTCTCATCAAGTGTGCACGACTACCGTACTAATAAATTTCATCAGTTTCCCTATCTTATTCTCCAATAGGTTTTATCATGTGAAAAGTGAGGTTATGAAATTTACTTTAGGGATTCATTATCTTCCATTTTCTTACATTACTTATAACCACTCGTTATTGTTAAAAAATTCACGAACACTTGTTATAAAGTTAAAGGATCTATTCATTACTTAATTACTTATACCCATAGTGTAAAGTTTCCATATATAAGAATAGATATATATATCAATCACTCACGTAATATACATATACTATCGGCACCCCACATAAATCTATGGTGCTGGCATACTCTGCTATCAAGTCCCCGTATCACTCACAGTAAGGGAAATACTAGTTCGGAATCACTCTCGAACTGTATTAACACACTACACATACAAATGCAGGCAAAGAAAAAATCCAAGTCACTAATGTAACAACCCGCCTTTTGGAGACAATTAAATCCCAAAATTAAATATAAATTGGAGATTTGGAGAATTTCTCGAAATAGTGATTTTCGGGATTTGATGATTTTCCATGGATGTTGTAGTTACTTTTGGGACTATAGGTCACAATAATTTAATTCTATGTCGTCGTGGAGAAAATTGACAAGAAGGCCAGATTTTAAATTGGAAAACCCGCATTTAATTTTATGGGTTAGAATAGTGATATGCGATCAAGTACCTCGGATGGGAATTTCGACTGCGCCATGACTCTCGGAATGTCCGAGATAGTCGAAAAAGAGTGTCCGATTGTCGAAACTAGGTTTCAGTGATTTTAGAGTTAAATTGGCTCGTAATTGAGTAAAATAGTCATTTTTGGGTTTTAGGGGTTAAAACCCTTTTCTCCTTATAAAAGGAGGAAGAGAGGGAGAAAAAGAGAAAGAAAGAAGAGAGAAAAGAGGGAATAGAGAGAGGAGGAAGAAAAGGGGAGATTCCGGCCTACATCCGCAGGATTCGGATGGAGGTCGTCGGATTTTATCCACGAAGCAAGTGTTTACTTGCTTTATTGGCTTTTTTCATAAATATTTCATATCGTAGTTTGGAATAAACAAACCCTAAAGATTTTGGGTCAGGCATTCGTGAATAAAATGGGTTTTCGGGAGTTAAAACGAATAAATCCCTAAAATTGTATAATTGGAGAAACTTAGGTTTTAACCTAAATTAATTGGGGGTTTAGGGTTATAGGATGTTTATAACCCTTAATATATGTGTAGTTGTAGTTGGTTTAGGTTGTAGGACGTTGGGTGAGGCGGCAAAAGCTTAGGAGAATCTTTAATGGCCGAAACAGTGAATCAATTTGGCCAGGGAGAATCGATTCGGCTCTTGGTCAAAAAATTAAAATTGTAGAACTCTTCGACGCGGTCGCGTGGGCACCGACCGCGTATTTTTATGATTTTTTTTGGATTTATTGTGATTTTTCTACGGAAAGCTGTCTGTGATCGAAAAAGTTATCATAAACTAATGCTAGGATTATTTGGAGATAAATATTGGGGGTTCCCAAAAAGAGTGTTAGGACCTCTAAAGGATTTGATGAGAGATGAAAACTTTGGGTTTGTAGGAATAAATTCGACTTATAGTTTAAATGATGAGTGGATTAAATTTTGGGTTTTGGGTTATATATAAAGCCCTAAGCAGAATTGGGATTTTCGGACAAGCCGAATCGATTCGGATAAGCCGAATCGATTCAGTAAGAGACAGTTTGAAAGTAGAACTATTTCGAATCAATTTGGATAGGCGGAATCGATTCGGTACCCTACAAATCGATTCGTACAGGCCGAATCGATTCGGTACTGGCAGACTTTTGAGGTTTTCTCCTTTTAAAGTTTAGGGAGATTTAAACTATGGTTTTGGAGATTATTAGAGGGGATTGTAGATATGATATTAGGACTCCTAGATAATGGTATTGAGGGTGAATAAACCCCGAGATGAAATAAGGAACCTCAAATTAATTTAGTGTACGATCTGGGGTATGGATTTAATGAATGCTTGGGAATACTTTGGGTTTAGTATCATGCATATATGAACGCATGATTATGATTCTTTGAGAAAATCTTTGGGATTATTGGTCATCGCTAGATGAAATTGGCAATTATGGCCATTTAAATATATTTGGGGAGGAATATATGGTATATATATATACTAGGTGATTAAAGTATATATGATATGATGTAAATGATTTTTGAACATATATAGAGGAATATTTTCAAAATGGAAAAGAAATGATTTTTCATAATTAATAAATTATGGTTACACACACCTCCCTAAATCTCTATCATAAGGGAAGTTGCGTTTGTATGGTGATGCCCCCTGGCTAATAAATGCAGAGTGGATATAGTCCTATAGGCCATATGAGCGATTATTGTTTACAGCGCTGGTTAGGAGATTCTGGGTGTGGTCTTGACTTTCCCGCAGGCATATGGCCGCTTCCTGACGTTGGTAGGTTCCCAGGTTGTCTTGTTTGATAGGCCTTGGAAGATGATATCCACTTCGGGGTGCGTCCAGTGGGGAAACCCGGAGGGGTGGTCTTAGTTTTATTAAAGCAATTTATGATAATAAATTGGCTTTAATTTACATTTCCTGAGTATAAAAAGGGAAATGGGATAAAGGTTTTGTCTTCGGTAACACTCCTGGATGGAAGAAGGGATGTGGAAGCATATGATATGATCAAAGCATTTTTATGATAATGAAAATGGCTTTGAATATATTTCCTGAGTGTAAAAAGGGAAATGGGATGATATAAAAAGAAAAAGAATTTTCATGATAATAAAACTGGCTTTTAAAAGTATATGATTTGTTAAAGCAATTCATGATAATGAATTGGCTTTTATATTTACATTTCCTGAGTATCAAAAGGGAAATGGGAAGTTTTAAGAAAAATGAAAGTATTGATAAATACTTGATATATGAACCCTGAGTCCCGGAGATAGATTCAGATGTTTATGATAAAATGAATATATATGGTTGAATCGAGTACCGAGGGTCTAATGGATCCCGACGATCGACCTTACCGAATAGTAGTGTATCGGGGGGGTTCCATGTTTGGATTTCGCTTCGCGAGACACCCCACGCACGAATATGGCAATGTGTTGAGACTAGGGAGAAGTTTCATCCTTTGTTCTCTTATATTGATATTTATTATATGATGTAAATATATATAGATATATATATTTTGTAATGAGGGACTAGCGGATCTTGACGATTGACCGTGTCGCATAGTAGTGTATCGGGAGGGTTCCTTGTTTGGATTTCGCTTTGCGAGACACCCCACGCACGAAAATGGCATAGCGTTGAGATTGGGGTGAAGTTTAGCCCTTAGTACATTTATTGGACTATCTAGGGTTGATAGTGGTTGGATGATAGACTAGTTTAGCAGGGTAGCTTGACTAGGATGTTTAGAGGGATGCGCTAGGAGTGCACTGTTAGTGGAGAGGTGAGGGGTATCTCATGGGAGTGCGATACCAAACATAAATATGAGATAAAACCTTTTTCTAAAAATAAGGCATTTATGCACTTGGTAAATATTTTCAAAACTCGGGCTCTGACCCGTTTATTTACTTTTCCTTTCTTGCTATATATATATATATATATATTATATAGGTGTCCATACACAGGGACGCCTGGATGGCACTTCTTTCGAGTCAGACTTCGGCTGCAGCAGCTGTGGATCCGTGCAGGACTTTCAGTAGACCCTTTCATTCTTGTACTCTAGATAGGAAGTACTGTATACACATTCGGGCCAATGGTCCAATTGTATTTATTTATCCTTTTAGCACATTATTCGATATGGTTATATATTTTGACCGAGTGTTCGGTTATTTTATTTCATTTCAGTTAAATTTCTGCAAAACTGTGTGGATGTTTTATTTACAGTTGTTAAAAAGAGTAGTAAAGTTAAAATTTTGACCCCGGCCTAATAGGTTATTAGTAATTAAATGGATTTTCGACAGCGATGCTAAGAATGATCCATATGAGACTCCTATTATAATTTGATATAGGAGTGATCGCTCGGTATTTTATTAGGCGGGGTGTCACAGATAGTATCAGAGCATCAGGTTCTAGTGTCCTTAGGAATCTGTGCTTACATACTACGCCTTCAGCGTTGCTCTCGATTTTTTTGTAGAGCCTGAGGTTTAGGATTATTGAATTCTCTTGTGAGATTTCGTTCTCCTGCCATATTATAAGGTTATAGTAATCTTTTGCGCGCTCGTTTGAGAATCGTTTGCAGAGCCAGTATGGCGGCAGGAGGTGGTGCTTAGTTGGATCTTTAAGGTTGAAGCTTGTAGTGGAATTTTCTTCTAACAAAGAAGTTATGAGGACTAGTAAGATGATTCTAAAGAGTAGGTTAAAGTGGTTATTATGAGTTTTACCTCAATGAAGGAGGTATATTTGGTGTGGCTAGATAAAGTCGAGTTATTAGTTAGCCCTAGACTCGTGTGTGAAATTTGAGTTATGGCGGTCACGATAACATAATATCATTTATGTTAATGTTTTTTCCGCGATAGCGGAATTTTATTTTCCTTCATTAGCCATTAAAACGGGTGTTGATATATATTATATATATTTGGTTTGGGATACTCGTTTTATATGTCTATACGAGTATGGTGATATGGTGAGCATATTATGTTATTGATATTTTCGGAGCGATAGTAGGCTAATGATGGCAAGACTATCGTGTCCATGGTTCCTCGAGGGAACGGGTTAATGTTGTGATTTCTCACATGGATACAGGTTGAGTTCGCCTTTATTGTTATGGGTTGATGGAACTTGGATGAGCAGAGGTTTCATTATTATGATTGGAGTATATGGTGACCTTATAGATATGATTTAAGGCCGCAAGATTATTGTTGAGCCGTAAGATTAAGCTCATTATTATTTGCGCAAGGACTTGAAAATTAGTGCGAGCGCTGGGTGGTGTGACTCTTAGTTAGGGATAGGAGTTCAGACCACCTTTTTGTTGGATTAGGGGATAGGGATATCCCGGTTGCATGTTGAAATACCAGAACCCCATAACCAACGAAGCCAAGTGTCAATGTTTGGAGGGGTTCCTTGTTTGGATTTCGCTTTGCGAGACACTCCACACATGACTCTTAATGGCATCGGGAGTGGAGAGCTGTTATAGGATGCAAGGATGTTGGTTTTGTGGGAAGGTCTTATAGTGTGGATGAACTACTATAGGCTATGAGCCACATGATGTTGATATACTTATGGAAATATTGTGCTATGGAAAAGCACTGAAGTGGTCCCCTCGCCACAAAAGTGTGGGTGAGGTTGGAATTAGAGAAATTGATTTAAGGATAACAGTCAGGCCTTAATGAAAAGGCAAACTTTGATGAAATATGTTTCGGGTATTATGTACGTGACACTTTTACAGAAAGTGGGCACTTCGATTGGTTAGGTTTCCTTCCGTATGTGCGGAAGGATATGATAGTAGAAATGTGTTCGTAGTTTAGCCTAGACAGGATTTAGGATGTCCCGCTGGTGTGCCTTGGGTTTCTATATCTCGATGACCGACAACGCGAGGGATTAGTGTAATGGGAGGGTTCCTTGTTTGGATTTCGCTTTGGCGAGACGTCCCACGCATGAAACCAAGCAAATGTCGGGAGTTGAGAGAGGCCTTGGGCACTAGGGATATACTTAGGATTACACTCGTTTCTCATAGGTAGGATGATGCTTAGGTAGTAGTATTGTTAGGATGTAAGTTTAGTATAGTTAGTGGCACCGAGGATAGGAGAATCAAATTTCACGGGTTGGAAGGACCCATATGTGAGTATTACACCGAGGAAAGGAGACCTTTATTGGGAGAAAGTGTTACGTGTCTGACATTCACTATAGTTGTGCAGATGTGCACAGGTTAGAAAGGTGTATGGGAACCTTAGTAAGTTGGTTTATATACTTCCTGAAATAGAATAGGCGTAGAGTATAAAGTTGAAATTTATGCCGAGAGGCATTATAGATTATGGGTGGAATGTGACGTTATTAGAGTCACTTTACGACCGTGGTAGTCGTATGGTATATGGATGGCAACCATTGGGTTAGTGTCATTCCTTTGAGGTATTAGGATTTGGAGTGATCCTAGGATTGGCAGTGTAGGTTGTATTTTAATTTCGAGGATGAAATTTCGTTGTAAGGGGGGGAGTATGTAACAACCCGCCTTTTTGAAGACAGTTAAATCCCATAATTAAATATAAATTGGAGATTTGGAGAATTTCTCGAAATAGTGATTTTCGGGATTTTTGAGGATTTGATGATTTTCCATGGATGTTGTAATTACTTTTGGGACTATATAGGTCGCAATAATTTAATTCTATGTCGCCGTGGAGAAAATTGACAAAAAGGTCAGATTTTAAATTGGAAAACCCGCATTTAATTTTATGGGTTAGAATAGTATTTTGCGGTCAAGTACCTCGAATGGGAATTTTGACTGAGCCATGAGTCTCGGAATGTCTGAGATAGTCGAAAAAGAGTGTTCGATTATCAAAACTAAGTTTCGGGGGATTTTAGAGTTAAATGGGTTCGTAATTGAGTAAACGAGTCGTTTTTGGGTTTTAGGGGTTAAAACCCTTTTCTCCTTATAAAAGGAGGAAGAGAGGGAGAAAAAGAGAAAGAAAGAAGAGAGAAAGGAGGGAAGAGAGAGAGAGAGAGGAGGAAGAAAAGAGGAAAAAAAGGGAGATTCCGGCCTACCTCCGCGGGATTCGGATCGAGGTCGTCGGATTTTATCCATGAGGCAAGTTTTTACTTGCTTTATTTCCTTTTTGCATAAATATCTCATATCATAGTTTGGTATAAACAAACCCTAAAGATTTTGGGTCAGGTATTCCTGAATAAACGGGTTTTCGGGAGTTAAAACAAATAAACCCTTAAAATTTTATAATTGGAGAAACTTAGGTTTTAACCTAAATTAATTGGTGGTTTAGGGTTCTAGGATGTTTAGAACCCTTAATATATGTGTATTTGTAGTTGGTTGAGGTTGTAGGACGTTGGGTGAGGCGGCAAAAGCTTGGGAGGAGCTTTAATGACCGAAACCATCTCGGAAAAGACGATGAATAGTAGGACCTGCGTGTTAACCGAATCAATTCGGCCAGGGCGAATCGATTCGGCTCTTGGTCAAAATAATGAAAATTGTAGATCTCTTTGACGCGGTCGCATTTTTTGATTTTTTTGGATTTATAGTGATTTTTCTACGAAAAGCTGTCCGAGATTGAAATAGTTATCATAAACTAACGCTAGGATTATTTGGAGATAAATATTGGGGGTTGCCAAAAAGAGTGTTAGGACCTCTAAAGGATTTGATGAGAGATGAAAACTTTGGGTTTGTAGGAATAAATCCGACTTATATTTTAAATGATGAGTGGATTAAATTTTGGGTTTTGGGTTATATATAAAGCCCTAAGTAGAATTAGGATTTTCGGACCAGCGGAATCGATTCGGACTCGCCGAATTGATTCGATAAGAGACAGTTTGAAAGTAGAACCATTTCGAATCGATTCGGATAGGCCGAATCGATTCGGTACACTGCGAACCGATTCGGAGAGGCTGAATCGATTCGGTACTGGTATACTTTTGAGGTTTTCTCCTTTTAAAGTTTAGGGAGATTTAAACTATGGTTTTGGAGATTATTATCGGGGATTGTAGAAATGATATTAGGACTCCTAGATAATGGTATTGAGGGTGAATAAACCCCGGGATGAAAGAAGGAACCTCGAATTAATTTAGTGTACGATATGGGGTATGGATTTAATGAATGCTTGGGAATACTTTGGGTTTAGTATCATGCATATATGAACGCATGATTATGATTCTTTGAGAAAATCTTTGGGATTATTGGTCATCGCTAGATGAAATTGGCAAATGTCGCCATTTATATATATTCGGGGAGGAATATATGGTATATATATATATACTAGGTGATTAAAGTATATATGATATGATGTAAATGATTTTTGAAAATATATAGATGAATATTTTCAAAATGGAAAAGAAATGATTTTTCATAATTAATAAATTATGGTTACACACACCTCCCTAAATCGCTATCATAAGGGAAGTTGTGTGCGTATGGTAATGCCCCCTGGTAATTAATGCAGGGTGGATAGAGTCATATTGACCATATGAGTGATTATTGTTTACTGCATTGGTTAGGAGATTCTGGGTGTGGTCTTGACTTTCCCGTAGTCATATGGCCACTTCCCGACATTGGTAGGTTCCCAGGTTGTCTTGTTTGATAGTCTCTGGAAGATGATAGCCATTTAGCGGCGCGTCCAGTGGGGAAACCCGGAGGGGCGGTCTTAGTTTTATTAAAGAAATTTATGATAATAAATTGGCTTTAATTTACATTTCCTGAGTATAAAAAGGGAAATGGGATAAAGGTTTTGGCTTCGGTAACACTCCCGGATGGAAGAAGGGATGTGGAAGCATATGATACGATCAAAGCATTTTTATGATAATGAAAATGGCTTTGAATACATTTCCTGAGTGTAAAAAAGGAAATGGGATGATATAAAATGAAAAAGCATTTTTATGATAATAAAACTGGCTTTTAAAAGTATATGATTTGTTAAAGCAATTCATGATAATGAATTGGCTTTTATATTTACATTTCCTGAGTATAAAAAGTGAAATGGGAAGTTTTGAGAAAAATGAAAGTATTGATAAATAGTTGATATATGAACCCTCAGTCTGGGAGATAGATCCGAATGTTTATGGTAAAAGGAATATATATGGATGAATCGAGTAGCGAGGGTCTAATGGATCCCGACGATCGACCTTGCCAAATAGTAGTGTATCGGGGGGTTCCTTGTTTGTATTTCGCTTCGCGAGACACCCCACGCACAAATATGGCAATGTGTTGAGACTAGGGGGAAATTTCATCCTTAGTTCTCTTATATTGACATTTATTATATGATCTAAATATATATAGATATCTATATTCTGTACTGAGGGACTGGCGGATCTCGACGATCGACCGTGCCGCGTAGTAGTGTATCGGAAGGGTTCCTTGTTTGGATTTCGCTTTGCGAGACACCCCACGCACGAACATGGCATAGCGTTGAGTCTGGTGGTGAAGTTTAGCCCTTAGTACATTTGTTGGACTATCTAGGGTTGATAGTGGTTGGATGATAGACTAGTTTAGCACGGTAGCTTGACTAGGATGTTTAGAGGGATGCGCTAGGAATGCACTATTAGTGGAGAGGTGAGGGGTATCTCATGGGAGTGCGATACCAAACTTAAATATGAGATAAAACCTTTTTCTAAAAATAAGGCATTTATGCACTTGCTAAATATTTTCAAAACTCGGGATCTGACCGGTTTATCTACTTTTCCTTTCTTGCTATATATATATATATATATATATATTATATAGGTGTCCAGACACAGGGACGCCTGGATGGCACTTCTTTCGAGTCAGACGTCGGCTGCAGCAGCTGTGGATGCGTGCAAGAATTTCAGTAGACGCTTTCATTCTTGTACTCTAGATAGGAGGTATTGTATACGCATTTGGGCCAATGGTCCAATTGTATTTATTTATCCTTTTAGTAAATCATTCGATATGGTTGTATATTTTGACCGAGTGTTATGTTATTTTATTTCATTTCAGTTTCATTTTCGCAAAATTGTGTGTATGTTTTATTTACAGTTGTTAAAAAGAGTAGTAAAGTTAAAATTTTGACACTGGCCTAATAGGTTATTAGTAATTAAATGGATTTTCGACAGTGATGCTAAGAATGATCCATATGAGACTACTGTTATAATTTGATATAGGATTGATCGCCGGATATTTTATTAGGTGGGGTGTCACAACTAAGAGGTCAGCACATACCCTCCCGTATGTTAGGACCGTCTGACTATCGATCGAATAGCCTATACCAAGGATTCCTATGTTCTAGGGTACAAGTCAATATCCCTCATAAAGGACCAATCGAGATTATACTGTCCTAACGCGGAAACCTCTCTGATAGCAAGTAGCCCGGGTATGATTTTTACACAGATACATAATATATGCACAGTCACACAGTCATATATATAGATATTCGCATTTTCTAAATTAGGTTCACCCACGACCCATAATTATTATCATCCATTCTTAGCACAAATTTTACTTAATTATCTCGCATAACGGATTCGTCTCTTTTATTTTCATTTATTATTTACTTCATTCTTACTTCTTATCTCTCGAAGTATTCTCTCTCACTAAGTATAAATATTAGTAGGTATACCCTCACTTACATTCTAGTATAAATATTTCATTAGTCTCAATCTTTTAGTAAACGTACGCACAATTTCGAATGTATGAATAACTCCCCGTTATCCCAAAATTTCATCTCATATCAATTTCACTCAACGGAGTCTACTTAGACCCTATTGGTCATCTTGATAACCCATTATACTCTATCAATGATAATCAAGGGTTCCTAAGCATTTTAACTGGAGTAAAGAAAAAGGGGAAAAATATGCAATTTCTAGGAAGGATCAATCGATCGAGGAAAGGGGGCGATCGATCGATCATCGATCGATTGATGTTCTTGAGTCGATCGATCGATCAATCAGTTCTTGCCCACTTTTCAACAATATTCAACCTACGAGTTCAACCATTTTAACCCCTCCAAAACTCTATAATTTCATCCCACACTCCCATCAAAGTAAACCAAGTGTATAAGCAATGTACATAAACATGTTCTAATGTAACGACATCAATGAATCCTCAACGAATTAATCAAAAAGGGGTTAAATCTCAAATCTCTTTGTAAAACCAAATTTTGCATGAATAATCACCACCCTCTATTTAATCAAGATTTTCTTCCCAAATATCATAATAAATTCAAGGGTAATCCTCTACATATGATCAAGATTTTTGACTACATGGGTTCTCCCTACAACACATATAATTTCTCTTCCAAAACATATAATTCTTCAATTAAAACAGATGATTTTCATTCCTAGACTAACATGGATGATATATTAACTTGGAAATTAGCAAGATAGATACTTGCCTCGTATTCAAGGATATGTTTTTTTGATGAAAATTATATAGATGCGTTCCTCGTCATGCGATCTACGTTTTGGTGGTGGTGGCTATGAAATCGGGTGAGTTCTAGGCCTTGGATTGCTTGAAGACTCTTCACCTTCTTCTCAAATCTCTTCATCTTCTCCTCTAAATACTTCACCTTCTTCTCTAATCGTTGGCTTAGGCTTTGTGTTTGTTAACCCCAAGAGACAACTCTAAATGGCTAATAAATACTAACAAAATTCGTGGGCTTAATTACCCAAAAATACAAAATGTCTAAAATACCCTCCTGGGATGTCAATTAGGCCTAAAAATGCCCCGAGACCAAAACTAAACCCCTGGGTACACTTTTCTGACTATTTCAACTCTTCCGGACACTTTGGCTCACTCAAAACGACTTTACGGACGACTTATAATTTATTCACTTTAATAATAATAATTTAGTCCTGACACGACACAGGCGCGTCCCGAATTAAATTTCCTTAATTTCTATTTTATTCACTCGTGACAATTTTAATAAAATAAATCTCATATATTAATTTAATCATCTAGTAATATTCAACAAATTCCCAATAATTACTAACTCTCGTCACGCTAGTAAATATTTAAAATAAAATGCTAGATTAATATTAAATTAATACCTCAAATTAACTTTAATAAATCCCCAATTTTAAAAGCTATAAAAATACGGGGTATTACGTACTTCCCCCCTAATAATGGAATTTCGTCCTTAAATTTGGAAAAAAATAAAGCGTAACTGGTAAGGACAACTCCGGTTATTAATCTCACATCTCATGTAATTTTTGTCGTACCACCCATACAGTACATTACGGAATACCCTCACTAATGTGATAGTCCAAGCCTTACCATTTAGTTTAAATTATCTTGAGTTAAACTTTACCTAATTCGTACTATACCATCCTCATGGAAAAATTATGGGGAGTAACGATCCTAAGTCATCAAACAACTAAATCTGGGAGTCACAACTTCTACTTTCATTAACCTCAAGAATAATTACTATGACACAAACATGGAAAATACTACAATCAAACCATCCAGGGAACCCATACACAAAATGTTTGTACATTCCATCATAAGGTCTAAATGAATGTGATTCCTCTGTAAGGTTACCGTTAATTAACTGACTACTTAGTCTATAATCCGTATATCTATGATTTCCACATTCTCATTTGGTGATTTCATTTGCCTCAAGTCATGATACAACTCATAACTCTATGATTAATATAAATATATACATATAATGGCAAAGGTTATAAACTCATATTCTAAAGGCCTAACTTACTTCGACTCCCAACGTTCTTTAGTTTCAAGTGTGGGGTGTCTCGGAGAGCGAAATCCAAAGGAGGAACCCCCCGATACACTACTACCTAAAATAGTTGGTCATCGAAACTCTTCAGGTCTTTAGTCTATATTATATAACATCCCCACACGTTTTATCTATTTATAAAAGTCTAGTTATTAACTCTCTTGTCAAAGACAATACGCTGGCTATAACGATCATTCTTAGTCTCATATACAACAAGTCAATCCATGTCGATAATAACATCATACTCGTACATGTCTATAATACGTAAATCCTCGATAAAATTAAACTCACGTTATGATATATAAAAATAATAATAGCCGTCCCACTACCCATCGGTGAGTCTACATAAATAATAGTGCCAATGGCCAAGTCTAGTAACCCTATGATCCTAATGAATGTGAGGTCCTAATGACAATCATTATGTGCCCCATAATTCCATAGATAGAAAACGTACCCTCATTCGTGGGCGGTGGTTGTTGACTCCCACTATTATAACTTTGCTCTGATGAGTTAATAAAAATTTTACCCCAAATTTTCAGTTCTAGTTAACCACAATCCACTATATGTCCAAGCCTTTGAATATATTGTCTTCATTGGGTAACACACCCAATTCCCACATTTGTAAAACTTCTACTGATGACTCTCCTCAATTTTCCATTTTACCCCCTCCCAAGCGTACTACGTTGGGTGAGTCTAATTTGGCATCACCTTCGACTATAGCAGCACTTGGAATTTGTAGGTTGCGTCCTAATCATCTTTATAGTCCTAGCCTCTCGTGCCATATTAGGGGTGACCTCGACTACGGTCATCATCCTCGAACATACTTCATAACCTCCTAAGTATGACCTCCACTATTCATCCAATGGCCCTCATCTGCCATACTTCTTGTACAAAAACGTCCGAACGCAAATAAGATTCACTAATATATACGTTATAGCAGTAGAACTGAATCTTACCATAGAAATCAACAATCCAAAACATAGGGCTCTATATCAAAGAAAGCTACGATGAAAGTATAATAAGCCGCACAGATCCTAAAGGACACTAGAACCTGATACTCTGATACCACCTATAACACCCCGCCTAATTAAATACCGGGTGATTAGTCCTTTATTAAATTAAAAACCAGGTGAACGGTTGGTTCATTCTCAGCATCACTGTCGCAAAATAATATTTCCAATTTGAACACCATAAATAATTAAGCTAAGTGTCAAAACCATTTAAAACCTCATTTTTCCTTTATTAAACACCAATATGAAAAACTTTTTAATAATAACAGTTTGAGAGTCACATAAATAAAAGGATAACAATAACTACACTAGCATTTAAACCATCTAGATAAACCAAACCAAGTTATGAACTATAAATGAAATCATTATGACAAGAGTTAACTCCTAAGGAGCATAGAATACCAAAAATATAAATGAACATAAATCTTTGACAATATCTAAACGAAAGAGGAAATCAGGCGACACATGACCTAACTATGAAGATCTAAAGTAGGAACGGATTCAATGATGAAGTCGTCTAAAGAAAGGTCCTTCAACTCCCACATAGGCTGCAGCATGTCCAATCCAAAGAACCTAAATATGATGCCCCAGTGGCTGGGCACCTGTAATACATATCTATATATACAAAAGAGAAAGAAATGACAGAAAACGGGTCAGAGCTCGAGTTTAAAACAATTTTAAAAATAGTTTAGCAAGCATTTAAAATGATTACCGGCTAATATCACAACCATTTTAGTATGCGACACTCTCTTTAAAATTCTCACCTCTCATCTAGTGTTCACGACTACCATACTAATAAATTTCATCAGTTTCCCTATCTTATTCTCCAATAGGTTTTATCATGTGAAAGCGAGGTAATGATATTTACTTTAGGGAGTCATTATCTTCCGTTTTCTTAAATTACTTATAACCACTCATTATCGTTACAAAATTCACGAACAATTGTTATAAAGTTAAAGCATTTATTCATTACTTAACTACTTATACCCACAGTGTAAAGTCCATATATAAGCATATATATATCAATCACTCACATAATATACATATACTATCGGCACCCCACATAAATCTATGGTGCTGGCATACTTTACTATCAAGTCCCCGTATAACTCACAGTAAGGGAAATACTAGTTCGGAATCACTCTCGAACAGTATTAACACAATACACATACAAATGGAGGCGAAGCATAGCTCCAAGTCACTAAGAGGTCAGCACATACCCTCTCGTTTCTTAGGACCGTATGACTATCGATCGAATAGCCTATACCAAGGATTCCGATGTTCTAGGGTACAAGTCAATATCCCCCATAAAGGTCCAATCGAGATAAGACTGTCCCAACGCGGAAACCTCTGTGGTAGCAAGTAGCCCGGGTATGATTTTTACACAGATACATAATATATGCACAGTCACACAGTCATATATATAGATATTCGCATTTTCTATATTAGGTTCACCCACGACCCATAATTATTGTCATCCGTGCTTAGCAC
The DNA here is from genome assembly GCA_949130495.1 of Sambucus nigra. NCBI lineage: Eukaryota > Viridiplantae > Streptophyta > Magnoliopsida > Dipsacales > Adoxaceae > Sambucus > Sambucus nigra. The sequence goes on from OX422220.1 coordinate 376,929,264, forward strand.
AAATTTTACTTAATTATCTCGCATAATAGATTCGTCTCTTTTATTTTCATTTATTATTTACGTCATTCTTACTTCTTATCTCTCGAAGTATTCTCTCTCACTAAGTATAAATATCAGTAGGTATACCCTCACTTACCTTCTAGTCTAAATCTTTCACGAGTCTCAATCTTTTAGTAAACGTACGCACAATTTACAATGTATGAATAACTCCCCGTTAACCCAAAATTTCATCTCATATTAATTTCACTCAACGGAATCTACTTAGACCCTATTGGTCATCTTCATAACCCATTATACTCTATCAATGATAATCAAGGGTTTTTAAGAAATTTAACTGGACTAAACAAAAAGGGGAAAAATATGCAGTTTTCTAGGAGGGATCGATCGATCGAGGAAAGGGGGTCGATCGATCAATGTTCTTGAGTCGATCGATCGATCAAGCAGTTCTTGCCAGTTTTTTGCAATATTCAACCTACAGGTTAAACCATTTTAACCCCTCCAAACCTCTATAATTTTATCCCAAACTCCCTTCAAAGTAAACCAAGTGTATAAGAAAAGTACATAAACAAGTTCTAATGTAAAGACATCAATGAATCCTCAACGAATTAATCAGAAAGGGGTTAAATCCCAAATCTCTTTGTAAAACCAAATTTTGCAAGAATAATCACCACCCTCTATTTTAATCAATATTTTCTTCCCAAATATCATAATAAATTCATGGGTAATCCTCTGCATATGATCAAGATTTTTTACTATATGGGTTCTCCCTACAACACATATAATTTCTCTTCCAAAACATATAATTCTTCAATTAAAACAGATGATCTTCATTCCTAGACTAACATGGAAGGTATATTAACTTGGAATTTAGCAAGATAGATACTTGCCTCGGATTCAAGGATGTGATTTGTTGACGAAAATTATATAGATGCGTTCCTCGTCATGCAATCTACGTTTTGGTGGTGGTGGCTATGAAATCGGGTGAGTTCTAGGCCTTGGATTGCTTGAAGACTCTTCACCTTCTTCTCAAATCTCTTCACCTTCTCCTCTAATCACTTCACCTTCTTCTCTAATCATTGGCTTAGGCTTTGTGTTTGTTAACCCCAAGAGACTACTCTAAATGTCTAATAAATACTAAGAAAATTCGTGGGTTTAATTACCCAAAAATACAAAATGTCTAAAATACCCTCCTGGGATGTCAGTTAGGCCTAAAAATGCCCCGAGGCCCAAACTAAACCCCCGGGTACACTTTTCTGACTATCTCGACCCTTCTGGACACTTTGGAGCACTCAAAACGACTATACGGATTACTTATAATTTATTCACTTTAATAATAATAATTTAGTCCTGACACGACACAAGCGCGTCCCGAATTAAATTTCCATAATTGCCATTTTATTCACTCATGACAATTTTAATAAAATCAATCTCATATCTTACTTTACTCATCTTGTAATATTCAACAAATTCCCAATAATTACTAACTCTCGTCACGCTAGTAAATATTTTAAATAAAATGTCAGATTAATATTAAATTAATACCTCAAATTAACTTTAATAAAACCCTAATTTTAAAAGCCATAAAAATACGGGGTATTACAAATACTCAGTAAATATTAAATCCTAAATTACTTAAATTAATATTTACTTCAATTTTCTCTATTTTATAGAACTAACCCACATGTAAATTTAATATAAAAATAATTACTCAAAAGTAAGGGGTATTACAACTAAGTGAAGCTCTAGGATATTAAACCTTTGAATTTATAATCCAGACTTGCTATAATGTTGTTCTTAGTGAATGATGTTCAAGCTGTGGACATCATCTCTCCTCCAAAGCTCTACTCGACTCTGATTTGTGCACAAACTTGTATAATTTGCTAAATTTTATAAAATGCAATAACATTAATATAATTAGAATCCAATCATTCCTGTACAATTAGAATGTTTGTTGGAAATTAAATTCGCCCATCATCCTCGACCATATATTGGAAATAATACTAATTCTTCTGATTTCATTGTGATGAATGTAATTGGCAAACAAACAAATTTAGTTATGTTTTCTTTTAGGAGATCATTTTTTCATGTTCTGCTTACCAACTTCTAGTTTAAATGTTATACAAGCACAAAAATAATAGGGTGTGGGATTACCAAATGAATTTAATGGTACATCCAAACATACGCATATTAAATTCATTATTACTTGATGCACAAGATATAGACATATCTTCAAATACAAATACTTATTATTTCCAGCTCTAATATAATTGGAACATTGTAAAGACTTTTCCAAACCTAAATATGTTCAAATCTAGTCGTCATGCACTATGTGAGAGACTATCGCATTTACTAGTCATTCAACGGATGCAATGTACTGAACTGAATAACTTTTTTGTGAAACCTGCGATCATAAAAATCATACAACCCTTTTCAAAAATTCTAAATTCTCTTTGTTGTTGCAATTATGGTCCCTCGAATTTTCCTTATCTGAGTGTGTTAGGGGATTTATCCATTCATTTCTCACTCATAAAGGTCATTTCTATAAAGAATATCCGAATCAATTAAAATAATATTTATCATGTTACACGTGAGAAATTGTGAACTAACTAATCCTACGAATGGGAATAAGTAGGTAATCTTCTCATACCTAGATGAGTCATACATAATTACATTATCCCATTGATCGTATTTCTTGGGATCTCCAGTCATTTAAGTTGATTTTCATTAATGTTTTACTATTTTAAGCACATCCCCCTTGATGAAGTTCTCACTTGGTTTCTAAGAATGCCTTTTTTAGTGGGTCCTTAATATTTTTCTTTGACTTTATATAGCCATTCGAATAATTCCACTTGCAATCAATTATTTTATGATATCTTGTCGATGATGTATACGTTGTGGCCTATTATTACAATTTTGTTCCATTCTAAGCGTTGATTAGCTATCACAACGTGTTAATATTTATGGTACCAGTTATGGCCAGGTTAGAATGTCCTTTAAGAATTTATAAGCCATTTTTCTTCTTCTTTGACTTTAATTAAAGTAATAAATTCAGATCCCATAGCGGATCTCGCAATACATGTTTTCTCTAAGGAGTTTTGAAAATAGAATCACCTCTAAGAGTAAAAATATATCCACTTATGGACTTTGAGTTATTAGAGTTGAATATCCAATTTGCATTTATTTATCCTTCAATAGTTGGATATCTTACATTATGAAATCCATCCTTTAAAGAATCCCCCAAATATCTAATTTCAAGTATGAGGGAATTTTAGTGATCATATCTAGGATTACTTGTATATTAACGTAAATTACTCACTGAGAGTGTTATATCAAGCCATGTTCAAATTGATACATATATTAATCTGCCTGAGATACTAGAATCTTTTAATTGGATCATTAGAGTTTGATCGATACGTGTTATCATTGGACTCATATCGTGGTTGTGATATATAACTAGATGTTCTCAACATAATTCTAGTGATCTTTACAGTTCTAGTAATCTTGAGACAAAATGAGACATCCTCCATGCTTAAATATTTAACTGAGACAACTCCATTGGAAGTTCAAGTAATCTTGATTCTAATAACATCCTCCATGCCTAAATCTTTAACTTAAAATATATTCTTCAGCAAGTGTCTGGTATGGTTAATGATATCATTATTATGACGAGTAATACTTTGTCTACATACAAACATACAATGTATGGACCGTTGGAAAGGCGATCCAAAGCCTTACAAAGGTAACTCGATCTGGAGATTTGACCAAAGTCAAAAGAAGTTTAGAACTACCCAGTGGACTCTAAATTAAGGTTTGGGATAAAAAGATGAGTGCGTGAACTGTACGGATAATTAACACTCGATCTAGACCATTAGAAAGGGTATACATGTAACACCCCGTATTTTTAAGCATTAAATATTTAATTAATCCAGCTAATTAAATTACTTGTGTGTCGTAATTTAATTTAATTAATTATTATGAGTTTATTTAGATATGAAGCGGGAGAGTTAATGGTTAATATTTATGGAAAATAATTACTAAGAAAATAATAATAATAATAATTTATTTATGTCATAATGAGTGATAGTGATGGGGTATTTTATTATCTCAACCGGGAGTCGAGGATTCTCTATATTGAGGTCGAGATAGGGATTTTTAGTAAAGAAATTTTGGTGACAATTCTGAGTGCACGGTTGATTCCGGATAAGCCGAGATAGTTGGAAAAGAGTACCACGGGTAGTAAATGGATCTCAAACATTTTTAGGCATAATCGGGCCCACACGAGGGTGTTCGGACAATTTTAATTTGGTCCATAAGCATAATTTCGGGATTAGCATAATAAAACCTAAGTTAGTGAGTGTGTGGCGTCACAACTAAAAAAAACTAGTTCTATATAGAAGAAAAGACGGTGAAAAGAGGGAGATTTTGGGAGCCAAATCAAAAGGGAGCAAGTGTGTTCTTCCCTAAATCATTATCCACCTCAAAGGATCAGACACTACGAATCATTAGAGGCAAGTGGTTAAATTGCTATAATTTTAAATTTTTGATAATCGATTCTAAAAAAGTCGTTACTAAAGCCGTTTATTGAAAATAAACTGTTTAAGTAACTCCGAGTTATTTTTTGAAGAAACTCTTTTCTTAAATCAAAAAGTTTGAACACAAGATGTGTTTTAACAAAAGTATGAATGAGATCTATTCAAGATTTAGGCAACAAGTTTTAAAAAATAGTTTAAACAAGTTTTTAAACACAGCACAACCAAGAATGAGGTGAGAAAATGTAGAAAGATTATGTTCACAATTTTTTACGTGGTAAAACCTCACCAATTGAGGAAACATCCACGACTCCCTCTACGGAGTAAAATGAAAAATCCACTAAAACAAATTTATGAGTTACAAACTATATAACTAACATGCAAACAACTCAGACCTATATAAGTTTAGGAATGTACCCTCTGGTGTCCTTATAACTTCTCTGCAGTTCTGATTCTAGATGTAGTTCTCTCAGTTTGTCAACTCCTGATTTGTTCCAGCACTTTACGTCGACTTATGTTCACAAGATCTTATTACCGACACTTTTTGTGTTGTGGCGTGTAAGTGTTTGTGGAGGTGCTCTCTAACACATGCATGCACACACACACTTATTAAGTACAAACAGTCCTAACAAATTACAGTTACACTATATGCTGTGATCTTTTCTTTTCTTTTTTTCTTACAAAACTTTGAACCTTTTTTTACCTTTCAATCTATCCCAGAATCCACTGATATCTTGCTTACAAATCAGTCAAGATCTTAATCAATTTCTTTTTTGAAAAGATTTTCGAGATTGAAAACCTCCAAGTGAGATTCCAAACTAGGTCAAAGGTTTAGTTTTACAAGAACAAGAAACAAAAAGCATTTATTATTGATTTCAAAGTAAGAAAACGTTTTAGAGAAAATAATCAACAATATATTTCTCAAGATGAGAAATAAAATAAAACTAAGTGTAATGTAACATGAATAACTTCAGATCTGAGATTTCTATGGAATCAGAAACTAGATCTGAGTAGAAGTCTAAGTTAGAAACAAGATCTAATTAACACAAAGTTACAGCAACCAAGAATAACTCAACTCAAACTCTCAAACACTCAAGAACACTCAGGATGGTGTTATTGGATATGGTGTTTTGAAGAGGTGTTTGGGTTAGGTTTGAATAGGATTTGGACAAAGTTAGGGTTTCTAATTTTCTTCTCTCTCTGGTTTCTCGCTTCTCTCTCTTCTCTCTCCTCTCTCTATTCTATCAGAAGAATGAAAATGGCAAAAGTCTTAGAAGTCTGAGGGAAGGGTCCTTTTTATAGTGACAAGAGAAGGTTCGAGATATCTGATCAAAACCAAGGGTCGAGATTAAGTCAATTTAAATTGACTTGAATCTAAGGGCTCACACAAGGAGGTGCTTAAACGAACGCTGATTGGCTTAAAAGGTTACACTAGGATTCATTAAGGCAACATGCAGACCATTGATAAGAAATGATCCAAGGGCTGATAACACACGCGTCTATTGTCTCAGTAAAGAAACACACTTGCAACCAATCATAGGGCAATAAGTGTTGGCCAGTTAAAGGATATAAAACGCGCGTCCAAAATAATTACGAAGTACACCCTGAGGTCTCTGCCGCTTTTGAATTCTACCCAAGGTAACATTAGGCCATAATTCCCAACAAATAATATTTAGAGATTGACCCCAAAAACTTTTAAATCAAGTTTTAATTAATAAAACATTGTTTAAAAAATACCAAAAAATTATTAAAAATCATAATTAGGGATTTAAACTCACTCAACACATGTACACACATTATAATGCAATATGACATGCATGAATTGTATTCTAAATGTGTGAGTGTTGGCAATAGTCTCTTGATCACTACAAGATAGAGAGATGAATAGGCAATGCAATATCTGACGTTCTTTGGTTTCTAGGATGGACACAATTTTGTCATAATTTCCAAACTAGATGAGCACTTATACAATATAGACTCAAGTGAGTCAAAAGTATAAGGGCTTCAATCTCCTTCTTTGGAAATATGAGACAAAATATCCTTTGAGTCAACTAGGACTCGTAGGGCAACAAAAAATAAAGAAAACTTAGTCCTATCAAAATTCTATCTACCCAATGCCTAGAAATCAAAAAATACATAACTCAACTATTTACAATTGAACATCCTATTACATCAGTTGACAACGACTGTACAAAATGAAGACCTGCAATGAATCACTAAGATCAAGTTTTTTTAGTATATTCAATAGACTCAAATTTCTCCCCCATTTTGTCTCAAATGGACAAAGGGAAAAACTTGGCTAAACAGCAAAGTTATTACTCAGCACAAACCATACCAATAGATTTACGTAATGAAATGAATCTCTTATAGTCTATAGGTTTGGTAAACATATCTGCAAGTTGTAGATCAGTAGGAAGATAATTGATTTCTAATTCCTTAGATTCAACCAATTCGCGTATAAAATGATGTCTTATTTTTATATGCTTTGTTCGCGAGTGTTGAACAGGGTTTTTAGAAATATTAATCGCACTTTGGTTATCACAATAGAGATGAAATTGGTTTTCTTGAATACCATAATCACTTAGCATTTGTTTAGGCCATAATAATTGGGCACAACAGCTTCCAGCGGCTATGTATTCAGATTCAGCGGTCGAGAGTGATGTGCAGTTTTGTTTTTTACTACTCCGTCCTACCAAGTTATTACCAATATAATAACATGCTCCTGAAGTGCTTTTACTATTATCAGTACACCCAACCCAGTCAGTATCAGTGTACCCAATAATAGTGCTTGGTGTGCCATTATTGTACCAAAGTCCTAGATTCAGAGTGCCTTTAACATATTTAATTATACGTTTAACAGAATTCAAATGGCTATCTTTAGGGTTTTTTTGATAACGAGCACAAACACACACAGCATACATGATATCAGGACGCGAAGCAGTAATATATAGTAATGTTCCTATCATACTACGATATAGAGTAGGATCTACAGATTTTCTATTTTCATCTTTTGACAATTTTACCGTAGTACTCATAGGTGTTTTAGCATCTTTAGCACTCTCGTGGCCAAATTTCTTAACTATCTCTAAGGCCTACTTAGATTGCGAAACAAATAATCCTTCTGGATTTTGTTTGACTTGGAGACCTAAGAAGAATTGTAACTCCCCCATAAGGGACATCTGAAATTCCTTACTCATAATTTCAGAAAAGGATTTTACTTCTAAGGTAGAAGTTGATCCAAATATAATATCGTCTACATAAAATTGAGCAATCGTAATGTGTTTATCAAAATGTTTGACAAAGAGAGTTTGGTCATTTCCACCTCTTTTGAAACCTTTGTCTAAAAGAAAACTAGAAAGTCGCTCATACCAAGCTGTAGGAGCTTGTTTAAGGCCATATAAAGCCTTTTTCAGACAAAATACATGATTTGGATATTTAGGGTCAATGAACCCTTTGGGTTGTTCTACATAGGTTTCCTCAGCCAGAATTCCATTAAGGAATGCAGATTTGACATCCATTTGGTATAATCTAAAATGCATGTGGCAAGCTATAGCAAAAAGCAGACGGACTGATTCTAAATAAGTAACAGGGGCAAAGGTCTCGTTAAAATCAATTCCTTCTATTTGGGAGTATCCTTGCTCAACTAATTTAGCTTTATTTCTAATTATTATCCCATTTTCATCAGTTTTATTTTTGAAAATCCAACGAGTACCAACAACCTTTTTGTGATCAGGACGTGGAACAAGATACCATACATCATGAATGACAAATTGTAAAAGTTTATCCTGTATAGCAGAAATCCAGTGTGAGTCATTCAATGCCTCATTTACATTCTTTGGTTCCATAAGGGAAACAAAACATGCATAATGTGCATAATTTCTAAGTTACGATCTTGTACGCACTGGCTCACTAGGGTTGCCAACTACGTTATTTATGGGATGATCTTTAGAAACCCAGTTAGGTACTTCAGGTGTCTCAATAAGCAATATATTATCTACTTCAGAAGAGTCACTTTCGAAAATATTTGAAGGCTCTTCTTCGATAGGTAATTCAACAGTCTTGCTTTCTACAGTAGTGTCACTAACAATTACATTTATGGATTCCATTAAGGTTTTAGTGCGAAGATTATACACTCGATAAGCTCTAATGTTAGGCGAGTATCCTAGAAATATGGCTTTATCACCCCGGCTCTCAAATTTGGATAAGTTTTCCCTATCTTTGCAAACATAACAAGTACTGCCAAAGGTTCTAAGATACTTGAGATTGGGCTTTTTATTGTACCAAAGTTCGTAAGGGGTTTGTTTGGAATTCTTTCTAAGATAGACCCTATTAATGATGTGACACGCAGTACGAATAGATTCTACCTAAAAATATTTAGGTACATTTTTGGCATGTAACATAACACGTGCCATCTCTTGTAGGGTACGATTCTTTCTCTCAGCGATTCCATTTTGTTGAGGAGTTTTAGGAGCACTGAACTCGTGTTTGTAACCATTATAGTCAAAGTATTCTATAATACCAGTGTCTTTGAATTCACCACCTCTATCACTACGGATTCTATTTACTTGAGTGTCCTTTTCATTTTCAATCCTAAGAAGACTTTTTAGGAAGGTTTGAAAAGTGTCATACTTTTGTTTTAAAAAGGCTACCCAAGTAAATCTGGTGAAGTCATCAACCATAACTAAGATATAACTATGTCCACAAAGGCTAACAGTTTGGGAGGGACCCATTAGGTCCATATGGATGAGTTCTAATGGATTAGAGGTGAGGATATCTTTGACTTTCTTATGAGGTGCCTTAACAATTTTACCTTCTTAACAGGAACCATAGACAATATTACGAATGGGTTTAATTTTTGGAATTCATCTTACTATGTCATGAGTAGACAATTTAGTAAGATTATCGTAATTTATGTGACCCATTTTGTTATGCCATATCTCGTTGTCAACCATTCTGGCAACATTACAAATTTCATAATTATTCTTGACAGTGTAGAAATTGTCAGGAGTTATGAATCCAGTAATTATGCATTCACCTTTTTCATTTAAAATTTTGCAATTGTCCTTTGAAAAGGTAACAGTACGGTCTGAGTCACAAAATTACGAAATACTAAGTAAATTGGCCTTTAGACCTTTAACTAACAGGACATTTTTAAGAACAGGAAGTCCTTCTTCTTTGAGAGTTCCTTTGCCTATGATTTGAGATGAAACTCCATCACCAAAAATGACTTTAACACCAGCAAATCTGGTTTTGTTTAAAAGTTTAGATTCATCTCTTGTCATGTGCTTAGAACATCCAGAGTCTAAATACCAACCAGATGATGTGTGTTCAGCTTTTAAAGCAGTAACAACAATATTACACTTCATCTGAGGTAGTAGATCGTCTTTTCTAACCCAAATTTCTCTAGTTTTCATCTTGCGCTTATTAGCTCTTAACTGATAAAATTTGCAAGCATTAGATTTTTGCTGAAAAATATTTTGCGCATGATTTTGAATTTTGTGAAAGGCTTGAGCATTTGGTTTAGGAAAGTTCTTAGGATTACTTCTAGGAAATGTTCTTTTAGGTTTGGTCTTTCTCTTTCTATAGTCAGAGTTTTTATCTGGCTGTCTAGGAAGTATATAATTATTTCGGCTCCTCCTAGAATATTTAAAGTTCTGGTAGGTATGAGGATTATAGATAGGTTTAACTAGTCTCCTAGCATAGCAACCATCGAAAGAGTGACCATATATGTCACAGTAGGAACAATAAAGATTGCTCAGGATGTGGGTCTCCTTAGAAAAGTTTCTAAATAATTGTTTTGAAAAGTTTTGAGGCTGAACTTTATTCCTATGGAGTACAGGTTTGAATGTAGGCTCACTCTTTCTGATAAAGGGGCAGACGTATTTAGCCTTAGGTGAACTTTCAAGCTTAGAGCAACTTGATTCCCCAATGTTAAAGTTTTGATGTTTCAAATCAAACTCAGTTTTTAGGGAATGAAAATCTGGGCATGTTTCAATAGATCTTTTGCCTCCTGACACAAATTTGATAGGTTCAAAAGATTTTGTTTGTGTCTTCAAATTGGGGCAAAATCCTATACCAGTTCGATCATCAGAATTGGTTTTAGATTCAACAACAAATTCATCAAAACACTTAGAATTATTTTCAAATTTTGTAATTTTTTTGAAAACAGTTGTTGTCTTTTCTTTGGTTTGTTCTAATTCTAACAATGTCCCTTTGTACTTTTTCTCCAGAATTTCATTAGTTTCAGTCAAATTTTTCAATTTTTCATCAAAAACTTTAATTTCACTTTTATGAGTCAAACATTGGGTAGTATACTCTTCAGCATTCAGTTTGACCATCAGGCTTAGATCTTCAAACTTTTTGGTAAGATCTTTCACAATTTTTTCTAGTCTAGCGCTTTTCTTGAGAGTTTTAGCATAAAGTGTGTGAATGTCTAGGAGGTCTTCATTGTTTGAGTCACTAAATGTAGTGTGTGAAGTGACCCCTAAGGCTTCATTCTTAGAACTCACACACCCATTGACATCGTCATTATCGCGTTCCCTTTGACTCACACACCCTGAGCTAGAACATGCAACATTTTCAGTAATCAAAGCATCTAAACAAGTAATAACCATATTCGAAGTATCAGTCACAGAATTATTTGGTTCATCCTCATTAACAAACATAGGCATGTCATCATTATAAATAATCTTTGCAAAGAAAGACATACAAGGATCAAAAACATCTGATGACTCAGGTTCCTTATTATCAGAGTCACTTGAATCATCCCAAGTTTTGCAAATATTAGCCCTAGTATGTTTGTTTTGAGTGTTCAAGTTAACTCTACAGTCTTGAGCAATGTGTCCCAGTTTACCACATCTATAGCATTCAGTCTTCTTAAGGTCTCTATTAGGTCTGATATGAGAGTCCTTGTGATTTTTGTCATGGTTTTTCTCATGAGGTCTGTGACTAGAGGGAGTTGGATAATTTGATTTGCCTTGTTTATTTGCCACTTTGTTTCTAAACTTAATAATTTTCTTGAACTGTTTTGACCTTAAGGCAATCTGATTGTCCAAACTCTCTATATCGCAGTCCTCATCAGATTCATCATTGGAAGTATTAAACTCAGGCTTAATCAATTTAGAAGAGAAGCTTAGATTGGAACTAGTCTGTTTCTTATGGGATTGGGTTAATTGTTTCATAAATTCCAGTTCCATTTCCACAGTTCTTAACTTACTACTGAGTAGTTCAGGAGTGATATTAATATCACGCATTTCATCAATAGCATATCTTTTGTTATCAAACTTCTGTGGTAATGATCTCAGAATTTTAGACACAATTTCTTGTCTATCATAGGTTATCCCATTAGCATGCAGTTTGGTCACAATATCAGTCAGGTTAATATAGAAGTCATTAAATGATTCAGTCTCAGACATAATTAAGGAGTTATACTGCTGGATAAGCATTTGGGTTTTAGCAGCCTTGACTCTAGTGTCTCCTTCATGAGTAGTAACCAAGGTGTCCCAAGCTTCCTTAGAAGTGGTACATGATGAGATTCTTTTGAACTCATGTTCATTTACGGACATAAATATGGCATTCTTTCCTTTGTTATTATTTCGAGAAACTTGTTTCTCTTCTTGAGTGAACTCACTTAAAGCTTTCTCAAACCTCCCACTACTTCCTTCGTTGGATGGTTTAGTAGGAAAAGTATAGCCATTTTCAACAATATCCCAGACATCATCTCCTAGAGTTCCTTGAATGAAAGCAATCATCCTTACTTTCCAGTCAGCAAAATTGGTTCCATCAAAGATTTGAGGTCTGGTCAAGTTACCAAATCTTTCATTTTTCTCGTCCATCTATGATTTTCAGAAAATAATTTCAGAAACACGGGATCCTTTAAAAGAAGTTATACCAAGCTCTGATACCAATTGAAAAAGTCGTTACTAAAGCCGTTTATTGAAAATAAACTATTTAAGTAACTCCGAGTTGTTTTTTGAAGAAACTCTTTTCTTAAATCAAAAGGTTTGAACACAAAAATGTGTTTTAACAAAAGTATGTACGAGATCTATTCAAGATTTAGGCAACAAGTTTTAAAAAATACTTTAAACAAGTTTTTAAACACAGCACAACCAAGAAAGAGGTGAGAAAATGTAGAAAGATTTTGTTCACAATTTTTTACGTGGTAAAACCTCACCAATTTAGGAAACATCCACGACTCCCTCTACGGAGTAAAATGAAAAATCCACTAAAACAAATTTATGTCTTACAAACTATATAACTAACATGCAAACAACTCAGACCTATATAAGTTTAGGAATGTACCCTCTGGTGTCCTTATAACTTCTCTGCAGTTCTGATTGTAGATGTAGTTCTCTCAGTTTGTCAACTCCTGATTTGTTCCAGCACTTTACGTCGACTTATGTTCACAAGATCTTATTACCAACACTTTTTGTGTTGTGGGGTGTAAGTGTTTGTGGAGGTGCTCTCTAACACATGCATGCACACACGCACACTTATTAAGTACAAACAGTCCTAACAAATTACAGTTACACTATATGCTGTGATCTTTTCTTTTCTTTTTTTCTTACAAAACTTTGAACCTTTTTTGACCTTTCAATCTATCCCAGAATCCACGGATATCTTGCTTACAAATCAGTCAAGATCTTAATCAATCTCTGTTTTGAAAATATTTTCGAGATTGAAAACCTCCAAGTGAGATTCTAAACTAGGTCAAAGGTTTAGTTTTACAAGAACACGTAACAGAAAGGATTTATTGTTGATTTCAAAGTAAGAAAACGTTTTAGAGAAAATAATCAACAATATATTTCTCAAGATGAGAAATAAAATGAAACTAAGTGTAATGTAACATGAATAACTTCAGATCTGAGATTTCTATGGAATCAGAAACTAGATCTGAGTAGAAGTCTAAGTTGGAAACAAGATCTAATGAACACAAGGTTACAGCAACGAAGAATAACTCAACTCAAACTCTCAAACACTCAAGAACACTCAGGATTGTGTTTTTGGATTTGGTGTTTTGAAGAGGTGTTTGGGTTAGGTTTGAAGAGGATTTGGACGAAGTTAAGGTTTCTAACTTTCTTCTCTCTCTGGTTTCTCTCTTCTCTCTCTTCTCTCTCCTCTCTCTATTCTCTCAAAAGAATGCAAATGGCAAAAGTCTTCGAAGTCTGAGGGAAGGGTCCTTTTTATAGTGAGAAGAGAAGGTTCGAGATATCTGATCAAAACCAAGGGTCGAGATTAAGTTAATTTAAATTGACTTGAATCTAAGGGCTCACACAAGGCGGTGCTTAAACGAACGCTGATTGGCTTAAAAGGTTACACTGGGATTCATCAAGGCAACATGCAAACCATTGATAAGAAATGATCCAAGGGCTGATAACACACGCGTCTATTGTCTCAGTAAATAAACACACTTGCAACCAATCAGAGGGCAACAGATGTTGGCCAGTTAAAGGATATAAAACGCGCGTCCAAATATAATTACAAAGTACACCCTGAGGTCTCTGCCGCTTTTGGATTCTACCCAAGGTAACATTAGGCCATAATTCCCAACAAATAATATTTAGAGATTGACCCCAAAAACTTTTCAATCATGTTTTAATTAATAAAACATTGTTTAAAAAATGTTTAAAAAATCCCAAAAAATTATTAAAAATCATAATTAGGGATTTAAACTCACTCAACACATGTACACACATTATAATGCAATATGACATGCATGAATTGAATTCTAAATGTGTGAGTGTTGGCAATAGTCTCTTGATCACTACAAGATAGAGATATGAATAGGCAATGCAATATCTGAGGTTCTTTAGTTTCTAGGATGGACACAATTTTGTCACAATTTCCAAACTAGATGAGCACTTATACAATATAGACTCAAGTGAGTCAAAAGTATAAGGGCTTCAGATTCATATCATAGTATGTGTAATTAAATATTCATTCTTGGGTGGGAAATTGCTTGAAATTGGGTTTTCCTCAAATGTGACACTTTGGGTAGATTAAAAGTAAAATTGGTGATGCTATATGATTTTAGGATGTAGAAATCTGAATGATATGAGAAACCCAGTAGAAATTGATAACAAATTTCAGATGAAAATGTGATATTCATAATAGGTGGACTAAAACCCAGATAAAACCTAAATTGGAAAATATGGGATTATATGAAAACTAATTAGTGATTAATGGTTTCTAGGATGATTAGAGCCAGTTTCTACATGTATAAAATGTTGATTGTGATTGCGTGATGATCTAAGAGGAAATAAAATCTTAAAGGTTTAATAATGGAGGAAAAAGGGATCTGGTAAGAAGAAAGTTAGCAAATTAGTGCAGCGAACCGGTTCGAAAGTGGGGGGGAACCGTTTTGGGGGTCAGATAGAGCTAGTTCGGGGGACCTGACAGGACTATTTTTCCCATTTAGTTTGTGGTGGTTAAAATGGAGGGGTTTCAACAGATTTTTAAATGTAAGGATGAGACAAACTTACTGGAAAAATTACGGGACATCATTTTACCTTATGGGAATAAATTAGTGATTTAATTTATTAACGGATTAAGTGAAATAGAATTCGTATAACTTAAAGTTCGGTCCAATTAGATGTGTCCATGTATTGTAGTTGAGTGACACTACCCAAACAAATTTAATTAATTAAAATAAGAGTCGGGATATAGACTCAGGTATTTTCACGCTAGTGCTATGGGAGTTAGGCCTGGGTTAGCTTGGTTTAAATTATTAAATATATGTACGGATAGTGTGATTTAGTATATATTATTGTGTTCTCATTAAATATCACTGTAAGATATTATTATAATTACATACCCCTTTAGTGCTATCATAGGAGGTTGCGCGAAGTGGGCGAATCCCCTTACTGGTGAATGTAGGGCGAGTATAATCCCTAGGTCAGAGCGTCTGGTATTTTATGTTTTGATTATTTATGAGGTGAGACACTTTGGGTATGATTCAGTCTCACACTCAGGGAACTATGACTACATCCACTATGCTTATTATTTATTTCACGATTCGGTGTGAGTGAATCGCCTCGTGGTTTTGGGTTGTATTGAGTATACCTGGGTGTGACACCCCGACTAATTAAATACCGGGTAGCTACTCCTTTATTAAATTAATACAAAACGCCAAGTTGGTTCAGTTAATAGCATCACTGTCGAAAACATTTTAATAATTACTAACAACCTAGTATTTTAAAAGTGAGTTGTCAAATTTTAAATTAAATCTGAATAACATGCAATGAGTAAATTATCGAAATTTCACATAACCATTCACCATAAATTCCAAATAGAGTAACCATCAAATAATAATGAATCCGGAGGAAATACTCCTCACAGCAATCCCAATACTGAAATAATAAAACAAGTCTGCATCCTGAATTAATTACAAACCAAAGTCTGAATAACTAAAATATAAAATGTCTCAAAAGAAAATGGGCGACATGCCCTACAAATGATGAAACTAAACATGGAGTCAAGACTAGAAAAGGAGGGGTCTACTATCAAGGCCCTGTAACTTCCACAACAGCTACAGCTCGTCACCTGAATAGAATTCCTATGCATGGTGTCCTTGTGGCTGGGCACCTAAAAAGGTTTTTACAAAAAAAATAGATTTGAAAGCAAACGGGTAAGAGCCCGAATGTGGAGAATAGTTTTAAAACAGCAAGTGATTTAATAACATTAAAACAATGAATGCAAAATACATGTTAGGACGTGCTCTCGCATGAAATACTCACCTCTCGACTAATTGTGCACTCCTAACGTACCGTACCCATTCAAGTGATTCTCATATCTATCTAGTCAAAAATAAATTCTAACATTTCTACTCGATTCACGCTTTAATTCCAACTTCATCAATTAGATAGAGAGTTTTACTTAAACTCGGATTCTCAATTATAAGCAATACAATTTACTAGATGTTATTCCTTTTTATCTTCTCAAGGTATCACTATCATTATTCTCGCAATTAAACATGATAATTCTTTTCATTTAACTGTATATTATTCACATCATACATTTACAATACTATAGCACCCCGAGACTAAGCTGCAGTGCACACATACTCTGCTATCCCATCCCGGTACATCACGTACATAAGGATCACGCATTTCAAATCTCTCAGGAATCGTTCTCAGATAATAGCAAATCATAAACAATGGAGGCGAACACAGTCACATCACACGGGTCATGCACATACCTACGCTCCCATGATCAGCAGAGTTTTTGACATCTCAATAAGTCCTTCTCTGACCTATGTCCTCGAGGTACCAATATATATCCCCCCCGTAGGCACACAAAGATCAGATGGCCCTAAACGAACGCAAACCTCCCGTGATAGCAAGTATGGTAGGTATGTCATACACATAAAATCATATATACTAAGCATACACACATCTTAGTAATTACCATAATTTCATTAGTGGTATACATCTAGCCCTTATACCAACTTTTAGTGTTACATCAATCACATAATCCCAATTTATATATATTTAAGTCATCAATTATCCTCGCATCGTGATTAGTCACTCGCGTCCTAATCCACAAATACTATTTGGTTCAAGCCACTCTTCTATATTTTTCTCCTTAATATATCACACATCTCCCAACTATACCAATTAGTTAACAAGGGAAAGTTATCTCATCAGTTAAACAAGGTTACGGAACTCTAGAAATCAATTCAGGCCAAAAAGGCCATTCTGTCAACTCGTTAGAAACCTCGTTCGAACGAGGTCGTTTAAACGAGAGTTCGTTCGAACGAAGGGGCATCGAACGAGAGTTCATTCGAACGAAAGGTATCGAATGAACTACCAATCTCGTTAGAAGGCAGACTGTCACCTCGTTAGAAGCTCGTTCAAACGAGCTCTTTCGAATGACCTGGGCAGGCCTTCTAACGAGATGACAGTTTCGAGCCCAATATTTTCCTATCTCATTTTTCTCAATTTTCTTCACCTCTAAACTCATCTATAAATCATCCCAACAGTATTTTAAGGTTACTCAACATTACTAAACCTTCTTAGGTCATATTTTAACATTTATGTATGGGCCAATCTTCCTAAACAACATATAATTTTCATATCTCCCTAATTTTCCCAAACCTTATGAATATGAACCCTAGAAATTTAAAGTCATCAATTGCCCTTAATAAATATGTTTTTGCATCATAAGAAGTCGTATTTCTTTTTGTATAATCACCCAATGACAATTCTACATGCAATCCCTATATCAAAACCTGAATTTCTAACTCCAATTTCATGGGTTTTTATAAATCTCCCAATACAATGCAATTATATAAATTTCTAAGCATGGAAGAAGCATTCGCTTGAAATTAACATAATTAAACCACTTGCCTCGGATTGTTCTCTGAATTTGATGTTAGATGTTGGATGTTTCTCTCTCTTCCTCTACAATTTCTCCCAAGGTTGATGGTTGAAGATGGTGGTTATTGTTTTCCCTTTTGGGAACCTCTCCTAACTTCCTCCTATAACTCCCATAGCCTTCTAATCAGTTAAGTGCTAGTAATGGCTTAGTGGGTTATTAAATATCCTATATTTAATTCCCAAAATTCGTTGGTCAAAATTCCCCAAATTTCAAAATTACTAAAATACCCTTTTAAGTTGTCGGTATGGCCCAAAAATGCCCCGGGACCCAAACGAAACCCCTGGCAAGTGTTTTCTGACTATTTCGACCCTTCCGGACACGTTGGCGCACTCGAAATGACCATTCGGTTGATAAAAATATAATTCACTTTTAAATTCAAAGATTTACATTCTTAACACGACTATCATGTGCGTCCCAATAAAAATTTCCCAAATTGTCGTATTTCAGTCTCGTGACAATTTCAATATTTTCAATATTCATATATTGTCATATATACACATTATAATCAAATACCAACTCACATCTCGTTAGTATTTTATCCGGATTAATTCTCAATTAATTCACATTTAATTTAATTAATCCGATAAATAAACATCAATAAAAGTACGGGGTATTACATACTTCCCCCTGATAACCGAATTTCGTCCCGAAATTTGGAACTAGAAAATATCTGGTAAAAACAACTCTGGATAACGTTCGCGCATCTCATCCTCACGCTCCCATATGGACTCCTCGACATTATGATGCCGCCACTGAACACGTACTAACGGAACTATCTTTGACCGCAGCTTCCGCTCACTTCGGTCAAAAATAGCAATCGGCCCCTCCTCGTAAGAGCTATCAGGCTGGAGATCGATGTCCTCCAAAGCAATGTGAGAATGAGCCAAATCGTCCCTAAGATATTTCCTTAGCGAGCATATATGAAACACATCATGAATCCTGTGCAAATGCTCCGGTAACCCAAGTCTATATGCAACGGACCCAGTCCGCTCGATGATAGGAAGTGGCCCCACATATCTCGGTGCCAGTTTCCCCTTCTTCCCAAAACGCATAATCCCCTTCATAGGAGATACTCTGAGTAAAACCTGGTCCCCCACTTTGAACTCCCTGAAGAACATTTTTGCATCAGCATAGCTCTTCTGCCGATCCTGAGCTACCGGAATGCGACTCCGTATCAATTCTATCCTTGTCGAAGTATCCTGAATCACTTCTGGCCCAAGTAGTTTGTTGTCCCCCACCTCTAACCAACATACTGGGGAACGAAAAGGTCTACCATACAATGCCTCAAATGGAGCCATGCAAATGGTGAACTGGTAGGAGTTATTGTAAGCAAACTCCACCAGTGGAAGATATTGCTCCTATCCACCCCCAAAGTCAATGATGCACATACGCAACATGTCCTCCAAAATCTGATTTGTACGCTCGGTTTGCCCATCGGTCTGCGGATGATAAGCCATACTCAGCCGTAATTCCGTGCCCATGGCCTCCTGAAAACTCTCCCAAAACCGTGAAACAAATATCTTGTCTTGGTCAGACACGATATTTAGGGGCACACCGTGAAGTCTCACTATTTCTGTAATAAAAATCTGGGCATACTGTCCCGTAGTGTAGTCGGTCCTTACGGGTAGAAAATGAGCGACTTTGGTCAACCTGTCCATAATTACCCAAATGGAGTTGTGACCCCTCTGTGATGTAGGTAACCCCGTGATAAAGTCCATGGAGATGCTCTCCCATATCCACATCGGGACCTCTAATGGCTGTAGAAGTCCTGCCGGTCTCTGATGATCCACTTTTACCAGCTGACAAGTGGCGCATTTAGAAACAAACACGACAATATCTCTCTTCATCCCACTCCACCAATACTGACGTCTCATGTCTTGGTACATTTTGTCCCCACCAGGATGTACCGATAACCATGATCCATGCGACTCTGCCATTACCTCGTGTTAATTCCTCCCCTTCCGGAACTACGAGTCTCCCATTGAAGCGTAATTCCCCGTCTGAGCTAACGGTATAGGACTCGACTCCCTCTGCTAATAATCGAACTATCTACTCCTAACAGAACGAGTCATTGGCCTATGCCTTCACCACTCTCGTGACAATCTGCGGTGTAACAGTCATCACAGACATGAATGATCGGGCCACTGCATCCTGGTGTCCCAACTCCTTCCACTTAGCCTTCCACACCTCGGCCACCTCATCTACTGGCCTACGGCTCAACGCATCTGCTACCACGTTATCCTTCCCCGGGTGATATTGGATATCAAACTGATAATCCTTCACAAACTCAAGCCACCTCTGTTGCCGTATATTCAACTCCTTCTGCGTGAATAGGTACTATAGGGACTTGTGGTCCGTGAACAATCGAAACTTCTCCCCCAGAAGATAATGTCTCGAAATCCGAAGGGCAAATACAACTTCCGCTAACTCAAAGTCATGGGTGGGGTAATTCTTCTCGTGAGGCTTAAGCTTACGGGAAGCATAAGCTATGTCCTGACTCTCCTGCTGCAATACACCTCCAAGTCCTTGTAAGGATGCATCGGTGTAGACTAGATACTCAACTCCCGGTCTCGGCAATGCTAACACAGGTGCTGAGGTCAACTTGTCCTTCAACTCATCGAATTCCAACTGACAGGCATCACTCCAAATGAATGGCACACCCTTACGAGTCAGATGTGTCAAAGGACCCGCTATCTTTGAGAAACCCCTAAAATACCTCCTATAGTATCCTACTAGGCCCAAGAAACTACGGATCTCAGTTGGCGTCGTGGGCTGTCCCCACTCCCTCAACACGGATACCTTCCCCGGATCAACATATATCCCCCGGTCTGAGATAATATGCCCCAAAAACTGAACCTCTTTCAACCAAAACCCGCACTTCTCATACTTTGCATACAGTTCATTCTGACGTAGTGTCTGCAAAACCTGCCTCAAATGCTTGGCGTGCTCCTCTTCTGTTTGGGAGTAAACCAGAATGTCATCAATGAAGATAATGACGAACTGGTCTAGGAACTCTCTAAACACCCTATTCATCAAGTCCATAAACACGGCTGGAGCATTGTTCAAACCAAAAGGCATAACCTAAAACTCGTAGGAACCATATCTCGTTAAGAAAGCAGTCTTCGAGACGTCCTCTTCCCTGATACGCAACTAATGGTATCCCGATCACAAACCAATCTTTGAGAAGAAATAAGATCCTCTGAGCTGGTCGAATAAGTCATCGATTCGGGGCAACGGATACTTATTCCGTATCGTGACCTTATTCAACTCCCGGTAATCTACACAAAACCTCAACGATCCTTCCCTCTTCTTTACAAACAACACAGGGGTACCCCACGGTGAAGTACTCCTCCGAATGAACCCCTGACCCAACAACTGCTCAATATGATCCCTTAACTCTCTCATATCAGCTGGAGCCATACGGTAAGATGAGCGGGCAATAGGCCGAGTGCCCGACGTCAAATCGATTACAAAATCTATATCTCTACTCGGAGGTAATCCAGGTATATCCTGAAATACATCGGCAAACTCTCGAACAACCGGAATCGCATCAAGTGGTATCACCACTTCCTTAGAGGTCTCCTCCTCTATGTAGTACAAGTGAGTGGACGATCCTCCCTCGGGGCGAGGCATCGCCACTAAAAACATCTCCTGCCCGGGAATGGCAAAGATAATACTCCTACTAAAACAGTCAATCATGGCTCGGTACGCAACTAGCCAATCCATACCAATAATGGCATCATACTCGGTCATATCTAACACTAACATATCCGCGGGTAGAGTAAACCTCCCGATCTCTATACCCACGCCTCTACATATAAGGGAAATCACGTAACCCCTACTCAACGGTGATTCTACACAAGTGACCGTGCTCTCGGCGGTGTCTAACAACCCAATGATGCGTGCCCAATGATGCGTGCAAATCTCATAGCAATGAAACAATGTGTGGCCCCCGTGTCAAATAAAATTCTCCCCATTGTCCCCTGAATAGAGAACATACCCTCAATGGCCGGTGGATCCTGTGGGGCTGTGGCATGCTGAAGCTGATACACTCTCCCATGCAGAAGTTGTCCCTATTGAACTGGGACCGCTGGCACGGGTGGTAGTGATGCCATCTGTGGTGGTGCTGGGAGGGCAGTGGGAAACATAGGCCTCTACGGCTCTTGTCGAGCACCCTATTGCTGCTGCTGTGGGGCCGTGCCCCTATCAGGACAATCCTGGCGTTTGTGGCCAGTTTTGCCACAAACATAACACTTCCCCGAGAAGTTTCACCCTCGTTGTCCCTGATGTCCTCGGCACTGGTGGTTGTTACCATTCCTCCCTTGGCCATGCTGGCCATGCTGAAATTGCTGCTGCTGACTATTCTTGCCCTGCTGGCCCTGATGGCCGTTCGGACCCTGATGGCCCTGCCTGAAACCTCCCTGTCCACTCCTGAAACCCCCAGATCTGAATCTCTTATGATCCCCCTGCTGGGAACCCTGGTCACCCTGCCTATGTTGTCCCTGAGCAAATTGTGCCCCACTGGCACCATTTCCCCCAGTCATGCCCTGATGGCTGGACTCTCTTGATCTCTTTCTCTCAGCCATGTGAAAGCGGTGATCCTGGCAATGCAGTAGTGCAGCGTTAACCACGTCAGAATAAGTGGCCAACGAGAGATTCCCCAATAAATGCTGACGGATCCTCCAAGTCAATCCATCTGTGAACTTCTGAATCTTTTTCTCCTCAGTCGATATTTCATGCGGAATAATGTTCAGTAGATTAGTGAATTCGGACTCACACTCGGCCACAGTCTTTCCCTCCTGTCTGAGATTCATCAACTTCCTCCTCATTTCCGTGTGAATAGCTGACGGAAAATACTTGCGGTCAAACCGCACCCAAAACTCCTGCATAGTGAGAGTATCCCTCTCCTCTGCGGTGGTAATGGACTCCCACCACTGCAATGCAGATCCAACTAGCTTGAAAGTAGCTAGTATCTGCTTCTGAACATCGGTGCACTCATACATCCTCAAGTTCCTCTGAATATCTTTCCTCCACTGACTAGATACCACAACATCGGAGCTACCTGCGAACTCCGGAGGGTGTGCTTTCTAAAAGCATCTCGAACACGTTCCCAAGCAGACGGGAATACATGTGCCTGAACTGGCGCAGCTACCGGTGCCTGGGGTGGTGCCTGCTGTACAACGTCTAGAGCAGCATTTACCACTTGGGCTACAATGGCTGCAACCTCGGCGGCATTCATGGTGCCCTGTACTGGCGCTGGCTGTGGCTCTGGCTGTGCATCCCTAGGAACTCGTTGTGCACGTCGTGGAGACATCTGAAATAAGAGTAAAGTCTATAAGTTCGCAGTTATTAACTCAAAATAGTTGAAGAGCGTAGCATACATAAAGAATACAACAGTCCTAAAATATAGGGCTCTATATCAAAGAAAGCTCAGCGGAAACATAATAAGCCGTACAGATCCTAAGGACATTAGAACCTGATGCTCTGATACCACCTGTGACACCCCGACTAATTAAATACCGGGTAGCTACTTCTTTATTAAATTAATACAAAATGCCAAGTTGGTTTAGTTAATAGCATCACTGTCGAAAACGTTTTAATAATTACTAACCACCTAGTATTTAAAAAGTGAGTTGTCAAATTTTAAATTAAATCTGATTAACATGCAATGAGTAAATTATCGAAATTTAACATAACCATTCACAATAAAGTAAAAATAAAGTAACCACCAAATAATAATGAATCCGGAGGAAATACTCCTCACAACAATCCCAATACTGAAATAATAAAACAAGTCTGCATCCTGAATTAATTACAAACCAAAGTCTGAATAACTGAAATATAAAATGTCTCTAAAGGAAATGGGCGACATGCCCTACAAATGATGAAACTGAACATGGTGTCAAGACTAGAAAAGGAGGCGTCTACTATCAAGGCCCTGTAACTTCCATAATAGCTACAGCTCGTCACCTGAATAGAATTCCTATGCATGGTGTCCTTGTGGCTGGGCACCTAAAAAGGTTTTTACAAAAAAAATAGATTTGAAAGCAAACGGGTAAGAGCCCGAATGTGGAGAATAGTTTTAAAATAGCAAGTGATTTAATAACATTAAAAAAATGAATGCAAAATACATGTTAGGATGTGCTCTCGCAAGAAATACTCACCTCTCGACTAGTTGTGCACTCCTAACGTACCGTACCCATTCAAGTGATTCTCATATCTATCTAGTCCAAAATAAATTCTAACATTTCTACTTGATTCACGCTTTAATTCCAACTTCATCAATTAGATAAAGAGTTTTACTTAAACTCGGATTCTCAATTATAAGCAATACAATTTACTAGATGTTATTCCTTTTTATCTTCTCAAGGTGTCACTATCATTATTCTCACAATTAAACATGATAATTCTTTTCATTTAACTGTATATTATTCACATCATAAATATACAATACTATAGCACCCCGAGACTAAGCTGCGGTGCACACATACTCTGTTATCCCATCCCAGTACATCACGTACATAAGGATCAAGCATTCCAAATCTCTCAAGAATTGTTCTCATATAATAGCAAATCACAAACAATGGAGGCGAACACAATCACATCACATGGGTCACGCACATACCTACGCTCCCATGATCAGCAGACTTATTGACATCTCAATAAGTCCTTCTCTGACCTATGTCCTCGAGGTACCAATCTATATCCCCCCCCCCCCCCCCCCCGTAGGCACACAAAGATTAGATGGCCCTAAACGAACGCAAACCTCCCGTGATAGCAAGTATGGTAGGTATGTCATACACATAAAATCATATATACTAAGCATATACACATCTTAGTAATTACCATATTTTCATTAGTGGTATACATCTAGCCCTTATACTAACTTTTAGTGTTACGTCAATCACATAATCCCGATTTATATATATTTAAGTCATCAATTATCCTCGCATCGTGATTAGTCACTCGCGTCCTAATCCATAAATACTATTTGGTTCAATCCACTCTTCTATATTCTTCTCCTTAATATATCACAAATATCCCAACTATACAAATTAGTTAACAAGGGAAAGTTATCTCA
The DNA here is from genome assembly GCA_949130495.1 of Sambucus nigra. Taxonomy (NCBI): domain Eukaryota; kingdom Viridiplantae; phylum Streptophyta; class Magnoliopsida; order Dipsacales; family Adoxaceae; genus Sambucus; species Sambucus nigra. Next base: position 376,954,251 of record OX422220.1, read on the forward strand.
TCAATTAAACAAGGTTACGTAACTCTAGAAATCAATTCAGGCCAAAAAGGCCATTCTGTCAACTCGTTAGAAACCTCGTTCGAACGAGAGTTCGTTCGAACGAAGGGGCATCGAACGAGAGTTCGTTCGAAAGAAAGGCATTGAATGAACTACCAATCTTGTTAGAAGGCAGACTGTCACCTAGTTAAAAGCTCGTTCAAACGAGCTCGTTCGAACGACCTGGGCAGGTCTTCTAACGAGATGACAGTTTCGAGCCCAGAATTTTCCTATCTCATTTTTCTCAATTTTCTTCACCTCTAAACTCATCTAGAAATCATCCCAACAGTATTTTAAGGTTCCTCGACATTACTAAACCTTCTTAGGTCGTATTTTAACATTTATATAGGGTCCAATCTTCCTAAACAACATATAATTTTCATATCTCCCCAATTTTCTCAAACCTTATGAATATGAACCCTAGAAATTTAGAGTCATCAATTTCCCTTAATAAATCTTTTTTTGCATTATAAGAAGTCATATTTCTTTTTGTATAATCACCCAATGACAATTCTACCTGCAATCCCTATATCAAAACCTGAATTTCTAACTCCAATTTCATGGGTTTTTATAAATCTCCCAATACAATGCAATTATATAAATTTCTAAGCATGGAAGAAGCATTCGCTTGAAATTAACGTAATTAAACCACTTGCCTCGGATTGTTCTCTGAATTTGATGTTGGATGTTGGATGTTTCTCTCTCTTCCTCTACAATTTCTCCCAAGGTTGAAGGTTGAAGATGGTGGTTATGGTTTTCTCTTTTGGGAACCTCTCCTAACTTCCTCCTATAACTCCCGTAGCCTTCTAATCAGTTAAGTGCTGGTAATGGCTTAGTGGGTTATTAAATATCCTATATTTAATTCCCAAAATTCGTTGGTCAAAATTCCCCAAATTTCAAAATTACTAAAATACCCTTTTTAGTTGCATGTATGGCCCAAAAATGCCCCAGGACCCAAACGAAACCCCTGGCTAGTGTTTTCTGACTATTTCGACCCTCCCAGACACATTGGCGCACTCGAAATGACCATTCGGTTGATAAAAATATAATTCACTTTTAAATTCAAATATTTACATTCCTGACGCGACTGTCACGCGCATCCCAACAAAATTTCCCAAATTGTCGTATTTCAGTCTCGTGACAATTTCAATATTTTCAATATTCATATATTGCCATATATACACATTATAATCAAATACCAACTCACATCTTGTTAGTATTTTATCCAGATTAATTCTCAATTAATTCACATTTAATTTAATTAATCCCATAAATAAATATCAATAAAAGTACGGGGTATTACACTGGGACGATAACATTTTAGAGAAAACATTTGGTGAGTTCTTACTATGGAGGATGGTTATATATATCCAACATGTGTTTGAATATGTAGTATATTTATATGTATATAATAGTGCAACTAATTATATACTGGTGAAATACCTGGAATGAAATTGTATTGTTTATATAAATAGTGAAATTATTATATAGTTATTTAAAGATGAGAAATTAAGTTAATATGAGAAATAACTTATAAATCATTAGTAAAAGTTACTCGGGCTAGAATAAAGATTTAGGAGCGTTTATAACCAGGCTAGTTAGACGGGGTAGTGTAGCTAGGAGGGTTATAAAGAAAAGCGGTAGGTCTGCGCAATAGTTGAGGGGCGAGTATTATATCAAGTGAGTGGGACACTTAGCTTAAATATGAAGAGCATTCATGCATTTTAATTACTGTAAATTTAATCACTTGCTAAATATTTTCAAAATATTTTGGGTTTTATCCCTTGCTGCAAATATTTTTTAAAAACTTTTTAAGTGTCCACCGACAGGGACGCCAGACTTGAGATTCTAGTACAGGGATTACGCAGTTGCGGCATATGTGGATGGATGCAGGGGTTGGATTAAACGCATCTTTTCTTCATTCCTAGATTTACGATTTCAGCACAGTTATAGTTCCATTTAGGGCATGTTGCCCATTTACTTTCAGATTCAACTTTGGATTATTTAATTATTCATTGGATTATTATGTTGGATTTGGATTTATTTCCAATGGTTTATTCGGACAGTCTTTCAGTTATTTCTTCAGCTTTGATTTTTAAATTAAGTGATGCTGTGCATGGATTTATTATTTTATTCTGCATGTATATTTATCTATTTAATGAAAGATAAATTTGACACCAGTTTAATTATTTAATTAGGTGGTTAGTAATAAATACAATTTTTCGGCAGTGATGCTAAGAATGAACCAAATGGAAATCTTGCTTTAATTTAATTAAGGATTGATCGATCGGTATTTAATTAAGAGAGGTGCCATAATTCAGAGACTTATGAGATTGTAATGGGATTGTCTCAGGTTGGAGAGTTGATCGATCTCAAATAGGTCTCGAGAGCGCCCTGTGGCTTCTGAATCAAGATTTTGAGTAGGACCTAGGGTCTGAGGGTGAAAGAAAGAGTGTTAGGGGCCTAAGGAGGTATTTCGAGGCATTCCATGACAATGATTTTTCCTTTGACTTATGACTACGGTATCAAAAGGGATTCGATGTTTTCAAATCAAGTTTTTGGACTTGTAGTTTTGATGATAGGGTAAAACCCTTTGAGTGAATGTGGCCCTAAAATAAATTAAACGATATATAGATTAAAATGTGTGAACCTTCAAGGGAAGGCATGTGAAGGGGCTTACTCATAAAGAAAGGGATTGACAATAGGAAAACCTTCTCACAGGAACCATGCTAAAGTATGTTAGAAATATTTTAACTTCAAGACAATGTTCAAAAATTATTGTCTTGACAGTTACAAGTTTAAGAACTTAGAAAATTAAAGTGATGTAATCCTGTGAAATACAATTGTGGATCAAACTTAAGATCAAGGTCTAAGGTCATTTAGTTTCAGCATGTAAACGAGTTTTATTTGGATCAAATCATGAATACAACTTATTAGTATAAGAAGCATAATAAAAATATCTTGGTATTTCTAAGTATAATTGTTTTTAATATTTACAGAATAAGGAACGATGTAGGAATATTTTCTAACATAAAAGTGTGGTTGTTCGGGTTTTCGATACATATATCCTTTTCTATACAGGTTGCAAAGTATGTTAGGATTCCTAAGTTGATTATATCAAAGTTGTATACACATGATTAATATCGGGATTCCATGGAAATAATTTCCTTTGAAATTGGGAATCTCCCTGTCTGGGAATTAGTGTCATCAATCACTTGATTAAATGGAAGGAATGAGGAATATACCTAATGCTTTGGTGGTGGGAAACCTCGTGAATGCTATATATAATGTGCAAAAGACAAAATATTTTATGCCTTCAATATATTAAAAAATTTCACTTTCATACTATCGTATCCTTTTGGCATAAAGACTCGGTTTTCAGTCATATAATATTCCAAGTTTTCTACCTAAGAATATGTGTTTATACATGGAGGTTGAGTTTGGAGGAGTGTGAAGTAGTCTTGGATTGTAGACTTCAGTAAGGGGGCCAAAGTTTTTTTTTACTTCAGAGGCAACTAGAGATGATATATGGGTAGATTATTTTCTCTGTAACTTGGGTGAAGTTGCATCAAAAGAGTTAAGCTATTACACTTTCAATGAATATAAAGGTACGATTTAATAATTGAGATAATTCGTAACCATATGATGGTAAGTTAATTGAGTGTAGGTTTCACATAGTTAGAGAGATTAAAGGGCGTGGATGATAATGTTTTAACCAAGGTTGTATCAGATAACACCCAGTTATTCCTTCTACCTACACACATCAAACTACCTTGTAGATGGGTTAAGGGTTATATACATGGATTTAAGAATAAGTAGGAAATTTTGGGGGTTTTATTCTTAAAACAATGTATGATGTTTACAATTTTGGTAAAGGTGTGTGAGTTCATTTTGAAATAGTAATCACGGTTACAAGAATTTGTTACATTTGGTTTAAATATATTATAAACATATCGATGTTCATTTTGTAGGTCCCACAGGTGTGGATCCCAAAAATCAACCAATAACAAGCTGCCACGTTAGTGTGTCTAGAAAAAAAATGTCTAAAATTCGGTCAGAATAAAATTTTTCTTTTTTTCCACTTAGTGTCTCACTTATTAGTACTTATTTTTTCATATTGATGCCATGACTAATACAATCCCGCTCATATTTATATTTCGCCATCAACCAGGTTTTCTCACCTCCTTCATGCTGATGTATTGATACTCTTCCTCTGCACATATGTATTTTATTCACACACCTAGATATGTACATTGGTTCATACTCTTTCACACACACACTCGTTTAGACATTTATGTATGCACACGCTCCCACTTACTCACATGCACGCACTTATTTAAACATTTTTAGATGCACACATTTTCACTCACCCTCTCTCACACACATGAGAGATATACAAAATTCATGTTTTTGACCCACTAGAAACTAAAGGGCTGAGGGTGCCTAATACCTCAATTATCTATAACTTAGTCCCCGATCCCATTATATATTTGGTTTTGTCTAGATAATTTTTCCCTAGTCATTTTAGATATTAATTGCTTTATTTTTCATAATACTCGTAAAACACATTGGCAAATTTGGGTTTTACACCATCACAACAAGTTGTTCTGATTAATCTATGCCTTTATGGACGAATTATTTGTTGAGAATATCGAGTACAAAACTCTAATATTCGCAAGAAATGATTATAAGAAAGTACTCACTAAACTACTCTTTCAAAAACACTTAAAGAAGAACTACTACACTCAAACTAAGACACAAATGCTAATTGCCTTACTGTTTTACTTCTTCTTTGATGATTATACAAGCATAGGACATGGGGTATTTATAGCATGGCAAATACATTTTAGGCCACACATTAAACAAGTAAGGAAAAATTACAACCACATTTTTCTACCTAACACACTAATTAACCACTAATGCAATTTATGTTAGCAATGACATCATATTCACCTAACACACTAATTAACCACTAATGCAACTTATGTAAGCAATGACATCATATGGATTGATGTTGAAACTTAATACTTCCCCTCAACATCTACTCCCATTGCTTTCACTATGCCAAACTGACGACGAAAGTTTTCGAACTTGCTTGCATTCAACCCTTTCGTGAATAAGTCCGCAATTTGATCATCTATCTTGATTTACCTCATCTCAATATCCTCTTGCAGAACCTTCTCTCTGATAAAATGATAGTGTACTTCCACATGTTTAGTTCTTTCATGAAAGAATGGATTTTCCGCCAAACAAACTGCCGACTGGTTGTCATAGTACAACAAAACTGCATAATATACTGGTTGATGTAGATCATTCATTAACTGTATTAACCATGTACTCTCTTGTGTTGCCATTGTTGATGCTCGATACTCTGCTTTCGTAGTTGACAAAGATATCGTTGGTTGTCTCTTACTACACCAAGAAATTACTCCAGATCCAAGCTTAAACACATATCCGGTAGTTGATCGGCGAGTGTCGTGATCTCCTGCATAGTCAGCGTCACAATAGCCAACTAACTTTAAATCTTCACCTTCCTTGTACAAAATACCATAGGTAGTTGTACCCTTCACATATCTCAATATTCTTCGAACTGCTTCCAAATGAAACTTCTTTGGATTTTGCGTATACCGACTCATGACACCAACTGCATAAGAAATGTCAAGTCGAGTCAACGTTAGGTAGATCAGACTACCTACTAATTGTCGATACATCCTATCATCTTCCAAATCTTTTCCTTCATGTGCACACAGCTTGCCATTTGGTTCCATTGGTGTGGAGATTGGCTTGTATTTGAGCATCCCAAACTTCTTCAATAAATCTTTAGAATAATTTTGCTGACAGAGAAATATTCCTTCTTGTGTACGATCGACCTCTAGACCAAGAAAGTGCTTGAGTTGTCCAAGTTCCTTCATCTGGAAATGAACTGAGAAATTCGCCTTTGTTTGGAAAATTTCTTCCTCATCATCACCGGTTATGATCAAATCATCCACGTATACCAGTAAGATAGCTAACTTTCCTCCTTTAGCTTTGACAAACAAGCTAGAATTTGCAGGTGTTACTGAATAACCACTTTGAGTTAAAAATACGGCAATCTTACCATACCACGCCCTTGGTGCCTATTTCAATCCATAGAGTTCCTTTCGTAACTTACACACATGCTCAGGATGATCTTAATTATGAATCATATAGATCTCTTGATCTAACTCCCCATGAAGAAATGCGTTCTTCACATCCATTTACCATAAATTCCAGTCCTTGTTAGCTGCAAGTGCAAGTAGGACTCGTACAGTTGTAAGATTTGCTACTGGACTAAATGTTTCATCATAGTCTAGTCCATGTTGTTGAGAGAACCCCCGAGCCACCAATCGAGCTTTGTATCTCTCAATTGATCCATCTGGATGACGCTTTATCTTGTAAACCCATTTACATGATATGACTTTCACATCTCTTGGCTTCGGCACGAGATTCCAAATCTAATTCTGCTCCAGTGCATTGATTTCTTCTTCCATAACTTTAATCCACTCAGAATTTTGGGATGCTTCTTCAAACGTATCAGGTTATTTTACACTTGCTTCTTCTTCTATGGCTGCATTGGCATATTTGGGATTTGGCTTTCTGATTCTTATTGACCTTCTGAGTTGTGATTATGGAGTTGATACTTCTGTTTCACTAGGTGTACTTTCTTCATCTTGTTGGTAATACACACTAGTGTACCAAGGATTCAGAGTTACTTCTTGCTCGATATTATCATCATCATATGAATCTTCAGCTTCATGTGAGCTTGATAGGATTTTAGGAGTCTGCTCTCCCATTTTTTGTTGCATCTTCTCTTCAAATTTCTTCGAGTTTGATAACACCTCCTTTTCTAAGGACCACAAAGAAGATGCTTCATCAAATACCACATCTCGTGACGTGTAACACCTTCCAATCGTAGGATCGCAACATTTCCACCCTTTCATGTGGCTGTCGTATCCCATAAAGATACATTTGACGGCTTTCTTGTCAAACTTACTACGTAGGTGGTTAGGAACAAATACATAGCATACACAGCCGAATACTCAAAAGAAACTAATCGTAGGTTTCATGTCCCATAATTTCTCAAAGGGTGAAACAAATGCTAACCTTGGTTGAGGAAGTTTGCTAATCACATAGGCTGCAGTTCTCATAGCTTCAGCCCAAAATCTTCCTGGTACATTCTAAGCATGTATCATACTCCGAAAAACTTTTGCAAGATGTCGATTCTTTTTCTCTACTACTCCATTCTGTTGGGGTCTGTTGGCACAAGTAAATTGATGACATATTCTACAGTCTCGTAGATACTAGAAAACTCATTTGAGGTATATTCTCCTCCATTATCTGTACATAGATAAATAATCTTCTTTCCCACTTCTCCTTCAATCGTCTCTCTGAACTCTTTAAACTTTGAGAACGTGTAAGATTTTTCTTTCAACAAGAAAACCCACACATACCTGGAGAATTCATCAATAAACGTTACCATATAACGCATCCCACCAACGGAGGGTTGCTTGACTGTTTCGAACACATCAGAGTGAACTAACTCTAATGGTTCCTTTGATCTAAACTTTGATTCCTCGTATGGTAAATGATATGCTTTACCATACTGGTAACGTTTAGCTTAGAATAGCTAACGTGTCCCAATCGCATGTGACATAAATCTGCTGTCTCATTTTTTCTTGTCTTGTCTATATATGTAGACTCTGCTTACATCACGTAGACTGACTCCAATCGTCATCCTTTGATTGTTGGCATTCCTAAGATCTTGAGGTCTTGATATACCTTCACATCTCATGGACCGAACAAGACAAAGTGGCCTGATGATGTTAACTGTGCCACTGAAAGAAGATTTTTCCTCATACCCGCATGGTAGACATTTTGAAGCGGCACCTCGTTAGAACTGTATTGAGGTGCTACTACCGTCTTACCGATATGAGCTATTGGTAGCCTTGAGTTGTTAGTTGTTACCACAACTCTATTTCCCTTGTATTTTAACAGGCTCTATAACTTTTGTTTATCACCCGTCATGTGATTTGAGCAACCTGAGTCGACGATCCAATCATTATCATAGTCGATCCGCTTAACTGTCGAGTCTGTGAGAGCTAACTCCTCCTGTTCCACAGTAAAATATGTGTGACACCCCGCCTAATTAAACATCGGGTGATCAGGCCTTCATTAAATTAAAACAGGTTTCTCAAATGGTTCATTCTTAGCATCACTGTCGAAAACTTTTTAATTACTAATCCCCTAAGTAAAATTAGACCGGTGCCAAATTTTATCTTTCTTAAAACAGAAAAATCGACCATGCGGAACAAAGTACAAATAATCATGTACTATAATTCAAACATCAAAGTAAAAGTACAACAGAACAAAAGTATTACCGAATAAACCATCGGCTAAAAATCCCAAACAACAATAGAATAACCACTAGTCTGAAACTAACATCTGAGACTAATACCGGACCACAAGTCCATACATAGAAGAGTGCGAGATCTTGTGCTAGATCTGAATGAGAGATATCGTCTAGTCAAATCCTGTAAGCATCCACTGTGCTATAGCTCCGAGTCTGGAATGGAATCATCACATATGGCGTCCCTATGGCTGGACACCTAAAAGGTTTTGAAAATATTTTATAGCAAGAGTTAGTACTCAAAATATTTTGAAAATATTTAGCAAGCGTTTATCAGAATATAAAATACGGTTATTGATTACACATGTTAGGTTCTCGTACACTCTCTTGAGTTAACTCACCCCTCATCTTTGGTGCACACCTAACGTTCCACACTTAGTTTGTCTAGCCATACTTCTCAAGCTAACTAAAACGAAAGTAGTAAACTGAACTTATCTGTACTCAAGTTACAGTACAATCGTTTTACAAACATCTCACGTATGTTAATTAATTCTCAAGTAACATTTCATCTATGTTATTTTTCAAGACTTCTCATTTAGCTTCACTACTAAAATTACTACAATTTTCACAATTGTTGACTTTCCAACTTATGTAATTAAGTTTCGCTACTTGAATTACTAAATAGATGTTTTTCTATCTAAAGGTTCATTTCATAATTAAGTTTCACTACTTAACTTACCAATTCAGTATGTATCTTTAAATAAACAATATATCAATCTACTAATACACGGAAGTAGAATATCATCAGGTATATATATTTCACACACAATATATACTAAATATTAGTCACTGCTATTTTGACCCTTTTATACACATAAAGGACTCTTGGTTCGGAATGATTCTTCGACCCCAAGTAAGAATTGGTTCGGCATGATACATCGACCCCAATTATTTTAAAAAATATATATATACACATATTCTGGTTCGGGACTCTCTCATCGCGACACCAGTTCAAAGTTTGGTTCGGTATTTCTCATCGACCCCAAACTTATAATAACTTTATGCTAGTTCGGAATGTCTCATCGACCCTAACATAATTAATTTAGGTATAATCTCTCTACCTAAAAGATCACATAATTCAGTAGGTACACGCCCGACCTATTAATCATATACGTACGTAATATTTTAATCTCATATATTTACCGTACAATATTCGCTTTACGATTTATCTCATTAATCGTATTTATTTGAGTATTCACACAACTCTAAGGGTCCTAGTCACCCCTTACATATAATTTCAGTAGTTATTGCTTACCCTACTGGTCTATTACTTAAATTGAATTTACTTCGCCCCGTAACTCAATTTCCGAAGTCCCCGATACTCTACTAAATCGGATTATTCTCCTCGGTCCATAATCCAAGCCCTACACCCAATGGCCTTATTGGACCTCAACAATATACCTACTGGTCTTATTCTTACTCCCATATAAGTATAATGTAAATCCTAGAATACCCATTCATTCCCGAACTCAAGGAAGGATTAAACACAAAATTTTTGGGAAAACAGTTTGCGTCGATCGATCGACGGTTGGGTTCGATCGATCGATAGTTCAAGATAGATCGATCGATCGAACAGGGACAGACGCAGTCTGTCTTCTTCGTTGATCCTCTCCTCCATTAACAAATTTCCAAACTCCATTATTGTCCACCAAACTTTTACCCAATGATCCTAACATATTTCCACATATACTAGGAAAGTTTCTAACGTGTCAATTACATCAAAACTCCAATTACTTTAAAGAAATAATGAATTAAAACCCAGAATTTCTTGAAACCCTAGTTATGGTGTTCTTTCCATATTATCATTCAAAATCCAGATTTTTATTTCGAAAATCATCAAGTCTAATCTTCATATTAATCCTCTACATAGTTTAAATCATTCTACATGCGATTCCTATCCCAACATGCATAAATATCATCTTTCTCCAATCAAAATATTGATTTAAACAAAACTATTCAAAAACCCTACACATGGGTATTATAACTTTATAAATTTTTGCAATAAACAACTTTCCTTATGATCAGTAGGGTCTGATTTCGTGGTTCTTGTTGATGATTGATGATCTTCATCCTTCAATCCTTCTTCCCCAACAAGTAGATGGTAGAAATCCCTTTGAATCCTTCCCAAATCTTCTTTTTGCTTTAGAAAGTTGTGCCTCTTTTCTCTCTAACGGTATTGGTGTTTGTCATGGGTGTTCTAACCCTAATTCCTCTATCATACGGCTGATATAAAACTCTAAATTTCGTAGGTCTCCATACCCTCTTATGTTAAAAGACCAAAACGCCCCCGAACGGTCTCGGTTTAGTCCAAAATTGCCCCGAGACTCAACTAGTACCCCCGGGTATACTATTTTGACTAATTTGACCCTTCCGGACTCATTGGTGACCTCTAAATTATCATTTGAGTCACTTAAAAAAATATTACTCGTTCTCACCCCAACACGGTCTACACACGTTAAGTAACTATTTATCACTCGCATTAAGTAAATAAAAATGATGCAATATATATATATCGGTATCTATCTTACGATTAATATACCATAATTACAATTTTAAATAAAACTCTTTAAATTACTACTCTTACGTAATTTAAATCAAGACAATATTTTTTTCATTTAATTCTCCAATCTAGTTAAATGGAATATTTGGAATATTCAGAAATACGGGGTATTACATACTTCCCCCCTTGCAAAAGGAATTTCGTCCTCGAAATTAGGATAAGGCTGGTATTAAGGCTAAGGACCTTAAGTATAATTGCACCCTCTAATACCCAATACCAAATCATAATATCCTAACGGTCATCCCAAGCACATGACCATTTCATCATTATAAATCCTTATCGCACTTTGCCCATGCCGCATAACATAATTAAGTCTCACAACTTAATTTCTCCATAGATTTTCTCAATCCAACGTTGATTCTTGAAATTAAGTTTCTCCCTACTTAATTTACCCATTTGACGTATATCTCTATATAACATCTAAGTGTCTACTATCACTCATAAGTAGAATATTATAAGGTATATATTTCACACACTATATATACTTTAAGGAAAATTGGTCCGGCAAAAATCATCGGCCCCAATAATCCTATCATTTACATTGGTGCGGGAATCCCTCGAACCCAAGGTTAATGTAAAGCACATGTCGGTTCATACCTTCCATCGATACCAATATTTATCATCGATTTGGTTCGGAAAATCATCGACCCTAAATCGATCCCTCATGTATTGGTCCGGAACATCATCGACCCCAATACAGAGATTAAACACACTTACTATCGTACATAAGTAGGAAAATCAATAGGTATATATATCTTACATATAACATATACTATCAACACTTATTTTATAATCACCCCCCACTTATATAACACTTTTGGGGTTATTGGCTCGGAATCCCACCTCGATCACCAATAGTGATTTGTTATATTGCCTCGAAATCACATCTCGAGCACCAATATATGTATACATATCTCATCGCACATGAGTAGACAATTTGTGAGCCATATATTTCACATTTCATATACCCTAAAATGTCACACTCCAATAGAATGTCCTCATATCACGCGTTAAGGACTAAAAGTTCGAAATGTCTCCTCGAAGCACACCTCAAAGTACATGTATTGTTCGTAATCGGTACCCACGAACCTAATCCTCATGTACAGTCCATATAGGCACTCACACTACCTATAAACATGCTCTTATAGGTATACATTCAACCTATGAATTGATCAGTGGGCTTCTCCAAAATTCCACTATCATAAGGGCGTATCATCATTCTATCTCACTAACATTGAGTCGTAGGTAGCACAACGTTCTCAAAATAAAACTTTATCTCTATTCCTTCCTGACCTTCTCTCACAGGGTAGAATTTTAGGATTTCGTCCTGATTCACAATCATGTAGGGCGGCACCGTGCACTCTCCCTTTTTAACTACATACTAATCCATCCCGGTCACCCCATTTCGCTACCCCCAACGAAATGTTGGCTTAATTATGATGTTCACAACCAATCAATAATTTATAAGTCTTTCTCCTCATTCCATCATTGGAAATGTAGGTTCACTACTACATTTCGGTTGCTCATTTCGAGTCTATCTCACTTTATTAACTAGAGGTGTATCTGGAGACAATCTCACTATGTCTCTCCTCAACATCGCTTCCCACTTACGTCATCTTTCCTCAAGTGGTACTCTATTCCCCTTTTTCTCCGGGTTTATTATACTTTACAATCCGTGCACTCTTCGCAATTGGCGCACTCTTGGGAATTGGTTACTTTATAAGAATCAACATTTTAGTAACACGTAAGTCACTCACAATAATCAGTCAAGTAGCACCTTGCGCTACTTCTTCACCACAGTTAGGTCTCCCATATCAAGAGATGACCTTTGAACGGTTTCCCACCGACTTTCATCCCATAGGGTGTGCTGGATTTCTCAGCACATAATCTTGGATCATCGTCAATCTCCCATGACGTTCAACCCATTTCATCGATACGACTTGTTTCCTAATTTCCCCAACGTCGTACAAAATTTCCGCATCCCTTTATCTCGGATGTCTAAGGAATCCAATTGACTAGGGCGCCCATACACCCTTTTCTCCGTGCACATTTGCAAAAACAGTGCAAATGTCGCACCCTTAACATGCTTTTCTTCAACTCCAGCCTAGTCTACACGACGTGACTACAATCTTGTGGGTATTCTCAATACCCTATAGACCAAAAATCAAATCTTTTCCCACAAAGTCCCACTAATCCCTTCGTGGTGAGGTAAGCCTTTCAGTGTTTCTCCACAACACTACCGGCTCCACTGATGTCCTAGCATCTAACAATGTCTCTTCTCCTGACGTGCATAAAAATTCAGTCGTATTCCCTTTCGCAACCGAACTTAAACAAGGGACTTCTCCCCATGTATTCTTACTGAGCATTATCGGAACAACACATAGTCGATATGCTCAAATTCGATTTCTCGACAATATGTGCAACCATACTCCAATATTGCTACATGAGTCAAGTGGCACCACGCTTATACTATCGCTAAGTCTTTAGCACTAACTATAACAGCGAGCTCGATCTCTCCGCTCAGCAGTCATACCACAAACATTGACTCACATCATTTAGGTCCCCACGCACTGAAATCAATTACTAAGAGATGTTCATAATCTCTGAAGTTCCTCACATTTTGATGAATAATGACAACTCGACCCTTTTTTAGGTGAGGAGTCGTCATATACCCCATTCACTCGAGGCTAAAACTCATATACTTCCTTATCCATCGCTCTGGTGATTTAGATGGTTCCCGGACATAACACGCTTGTCCTCTCCGGATTGCAAAACTTATTGGAGTTATTATTTCTTCAAATAACTTCCAGCTAAAAATAAAACGCGTGGCCCTAGAATCCACACTAGACATCTTTTCAAAAATTCCTGACTCCAGGCCATGCTGACCGGTTTGGGTACCCCTCCTCTCGGACTGGGTATTCTCGGTCCTGAACACTATCATCTTGGTTCCCTTAGTTCTGCTGACCAAGAGGAACGCACTATGGGACTTAACAGTCCCGACTTAGGATCTAATCATTAAATCCTCTAGTGGGTTTTCACTTATGGCTTGCACCAGCCCCATTACATTCAGTCTTACTCTTTGACTAAATCACTAACTCCCTTAGCTCCGCCCACCCAGGAGCATTAACCTCAACCTTGTAGGAAGTACCATATTATCTTCATATACATAAGTCGTTCAAGAAGAGTTTTACCAAAAATTGCGAGCTATGACTCGGGAGTCCATTTTCTCAAGGGCTCTTTTCCCTTATACCTATCTCACCGGTACAAGTTCACTTCACGGGAAAAAAAATTCTCTCACGATTGGCCTCCACCAGGTTTTCACGTGAGGGGTTCATATATTTCCATTCACTATGCTTCTGAATCATCATTGGAGAACTTTGCGGTTAAACTATACATAAAGTTCTTCTATTTATATATACGGACCCTCGGTCCGAATGTAGTGACTGGTATTCCCGCCACGTTGCCTGAAAATTTACTCGAATTTCTCACTTCTGAGTATTTCTACTCCGTCCTAAATGCCAAAACCTCTGGACATACTACTTCCATTGGTTAACATGCACAGTCGCCGTTTCATCACATTTACGGCTCGTTCTCATCAAATTTTCTTCAGACCTACTCCCACTATCACTAAATTGGGCGGTCTAGACTGGCATTACTCTTGCTGTCGCGACACTTGGAACATGCCTGCTATGCCTCAACAACCCTTGCAGTATTTACTTCCATTACACGCTAGGAGTGACCTCGACCACGGTCATCTCTCCTATGATTGCTATCTTCGAACACCCCATGCTTTGTGCCGAGCTCCTCCCTCCTGTAGTCCTGCTAACGCCAATGCTGGACCTACCACCATATTCGACGTACCGTGCCCAATCGGACTCGTATATATAACACTACGTCTATTAAATAGCAGGAGAACATAAACTACGTACGTAGAGGAGTACAATCATCCTAAGATAGGGCTCTATATCAATCAAACGATACGCTGAAAACGTAGTAAGCCGTACAGATCCAATGGACACTAGAACCTGATGCTCTGATACCATCTGTGACACCCCGCCTAATTAAACATCGGGTGATCAGGCCTTCATTAAATTAAACAGGTTTCTCAAATGGTTCATTCTTAGCATCACTGTCGAAAACTTTTTAATTACTAATCCCCTAAGTAAAATTAGACCGGTGCCAAATTTTATCTTTCTTAAAACAGAAAAATCGACCATGTGGAACAAAGTACAAATAATCATGTACTATAATTCAAACATCAAAGTAAAAGTACAATAGAACAAAAGTATTACCGAATAAACCATCGGCTAAAAATCCCAAACAACAATAGAATAACCACTAGTCTGAAACTAACATCTGAGACTAATATCGGACCACAAGTCCATACATAGAAGAGTGCGAGATCATGTGCTAGATCTGAATGAGAGAATTCGTCTAGTCAAATCCTGTAAGCATCCACTGTGCTACAGCTCCGAGTCTGGAATGGAATCATCACACATGGCGTCCCTGTGGCTGGACACCTAAAAGGTTTTGAAAATATTTTATAGCAAGAGTTAGTACTCAAAACATTTTGAAAATATTTAGCAAGCGTTTATCACAATATAAAATGTGGTTATTGATTACACATGTTAGGTTCTCGTACACTCTCTTGAGTTAACTCACCCCTCATCTTTGGTGCACACCTAACGTTCCACACTTAGTTTGTCTAGCCATACTTCTCAAGCTAACTAAAACCAAAGTAGTAAACTGAACTTATCTGTACCCAAGTTCCAGTACCGCCCATATAGTACAATCGTTTTACTAACATCTCGCGTATGTTAATTAATTCTCAAGTAACATTTCATCTATGTTATTTATCAAGACTTCTCATTTAGCTTCACTACTAAAATTACTACAATTTTCACAATTGTTGACTTTCCAACTTATGTAATTAAGTTTCGCTACTTGAATTACTAAATAGATGTTTTTCTATCTAAAGGTTCATTTCATAATTAAGTTTCACTACTTAACTTACCAATTCAGTATGTATCTTTAAATACACAATATATCAATCTACTAATACACGGAAGTAGAATATCATCAGGTATATATATTTCACACACAATATATACTAAATATTAGTCACTGCTATTTTTCCCCTTTTATACACATAAAGGACTCTTGGTTCCGAATGATTCATCGACCCCAAGTAAGAATTGGTTCGGCATGATACATCGACCCCAATTATTTTAAAAAATATATATATACACATATTCTGGTTCGGGACTCTCTCATCGTGACACCAGTTCAAAGTTTGGTTCGGTATTTCTCATCGAACCCAAACTTATAATAACTTTATGTTAGTTCGGAATGTCTCATGGACCCTAACATAATTAATTTAGGTATAATCTCTTTACCTAAAAGATCACATAATTCAGTAGGTACACGCCCGACCTATTAATCATATACGTACGTAATATTTTAATCTCATATATTTACCGTACAATATTCGCTTTACGATTTATCTCATTAATCGTATTTATTTGAGTATTCACACAACTCTAAGGGTCCTAGTTACCCCTTACATATAATTTCAGTTGTTATTGCTTACCCTACTGGTCTATTACTTAAATTAAATTTACTTCGCCCCGTAACTCAATTTCCGAAGTCCCCGATACTCTACTAAATCGGATTATTCTCCTCGGTCCATAAACCAAGCCCTACACCCAATGGCCTTATTGGACCTGAACAATATACCTACTAGTCTTATTCTTACTCCCATATAAGTATAATGTAAATCCTAGAATACCCATTCATTCCCGAACTCAACGAAGGATTAAACACAAAATTTTCGGGAAAACAGCTTGCATCGATCGATCGACGGCTGGGTTCGATCGATCGACATAGTCGATCGATCAATAGTTCAAGATCGATCGATCGATCGAACAGGGACAGACGCAGTCTGTCTTCTTCGTTGATCCTCTCCTCCATTAACAAATTTCCAAACTCCATTATTGTCCACCAAACTTTTACCCAATGATCCTAACATATTTCCACATATACTAGGACAGTTTCTAACATGTCAATTACATCAAAACTCCAATTACTTTAAAGAAACAATGAATTAAAACCCAGAATTTCTTGAAACCCTAGTTATGGTGTTCTTCCCATATTATCATTCAAAATCCAAATTTTTATTCCGAAAATCATCAAGTCTAATCTGCATATTAATCCTCTACATAGTTTAAATCATTCTACATGCGATTCCTATCCCAACATGCATAAATATCATCTTTCTCCAATCAAAATATTGATTTAAACAAAACTATTCAAAAACCCTACACATGGGTATTATAACTTTATAAATTTTTGCAATAAACAACTTGCCTTATGATCAGTAGGGTCTGATTTCGTGGTTCTTGTTGATGATTGATGATCTTCATCCTTCAATCCTTCTTCCCCAGCAAGTAGATGGTAGAAATCCCTTTGAATCCTTCCCAAATCTTCTTTTTGCTTTAGAAAGTTGTGCCTCTCTTCTCTCTAATGGTATTGGTGTTTGTCATGGGTGTTCTAACCCTAATTCCTCTATCATACGGATGATATAAAACTCTAAATTTCGTAGGTCTCCATACCCTCTTATGTTAAAAGACCAAAACGCCCCCGAACGGTCTCGGTTTAGTCCAAAATTGCCCCGGGACTCAACTAGTACCCCCGGGAATACTATTTTGACTAATTTGACCCTTCCGGACTCATTGGTGACCTATAAATTATCATTTGAGTCACTTAAAAAAAATATTACTCGTTCTCACCCCAACACGGTCTACACGCGTTAAGTAACTATTTACCACTTGCACTAAGTAAATAAAAATGATGCAATATATATATCGGTATCTATCTTCCGATTAATATACCATAATTACAATTTTAAATAAAACTCTTTAAATTACTACTCTTACGTAATTTAAATCAAGACAATATTTTTTTCATTTAATTCTCTAATCTAATTAAATGGAATATTTGGAATATTCAGAAATACGGGGTATTACAATATGCTTCAGCATCCCAATCATCTTCGCTTCTCTCCTTTGAATTGGAAGTAGCAGCATTGCTCTCAGCGGGCCTTTTGTTGGACTAATAATCTTTTGCCATATGTCCCTTCTTGCCGCAGTTGTAACATTTACCCTCAAATCTTTTACCGTAGCCACGATTCTTTGAAGCTCCCCTGGACAAGAACCTCCCTCTCCTTAATGACTTTTTGCCTTGTCATCATCCTTTTTATATCCGCCTCTGACGTGCTGCTTGAAGTAGCCTTTGCTTTTGTTGGTGTAGAGCGCTTCCTCCTCACCCTTCAGCGAGACTCCTCCCATGTGCTTAGCCATAGCTACATGACTGGAAAGCAAATTTTCAAACTCAATAAGTGTTGTTTGAGTCGTCCATCCTTGTACGGAAGAAAATAAACTTCGGTATTCAGACCTCAAACCATAGATAATTATTCTCTTTATCCTGGTTTCACCAATAACAACTGTTGGATCTAAATTTAAAATTTCGTGGTAGATTTTCTTCACCTTGTGAAAGTACTTAGTTATAGTCATGTCGCGTTGCGCCATCGACAGCAGCTCGCTCTCGAGAAGTTGTAGTCTTGTGTTGTTCTTTTTTTTAAAAAGTGTAGCGAAAGTGTCCCATGCTTCTTTCGGTGTTTTGGCATCCTGGATGTGGTCCAACATTTCTTCTTTAATTGTGGTTTTTAAGGCAAACATCGCTTTGCCTGCTTTAATCATCCATTTTTGCAAAGTTCCATTAGCATCATCAACCTCCGGTTATATAACTTCGCTACCGCCAACGACCTCCCAGAGGTCTTGCCCTTGCATATAAGACGTCATATATGTCGCCCACGTATTGTAATTTTGGTTGTTGAGTTTCTTGATTCCTCCAACCACTTGAAGATCACCCATCATGTCGGTAAATTTTTTGATAATACCAAACAAGCCTGATTTCAAGATACAAACTTGCAGAATACGAATTTCTCACGACTCAAGAAAACTCACTCCAAAAATATTGGTACACGACTATCCCGCTCTAATACCAATTGTTGAGAATATCGAGTACAAAACTCTAATATTCGCAAGAAATGATTATAAGAAAGTACTCACCAAACCACTCTTTCAAAAACACTTAAAGAAGAACTACTACACTCAAACTAAGACACAAATGCTAATTGCCTTATTGTTCTACTTCTTCTTGGATGATTATACAAGCATAGGACATGGGGTATTTATAGTGTGGCAAATACATTTTAGGCAACACATTAAACAAGTAAGGAAAAATTACAACCACATTTTTCTACCTAGCACACTAATGCACCTAACACACTAATTAACAGCTAATGCAATTTATGTAATCAATGACATCATATTCACCTAACACACTAATTAACCACTAATGCAACTTATGTAAGCAATGACATCATATGGATTGATGTTGAAACTTAATATTGTTTACCTAATCTTTGCACACTTCAACCACAAATGGGACCACCATCGTGTCACACAATGGGAGATCACGCTTAAGTTAGAAAAAATTGGACTAAAAGTGAGTGATGGCCCTTTTTATGACAACAAATCACAAAATTATATGTCAATCACCTCTCTTTTACAGGATATTATTTAAACTCTAAGTTTGAATGTAATATGCAAATGAATGGTTCATTTAAGCACCATAACTATCGATGTGTAAAAACTATTATAATAATTAGAATGCAAAAGGATGGAAATAAGATGAAATGAGGTCGAAATTGAGTGAGAGGTAATTTTCACCCCTTGTAAAAATTTGGGGAGTCAAGACATAAAATGAGAAATTTGGATTCATACCTTAAGTAGCGTAACAATTGAAATGTGGGCTTTATGGTTTCATGAATATTTAGAGAAAAATGGAATAGCTTACAACTTGAGGTTGGGAGGTAAAGTTTAGGTAATGTACTAAGCTAGAGTTTTAGAATGATATTTAATTAAAATGGTATGATGGATTTGATTTTGTAATTCTGGACTCAAATGGCCCCATCTCCATCTTTAAGGGACAAGAGGGAAGAAAATTGTTTACTCTTCGCCAAAGAGGGGTCTTAATATGTACCTCCCGACACAATTTGATGGGAAGAGTGGCATTCAACACGGTGTATTGTAAGCATATGTTGTTAGTGAATATGTTTTTATAATATACAAGTTGTATCCACACATGGTGTTGATAATAACTATTGCATCCGTGGGAGGGGATATAGATCAACACATCTCTTAGTGTAGGATTTTTTAACTTTTGAGGGTTGATTTTCATGCTCAAAGCATTTGGGTTAATCCCACGAATATTTTGGTATCATAAATAGGTTCTTGGGGGTGCCGTTGAGGAATGATGATTATCATTTTTTATGGAGACTTCAATTAACCAAACATTCTAGGGTTACTGTCAGATAAGTCATTGTACTTGTTAGTTTGTTTAGAGTAACAATTTGAGAGTCTATTTTTATTATGAGTTCGTTAAAGTGTTTGTTATGAGCTAGTTAAAGTCTTAACTGCAATTGTTATGATCTAGTGTCATTTATAAAATATTAAAACCGATTGTAATTATTATCTGAAAAACTAATATCTGTTGTTCTTTCTATTTCTAAACTCTCTCTTTCTTTTTAATTCTCCATCTTCCTCTTATTTCTATATTCCTTTATCCTCTATCTTTTAATTTTATAGTTTAAGTTCTATGTCATATGAGATGGAATGACAAGAATTGGTATCAGATCTCTAAGATCTTGAATAGTTAAGATTGTACAAATAAAAAATATATATATTTCAAGGGGTAGAGTTATGGTTTACAGAGGTACAATAACGACAAGATGTAATGGATGGCAAATTGGAACAAATGAGAATAGAGTATAAGAGTGATCCAAATTCATCCATGGAGGCCATAATAGTTAACATAAACTAATATTTAAAGAAATGAGGAAGGAAAAAATAAATTGAAGCCAGAATCAAAGATGGGGGGGCTTTTGGGAATGCCCGAAGGTATAAATTCACCTCCCATCTTAGTTGACTCTGAGAAAAAGAAAGAGACCCCTAAATTTCTTCAAGAATATAAGATAGCAAAAATGGAGTTCCATTAGTTCAATGGATAGGAATATAGAAATTGGTTGGAAATTTGACACTGGTATTTCATATTCAATCAGATTTTAGAAGAACATAAAGTACTATTTATAGTATTGCACTTAGGAGTTAAGGCCAAATCAAGGTTCCAAGTAGAATTTTAAGATCCAACAATAGTGAAATATAAAGATTTTGTGCATCAAGTATGATCAAGATTCTCTGAAGATGCAATAAAAATGTAGTGGCGGAGTTCAACAAACTCTAATAAGATGGAATAGTGAAGGTTTATCATGATAAATTTGAAGAACTTCATCCATTATTGATGGCCAAGATTCCAGGACTGGTGGAGGTTTATGTCATATCATGTTTATTGATTGGACTAAAGGAAGAGATCAGAATAGCAATTCAGATGTTCCTACTCACAGATTTAAACCATGTTATATTATTGGAAAGACTTCAAGAAGGTATATCTACAACCAAAAAATCTTACACACAAAATAACCCTACTACTATGGCTACCCAAAACTTTTTAAACTACCCAATAACAAACACATACCATCAAAATATCCAATACACTAACCCCTACCCTCAAATTACCTAAGAACTAACACCTAACATCAAAAAAACCAGTACACTAATCCCCACATTTAAGAAATACCATTGCCCCTAATAATTACCAACCTAAACTCCAAAATAGTTTTAAGAAAATGACCCTTGCTGAGTTGCAAGATAAAAGAAACAAATGTCCTTTGTTATTTTGGTAAGGAGCCATAAATTTTATGGCACAGATATAAGAAATTGAACATACACATATTAATAATTGATGGGGATTCCAATATATAAATGGGTAATGAAATTGCACAAACACCATCAGACATTAATATTAACAATACAGAATGAGAAAAAGAGATGGCCATTTCTCATCATGCTATATCCGGTTCTACATCACCAAGAACCATGTTGATCAAAGGGGGGTTAGAGGATACAATATCACTATTTAGTAAATACATGTGGTTCTCACAACTTCATAGATTTCAACACGTCTAAGGCAGTGGGATGTAGTATCCAACTTACCACAAAAATGGGGATAACAATTTTAATGAAAGTTTATAGTACAACTCAAAATTATCTAACATATACATTGTTTGAGGCTCACTTTAGAGTTGTCGAGTCACCACCAATTGTACACAAAAAGATGTAAATGTTACTATGATCAAAACTAATTAGAATATTTAGGACATATCATATCAGGGGGTGATGTCAGTAGACAAGGAAAAAATCGAAGAAATGTTAAAGTGACCATTGACTAAATCCATTAAAGCTATAAGAGGTTTTTTAGGCCTCACTGGATATTATCAAAATTTTGTGAAAGGTTATGGTACTACTATCAGACCACTAATTATGATGGTTAGAAAGGATAATTTTAAATGGTCCTCAAAGGCATTGGAAGCATTCTATAAACATTGAACACACCCATAATTTAAACTCATGTATTATCCCTCCCTAATGTTTTCCTACCTTTTATATTAGAGACTTATGCTAGTAATGAATGTATAGGAGAATAACTCATATAACAAAATAGACCATTGGCTTATGACAACCCGGTATCTAAAATAAGGGGTGGCCAGCCCGATACTCCAATAATACAGGAATCATGGATGGAATCATTCTCAGCATCGTAACAACATAAAGAGTATACGGGAAAACCACACAATATTTCAGAAAACGGGTTGTCAAATATTTTCATTTTGTAATTTAAAGAAAGCATTATCAACAACCCATAATAGAAAAGAAGGTGGAAACCCCAAAAGTATATATGTATATCAACAACCACAATTTTACAATAAAAGGACCGAATGAAATATCGATCAACAAAATTTCATACAATGCGCAATAAGTTCCATGAGTTACATATTACATTCATTATACAATTACAACAATTTGGGCCACACGCCAGAATAAAGACCCGAACATAACTAGAAAACAACAATGAAGGCGTCTACACAAAATATCACGTGATATCCGCAAAAATGTCACGGCTCCTCAAAAGACACTGGAATGGGGAAGTCATTACGGGCGTCCTTGCGGTGGAGCACGTGAACGGTTACAATGTATATATATGCACAACAAGAAAAAAGAATTGGTCAGGGCCCAGTTTTATGTGATCACCAGATAAATGAATAGCATGACAATAATGAACCATTAAGCATGGATGATAAAGATAACATTCTAGCATGATATCAACCTATAATGAGCCAAGACAATAGTAGGATTATAAAGTGAAATTCAACTATACAAGATAATAAAATAATTATAAGCCTTTCTCATCTTTCACCGTTTTCATTTTTCCATCTTTCCATTCCTTATCAGGAATACAAGTTATATCATGTGCTCTTTGTGGCACGTATCTCAATTGTATGCTCTTTGTGGCATGTATTATGCTCTTTATGGCATTGATATCCATCAAGTCCAACTTGATGATTAGAATAGTTATAAGTATATAAATATAACGATTCTAAGGCCGCCCGTCCGGGTTTCCCCACTGTGCGCACCCCTAAATGACCATCATCTTCCATGGCCTATCATAAGACAACCTGGGATCCTAACTAAACGTCAGGAAGCAGCCATATGCCTGTGGGATAGTCAATACCACACCCGAAACCTCCTACCCATCCCATAAAATATAAAACAAGCGCTCATATGGCCTAGGACTATATCCACCCTACATTCATTAGTTAGGGGGCTTCACCTTACGCACGAACTTCTCTTATGATGTCATTTAGAGAGGTGTGTTTAAACCATTTCATTAACTTCCATGTCATGATTTAGTAAATTATCATTTACTTTGTCCATTTTACATTTTATCAAATTCATTATGGTTATCCGGAACTATACGTGCTTAACATCATTATAATAACCTCGAAGAACATTCAAACTCCCAAGTTATTTTCCCAAGTCTTTTTTTGGGCTTTATGATAAACCATCATACATCACTTTAACTTCTAAGTCTCCAAACACAACTTAATACTCTCTTAGACTCTTACTAATTGAAAAATGAGAGTAATGCCTAAACATCACTTCACACACCTTAAAAGTAAGTCCCATATATACCAATTCTAATCTAGGGTACTAAACTAATCCACCTAGAACTCTACGACCCTAAATTTACTTCATACAGGAAGGTTCCTAGACCTAAATCCTAAAGAAAAGTGAGTTAAAATTGAATTTAAAAATTAACTCAAAACAACAAGAAAACGAATCGATTCGCCCTAAAAGCGAATCAATTCGGACAAGGGAAACAGACTTTCTATAAAACAGCCGAATCGATTCGGTCCAAGTAGACCTGGAAACTGAACCTAGGTGAATAGATTCGCCCCTAGGCCGAATCGATTCGGTTCTGCGAAAATGCTAAGAATGGCTATGGAGTCTTGGACCCCAATTTCTACCCCAACTCAAAACCTTTCAAACCAAACTCCTTTATTTCACCCAATACACCATAAATACTACAAACTACTACTACAACCATCAATAATCATCTAAATCATTCTTTAATGATTCAAGACCCACAAATACACAAAAACCCTAAAATAATTAAACCATGATCAATACATCATTATCACAGCTAATCATTTATCTTAAACCACATATAACAAGTAGAAAACTTGCCTCAATCTTGCAAATGCAGAATGTCTTTGTGTAGAAGCAAGAATTCCTCCTCAATCTTCTATCTCTTCTTCTTTTCTCTACTCTTTCTCTTCCTCTCTCTAGCTCTCTCTTGGTTTAGGAAATGACATTAGGGAAAAATAGAAGACTTAGTTAGACTAAGTCGTGCCTTTGGAAAAAAATCCCAACTTAATTGATCAATACTGCGATAAAATAACACGCAACTGAATATTTAAGGTACAATCAGTTAAAAGTGCCCTAAACCTCAAATACAATATAGTGCATATTTTGACTATCTCGGACGTTCCAGAATCAACTACGGCCTACAAATTATCATTTGAATATTTTATAATTCATTTTAAGTTCCGGTTCCATTTTAAATCACAATGTCATTTTAAATTCTTATGACACAATAAGCTCACCATGAGGATATTTACATGCTCATACAGTAAATATACAACAAGTTAGTAAATATTAACATTTCCTCATTAAATTAATACTCGCGCCATATTACGGCATTTCATATTTAATTACCTCACATAGTAAGTAAATATAAAATAGGCTTTCATAAGCGAGGGTTGTTACATGGCTTATCTTAGTAAATCTCTACCACCAAGAAAGAAATTATTATCTATGCATGAGAAGGAATTACGGGTTGTAATGTTTACAGAGGATAAATGGAGATGTTATCTCTCTGGGAATCACTTTGTGAAATTGTGATAAAGATGAACCACCAAAGTTTAAATATCTCCTA
Organism: Sambucus nigra; assembly: GCA_949130495.1. Lineage (NCBI taxonomy): Eukaryota > Viridiplantae > Streptophyta > Magnoliopsida > Dipsacales > Adoxaceae > Sambucus > Sambucus nigra. Next base: position 376,979,789 of record OX422220.1, read on the forward strand.
GGGAAAAAGTTGCATCTTACAATGTTTTTAGGTTTTGATTATGAAATTTAATGTAAAAAGAAAACAAAGCAGATCATGCCCTGTCTATAATGCAATAAGACTCAGTGTGTTTCAATGATATCTCAAGTGGAACCATCATGGTGACGAGAAGAACAAAAAATTTTGAATGGTGATAAAATGGAAAAATAACTTATGGATCAGCTCATTAGCAACCAAACAGTAGTGCAAGGTTATTCTAGCAACAATGGGTCTCTCAGGTTCGAGGGCAAGCTACTAATTGGTCAACAGGGTGAGTTAACAAGGAAAATTCTACAAGAATTACATGGGTCTAATGTGTGTCGGCACTCAAGAATCAAGGCCACTATCAAGAGGATACAAATTTATTTATATTGGCCTACTTTAAAGAGGGATGGAAGTCAATTTTGCTCCAACTGTGACACATGCCAATGAAATAAAGGTAAAAATGTGGCCTACCCAGGCCTATTGCAATCTTGCCTATTCCTCTTAGACCTTGGATTGATATCTCCATGGACATTATAGATGGATTACCTATGTTAGAAGGTTATAACTTTATCTTAGCCGTTGTGGACAGAGTAACTAAGTTTCGACACTTCCCACCTTTTTCACACCGATATACAACTTAGTAAATTGATTAAATATTCTTTAATGAAATCCATAAATTTCATGGCCTACCTAATACCATTGTTTTAGATAGGAACCCTATTTTCCTTAGTAAATTCCAAACTCAACTCTTCCTCACGGTGGATACCAAATTACACGACTTCTCGTCATACCATTTCCCATCAGACATCCAAATAGAGAGGCTCAGCTGATGTCTTCAAAATTACTTGAGATGCCTCACTAGTGACATACCCAAAAAGGGAGAAAATTCCTTTCCTCTACCAAGTGGTGGTACAATTCTTTCCATCATACCTCAATTGATTCTTAACCTTCCATTCTCTCTATGGGTATCCGTCACCTAACCTATCTATTCCTCAAGAACTTATTACCCATGAACCTGACCTAACAGTCTTCTTAGGTAAGAGAAGAGGAACATTTACAGATTTTATGAGAAAGACTAGCCTAAACTCAAGCCAGTATGAAGCAATAATCTACTAAAAAGAGGTCAGAAAGAAGTTTTTAAGTTGGAGAATGGGTGTATTTGAGGTTACAGTCGTATCATCAAACTACAAGGGCCATGATATGACACAACATGTTAGCCCAAAAATTGTTTGGCCCTATGAAATTACAGCCAGAATAGGCACAGTCAGCTAGAAATTATCTTCACTGAACTCTGAATCTATACACCATATATTCCATGTCTTGATGTCAAAAGAAAAAAGTGGGTGAAAAGACATTACCTGTAGCTGATTTACCAAGAACAAACTTTGATGGACAATTTCTACTCGAGACCATTACTACAATGGATCACAGAGTTATCAAGCGAGGAAATCTCCCTCTTATACAATGGTTAATTCAAATGGTCCATCTCTTCAACAACATATGGAACGTGGGAGGACTTTTCTCGCATGGAGAACTAATTTCCTAAGTTTGATCCTTGAGGACAAGGATATTATGGAGGGGAAAATATTGTTAGATTAGTCCTTTTAACTTTTAGTTTGTTTAGATTAACTATTTGAAATTGTGTTTCCGTTATGAGTTAGTTAAAGTGTCTATTATTAGCTAGTTACTGACTTAGCTGCGATTGGACTACTGGTTTGACAGTTAATTTTTTAGCGATTAATAATGTATAAAAAGTGATTAAAATAGATTGTAAACAATATCTAAAAAATTAATATCAATTGTTCCTCCTGTGTTTAAACTCTCTCTCTCTCTATTTCCCACGAATTCTCTATCTTCTTATTATCTCTAACTTTTTCTATGCTCTATCTTGTAATTTTTCAGTTTAACTTACATGTCATATGAGATGGCATGATAGTTACATGGGGAGGTAAGAAAAATGGGGTGCATTAAGTTTCTTCATTTTAGAGGGCACGACATAAATCATTACCACTAATTACGAAAAGAAAATATAACGGTCAGTTGTGTGTGAAAATGAACTTGGATTTTGCTACAAATAATGTTACATTTCAAGAGGTACTGCTCAATGTGTATGGTTCTAAACATCGTAGGAGGATATTTTCATTGCACAATGTCACAAAGTCCTCGAATTGACTATATGTGATCGTTTTAAGTGGAAAATATAAAACTATTTGAACTTCAGTGTTTTTGATTGAGGAATGCATTAAAATTTTGATATTGTTTACAGCGTGTGAGGTTACATCGTTTTGCACGCCTGAATAATTCCCATTTCATGTATACTATAAACTAGATATGTTACCATAGGGTTGAAATCATCTTCCCGTTTTTCACTAAAGGTGATTACAACATTATATAAGGATCCGTGGTGTTGAGGTAAATGTCACCCTCATTTTCTATAACATCGATCAACGATGATGTATCACTCTTTCGAGAAATCTCTTATAAATGGATGAGCCACAGACCAAGCACAACTTTGTTCATCATTTGTCTCGATGAAGTTGAGAGTCATCCCTATCATTATGGGGGCTTTAAGAGAAGTTGGGTCTCTTCATATATTCGCAAAATTAATTACAAAAATCATCCAAAGTAGATAAATTTTTTATCACTATTTTCGCGATCAACTAGACCTTCCACATTTTCATTTTCTATTTTAAACTGCATTAAAATATGCATTAAATGACCTTCTTAAGGTAAAGTTTTCCTTCTTTTGTAACGATGGGAAATACATAACAGACCATCGAAATTGGAAATCTGGGAGAACATATTACTATGTTACAAAGGTAAGTGAAAGAAGAATAGATCTTTCATTAACATGCCATTTTATTATTTTTTCTCCTCTCTTAGTAGAATTAGTCTACTCTACTTGAGCTTCTGCCATTTATTTTCCTACTATATACTGAAAGCATATTAAACCTTGGTGAGACATAGTCTTGTTTGAACTATACCTTCAGATATAGTCTTCTTTGTAGTATAATACATTTTTCCTTGATATGTATTTTTAACTAACCAAAAAGTTTTTGTGAGATAGCTATAGTTGGATTGGACATATTGTGGACTTGCCACTTCAGATTGGTGACTTGAAATCATTCAAGAAGCTTGAGATGAGGAATTGTGGATCTCTTAGAATCTTCAGTTAGCTTCATCAGCTTGGAACAAGATTGATCATCCTAATATCATAAGGGTAATTAACTCCTGCCTTGTAGACGAAAATCAAATTATCTTGATTTTTAGTAGACATGGAAATGGGTAGTGAATGTTAACCTTGTGTGCTTTACTGTGGTATTTAGGTCACGTATAACAAGTTTCCATCATGTATATTGTGTTTTAGTCACTCTTTTAAATGTATTAAGCATCTTAATTCATTAAGACACTATGACATCATCCCATCCCTCTTGGCGTGATTTTATCATTAACCAATCACTTGCTCGATTTTGCCAACAGGGCACGGTCATGGCACATCTGAATAGATGTTGACTCTGTTGAAAGATTCAAATTGTTTCTTATTGTATCCCAAGTTTGAGAAGTAAATTCAAGAGGAGGAACATGCAATCATTTTATTTATTTTATTTATTTTTTATTAATTCTAATTTAATCAGTCGTATATTCCCTTTCCTCGACAACAAATAATAATAATTTGAAACTATTTCTGGACTCAAGAGTTCTTGGTCCTAGGAAGGAAACTATTTAATGAACTGAAGGACAAAATATACTGCTTGATGGATGAAGTTATGAAGGGTACAGGGAAGCTAATCCTTCTGCATATTTCCTTATCGAAGTACGTGTTTAATACTTATTAGTATTTATGTTGAGAAATATGACTTGTAACTATTATAATTGAATGCTATCTTTATTTTTGTAGGACGTATTTTGCAATGATTTGAGAGAACCTTTTGTAATAGACTACAGTAAACCGATAAGGGATTAGCTCCAAGTTCTAAAAAGTAAGCACTAGAAAAATCGGAATGGATTGTATCGGGTGGATGAATACAAAATAAAAGGCTCTTTTTGGCATAGACATGGAACAACAGTTGCCTCGGTTAAAAGCTATTCAGATGCACCAGACTTATTTCCATGACTTAATATTTAGTCATTATCATTTGCCACAAAAGGTAGATAATAAAGCTAAGTATTATTTAATAAAGTTATTTACGGAGTTTAATAGTAATAGGATAGGACTTTGATTTGATCTTGAAAATATGTTGGGATCTAATGCTTAAATGAATTCCATACACTATAGTACATAAAAAATTTTTGTTGCAATGGTAAGATTGCTCCATCCACGGAACAATCTCCATTTACATAGGGAGCAACTTAAATCCACTAGTAGGTATCTCAAACTGATTCATTCAATAACACTTTACAAAATTTCCTTTTATCACATTAGTGTTCATTGTACCGTTTATTTATTTATGCGTGTTTATTCATTAACTGGGCATTCTGTTTATTGGGATTCTTGATGTATTGATAAATTGTCAATTCTTTAGGGCCAATACTTCTGGTTGACGAAGGAACATTATTTTTTGATCCTCACAATGTTGAGGGAAAAAATGGAGAGATGAAAACCGAGAATTATTTATGGCCCTTGATGGAAAAAAGGTCATGATGAGGCACCAATTATCCATAAATAGGAGTCAGAGAAGAAATTAGATTTGTTAGGGGAACAAGTTTTGAACATCCTTCGAACTGTTTACAGTGGTACAATTGAAGCTCTCCCTTCAAGTTTCAGTCTGGGAACGTGTTTTTTCGAGATACTTGAAGAAACAGGCTTGCCACATTTAGAAGTGGTGCAAAAAAAAATACTTACCAACTTAAAAATGGATTTTTTCAAAAGAACCAGAATACTGAGACTGACTTGCAAGACTTGAAGCAGTTGAACTAATAAGCAAAAATGAGAGGAGTAAAGAAATTATGCCTAATGAGTTACATAAATAAATTTAGGTATGATACATTGTGAACTAAAATAAATGGCATTTCTTACTAGGCGTATGATTGTATACTCAATTCTACTCAATAAATCCTTTAAATTGAATTATCCCAATGTGTATTCCCATTCTCAGGCATTCCAGTTTTTATATATATTGTTGAATGCAGTGGGTCCAATGTAAAATCATGAATGTATAATATGTATGTATCTACTGAGTGTATATTTCCTCCTTACAAGAGAATGTAACTACATCTTTGCTATTTGGTGAAAGTTGAGTAAACTAAATAGAGATTTTATTTTAGAAATGACATATTATTTTAATTACTTAAGAAAAAAATTTCACTTTATTCGTCTAGGGGCACGCATTCCTAAAGCAACGCGAATCTTATGGTATGATGCAAGTACATATGAGTTTAGTAGCTCAGCTTTGAACTAAACATTAGGACATAACTTTTTAGACCTTCATCTTAGCTATTGGGGCACAAGACATAGACTCGGATTGCACCTGTTCCATTAGCTTACTACCATTTACTGGACTTATTAGCGTAACTCTTTACTTGTAGAACCCTTCTTAGTAGTGTTTCTATTGGTTTAACCATGACAAAAATGTTAGCTTGGGGCAAGATTATTATTCTATGGAGTGCATGATGGGAACATCTGAAATAGTTGTTGTCCATCGACGTGCACAAAAGACACTCGGGGCCAATGTTGTGCTTTTGGATTGTAAATATTTTTTATATTATTTTTTACATATGCAAATCAGTTTCAATTTTGACTTGATGTATTTGAGAATAGAGAACTAGTAATGAGTTTAATTTATTTTTTCCACTGAAAAGAAAACATTTTGTCCATTGAGACTTTTTATCACCATCATATGTTGTACGAGTACACCTTATTCATGTCCTATTGAGGCTTGTTTGCCAAGGAAAGTCCTCATATTTAAATCTTGAATTATTTTTATAGGTTCTTAAGGTGATTCTTATGCATGCAAGCATTTTTGCAGAAGTTTTGTTTCTATTAACGTTGCTCAAGTAGATGAAATTTTGAGAGAAAATATAGTATATGACATGTGGAAGTAATGCCTAAGGTTACAATTAAGAAAGTTGGTAGACAAATAATGAAAGCCTTTGTTGATATGTGTAAGGAGTCTGAGTTTAAGGATAGGCAATTATCGCGATGACACTAACAAAACCTTTGTTGATATACCGATTATAGTGAGTATCTAATGTGTACTCATATACCATGTTCATTTGCTAATATTATCAAATTTTGCGCATGTAATTATTTCAATTGTTGTGACAACATTGAGCCTTGTTTGACCATGCACATTTTATCTTGTGTTTTATGTTGATTTTGGCTCTCCTATTTTTTTCAGTTTTCGTTTATTTACAAATTTTCCATTTAGGCTCAAATCTATAAATACAAGTGTTATTTCTAGGTTTTGGGAGAGGCCAAGTTTGAGAGCAATTTTGAGAGTTATCAAAGTTAAATAGAGTTAGAGCTCCCATTTGAGGGGTGAGTTCTTATGAGGTTGTGAGTGACTTTCTAAGAAAGATAAATTGTGTGTGTGTGTGTATAACCTTTGAGTTCCTCCATTTATCTATAGAAATAAGAAATCCTCCTTAGTGGATGTAGCCCAAATTTGGGTGAACCACGGTATATCATTGTTGTTGCTTTGATTGTTTGTTGGTTGTATGCTCTTATTGTCTCTTCATTGATGTTTGGTTGAATCGATTGGGAGTTTGCACACTAGTTCATTTACAGAAAAAGGTCTTGGGTGTTTTCCGCACACCAAGTGTTTGATAAAATTTTCGAGTGGGTTTTATCATCTTGGTCGCTAGAGATAGTCTTGCTTTAGCGCAACAAGTGGTATCAGAGCTTTGGTTGCATTGTTTGCCTGGTATTTTGGTTCGAGGTTGAATCAATTTTGGAATAGCTTTTATTTTTGTTCCAAATGATGGAAAATGTGGAGAGTACTCAAGAACCAACCTCTACGAGCGGAGGCTCTGAGAGATGGGATCCGAGTTATGGATCGAGTGGCTCAATGAAGACAGACATGAAGGCTTTTAATGAGAATATTAATTTTGGGTTATGGCAAAGACGAATGCAAGGCATTCTTGTCCAACATAGGTTGGAATTAGCATTATTGGGGGTAGAGGGATGACCGATAGGCATGACCAATGTCGAGTAGATTAACATTGATCAAAGAGAGGCTTCATGTATTGATATGGTTATCACGGATGATGTGTTGAATAACGTGATAGTGGAGACCACGGCTAAAGGCATGTGGGATAAGCTAGAAGAGATTTATTTAGGAAAGTCATTGTCAAATAAATTGTTCCTCAAGAAGAAACTCTCCAAGATTGAAACGAAGGAGGGTGAGGATATGATGAAGCATATCAACATTTTTTATGCCCTGATAAATGACTTGAATTGGATATATGTTCAATTCGTTGATGAGGATCGGGCATTGTTGTTGCTTACATCATTACCCAATTCATACGAGCATTTTGTGACCACTCTCATGTTTGGGAAGTTTACGCTCTGGTGCAATGAGGTTGTGCAAGATATTCAATCTCATGTCACGATGAGAAAGAAGGAAGGTGGAGGTGATGGGTATACCCATAATGAAGGCCTTATGGCGAGAGATGGAGGTGGGCAAAATGGCAGGAGAAACTCGAACCGGGGATTTAATGACGGTAGTAGGTCCATATCGATGGGTGTTGGTGGTAAAGGGCCGAAATGCTACAAGTGTCGGGAATAGGGTCATATGATCCGAGAATGTACTTTGTGGAATGAAAAGGTTAAGGGCAAGGTTGATTCCGAGAGGGCAACGATAGCGAATGTGAATTATGAAGATGAACTTGGAGAACTTCTCATAATCTCTAAGGTTAGCTCTCTTTCCCAAGATGATTGGATGTTAGATTCGGGATCGTCGAATCACGTTTGCTCCAAGAGGGAATATTTTGAGACTTTTATGGAAAATGGAAAAGGTTCCATGTCTTTGTCTAACGGAGAGAAGGTTGTCGTTGAGGGGGTCGGGATGGTGAAACTCAAGATGTTCGATGGGGTGGAACGCACTTTGGGTGGTGTGGCCTATGTCCCAAAGTTGCCAAAGAATTTGATATCCATTAGTCGTTTGGATTCCAAGGGTTGTCGGGTGTCGGTAGCGGGTGGAGTCTTGAAAGTCACACGCGGTTGTATGGTCCTAGCGAGGGGAGAGGAGAGAGAGGGGTTGTATCGTCTAAATCATACTTTGAGGAAGATGGGGAAGCGGTGTGTACAAGTGATCGAACATTCGATGCGTGTCTCGTTTGTGAACAAACCAGAGACATTGGGTGGTAGCTTTCCGAGACTAGATGGTAGTGATGAGATAATACCTACTAGTGGAGGGGATGGATCTAAGTCCCCCTCCAGGGCCAATGGGTGATGTTGACTCGGTTTAGTTGCACACATGCATTGGCCGATTGTAATCGAGGATCTGTAGGACTGTGATGGATTCAAGGTGTGTGTAGATAGTTCAAGGAAGGTCGATGGGTGATTGTTTGTGAGCAATTGCAAACGGGAGTCTTTCGTGACAAAGACTTGGTACATCTTTCGAGAGTGAGATTTGGAGGGTGTGAGAGGTGAGGAATTTTCCCTCTCATCCGTGGTTAATTTCTCAAGGAGGAAGATGGTGTTGATGTGTTTGAATGTTTCGTGTAAAGAAGGTGTATGCTATATGTATTGTGTGGGGGTGTACTTACCGGGTTACATGAAGAGAGAGCTTCACCGAATGGTTACATGGGAAGCATTCAGATGCATGAGATGGGGAGTTCTTAGTTTAGAACTTGGTTCCTTAGCGGGTGGAGTCCTTTGGAGTCTTGGAGTGAAAACTTGCGGTATCTCATTTCATAGTTGAAGTTTGGGGTGGCTTAGCGTCGGGTGAAGCATATTGGCTTGTTAGACGTCGGGATGATCTTCGAGCAAATTTGATATTTGTATTTCAAGTTCGGTTGGATCATGAGGATCTCCTGGGGGAATCGCATTAGCTTGGTAGATGATGGGATGGTCTTCAAGCGGGTTCAATTTCAGCATTCTAGAGATTGGTTGGATCGTCAGGATCGCCAAGGTGGAGTTTATTGATTTTGGTTCTCCTATTTTTTTCAGTTTTAGTTTATTTACAAATTTTCCATTTTAGCTCAAATCTATAAATACAAGTGTTATTTCTAGGTTTTGGAAGATGGCAAGTTTGAGAGCAATTTTGAGAGTTATCAAAGTTAAAGAGAGTTAGAGCTCCCATTTGAGGGATGAGTTCTAGTGAGGTTATGAGTGACTTTCTAAGAGAGATAAATTGTGTGTGTGTATAACCTTTGAGTTCCTCCATTTATCTATAGAAAGAAGAAATCCTCATTGGTGGATGTAGCCCAAATTTGGGTGAACCATAGTATATCACTGTTGTTGCTTTGATTGTTTGTTGCTTATATGCTATTATTGTCTCTTCATTGATGTTTGGTTGAATCGATTGGGAGTTTGCACACTAGTTCATTTATGGAATAAGGTCTTGGGTGTTTTCCGCACACCAAGTGTTTGATAAAATTCTCGAGTGATTTTTATCGTCTTGGTCGCTAGAGATAGTCTTGCTTTAGAGCAACATTTTATACCTTATTTTAATTGGCATTTGTTTTATGCTTATTTGTATAATATAAGCATCTGAGATACTTATATTCATTTTTTTGTTTTTAGGATTTTTCTGTTTGCATGGGGTTTTAAAGAGCTGAATTCAAGGTTGATATTGTGAAGTGAATTTATACACCACATTTGAACACATTTATTGTAAATATCAGGCACCTAGTTCTACTCTCGTATTGCTGATTATTGTTTCTTAACCTCTTTGAATTTTTTATTATATCAACATGGTCATAGGTGGAGGTCGAGGTGGAGGAAAAGCAGAATGACTGTTCTCCGTTGATGAAGATTTATAGATGGGAGTTTAAGGACTCATTTTTTATTTTTCATTTACTTGGTTACAATTTTAAAATATCTCATTTTTGAGGTGATTGTATTAGGATGTTATATTGGATGTATGCTATGAAAATATTGTAACTTTCGGGGTGATTGTATTATGATGGTTTAATTTTTTTGTAAATCAAGAGTGAAGGCTTATATAAAATGTAAATGTTGAATATAATGCCCTTATTTATGTGGAGTAGTCTTTGTATGTTCATAGGATTTGAATAGTGTGGTAAGCATAAATGAATTTATTTAAATTTAAGACACGATATAGGCTTTTTTATTTTTTTAATAAATATTAATATTACTAACGGTCCTTTATTGTTACAAGATTCGAAAAGTTTATTAGTAATTCTAAAATAGTAACAATAAATTACCGTTGGTAAATTGACAATTATTAACGATAAAATATCGTTACTAAATCCCATGTTAGTAACGAAAAATTTTCGTTACTAATTTTGTTCCCCATGATTTTTTTCTAACGGAAAATTACGTTTACTAATATTTTTAGTAATGGTAAAATACCGCTATTGTAGGCACATTTTGGTGTAGTGTATTGATTGGTGACTAAAATTACCCCAATAAATATTAGAAGAAAAAAAAAGGGAACTCTATTCATTAACATGCACACAAATTTAGCTTTAAATTAGATTCCATATACTTTTTATTTTTCATACATTGAGATTTTATCCCTCGAATCACTTTCAAACGTGCAACTTTCCTAGAATTATAATTTTCATGAATTTCCAAGGTCTCTAGATTGATTAGAATAGTCTCTTCGATTTTGGTTTGATACAACATAGTACGTATATTTCGTCTTAACATAAGCATTAAATGTCACAGAGATAAAAGAGTATTGGCTAGGTTGCGAAGATTATTGATGCCATTGAACAAAACTTGCAACATGAGGTTAAATTGATGATTCAGTCAGATACCTATTAATGAACCGTATCAATTACTTGATTTTGTCTATAGCATTAGTGATGAACAAACATTTATAATACAATCACTAAGGATTAATAAGAAATTTAACATAAGTTTACACGTATAGTTTGATCATAATATTGTTTACTTATAACACTTTTTGCAATGCTACTCTAGATAACCAATATTTAGATAGACTACAAGACTATTTTTTGGTTCAAAAATCATATTTCTATCCATTATTGGCCTAGGTAGTATTGTTTATAAATTAGAGAAAAAAAGAACAACGTAGACATTAATTTGGTAATTATATGGAGAATTTCCTCTTCCGCATTCAAATACTATTTTGCATACAATTTCTAAAGAGTTCAAAGGTTCTCTCCATGTGGAATTCCTACTTCAAATATAATTATGTAAACACATTATATTTGTGAATTTACACAAATGGTAACAGGTGTGATGTAAGACTTGTAAATAAGATGTCAGTTTTTCTTTTCTGACACTTAACGTTTACATGTTACTTCATGTATATAAAATTTCAACAAACAAGAAAAAAAATGGAACCAAATAGTTACTTTCACAAGGACTTGGCAAAACAAACATATTTAGTTATGTTTTCTTGCACGATATCATTTTTGTTATTTACGAGTTACCAACTCCTACTTCAAATATTATATACACATATAAATAATAGGTGTGGGGCTATGATAGCAGGGTGAAAACGTGGGGCAAGTGTATAAAGATATATGTCGATCGGTATGCTCGGCTCCCACCGGTATGAAAAAATCTAGACTATTGACTACACTCTTTCAAGGGAGTACAACAGCCAGTTATTAGAATTATTCGGTACAACCAGTCCGGGTATCGAAAACCGCAGAGACCAGTTGTTAGAATTATTTTGATTTAATACTTCAGAAATAAAAGTGTTATAAATATCGAATAACAATAAGAAAAGATAATCTAGGCATGTGTAAATAAACTACGATTAACAAAAGGAATAAAAACTCTAGATTGAGACTAATATCCCTCACCTCGGATTAGTTAGTATAAATGGTTACATGGGACTATAAGTTCATCAAGATTGAATCTCATTTCAATAGTTAATTAAATCTAGAATTGTCACACTCTAAATTGTCATAAAAGCCTACTATGATTTTGGCGTCAACAAAGAAATGCGACCAAATCAAATTAAACTCATAAACTCCATCACCAAAGAAAAGCGACCAATTAATCCAAGGTGAGTTTAATCAGTCCCGACCTAAACTAAATTATCTAGAATGCATATTAAATGATGTGAATTAAATGCAAGAAATAAATGAAAGGAAAAAATAAAGCAATAAATCCAGGTTACAAAGCTTAAGAACGATAATGGAAATTACATTAATAGAGAAGAATAAGGAATAGTAAACTTACAACCCCAAGATGGGAAGGAAAACCTAGGAGAGAGAAGCTCTCAAAACTTCACTTAAAAACTAACTAAAATTATATATCTCTCAATCAAATACAAAACAAACCAATACTTGTTTATATAGTAAGTTGAAAAAGGAAAAAGGAAATAAAAGGAACAAACTGCCAAATATCTAGCAGGACCGGTCAATCGTGAATAAGGGGGCGATCGATCGAGTGTTAGGGAAAAAACCACAACGTCACTTCGAAGGCTTATTCTGAATCACCGGACTACCGAGAGATTACGGTCGATTGATCAGTCCATTATTTTTTGGTTTTCTTTTTTCTTCACATTGGAGGAAAGGCTCTTTCAGGAATCGACTCTAACTTCCTCGTCCAAACTGGGAATGTCGTGCCGTTCACGGGCACATGAAGTTAACTTAATGAACAACGCTTTCGTAGAATTTTACTGAGTTGAAGATGTAGTGTGAATTGACTAAATTTCCCTTGAAGTTTCGAAATGCAACCATTCCTTACTTTAAGTGTTACAATACCAATAAAAACTCAATTAAACCTTGAAATCATATAAACATACATAATATAGGTTGTCTTGTTAACGAGCATAAATATAGGCATAAAAATACAAAAAGTGCGAGAATGCATGAAGATAAGGGACATGAGTATGCAATATTCGTGACGTATAACAACACCTAACTTAGAAAATGCTAGTCCCTAGTGATGAACCAAAACAAACCAGGCCACAGAAAGCAGTGAAAAACATATATATGCCTAAAAATATATGAATGTCATTTTCGTAGGGAACACGATTGAATTTAGCATATGCAATAAGCCGTTAAACCCCTAGATTACCCTAGTGGATGAGTGTTGTCTCATGAGGGGTTTTTAGGGATGAAACCCATAAACATTAATGTTTCCTCAAAATATATGCCCACCTTACATGCGAGAAGACAAACAATAATGAAAAGGATTTCAAACGCGTGATTAGCAAAGTGAATGCATTCATACAAAAGTCTGTATTATTAATAATATAGAATGAACTTCATAGAATTGAAACCTTAAAAGTGGGTGGAAAGTGAGAACAAGCAAAGTATGGTTTGGCAAAAACTTAAATAAATCGGACGAGCATTAAAATGTGCATATATGTCAATCCTCACCGGATATTACACTTAACAAATGAAACCACTATGAAATGGGAGGTAATACACGGGACATGCGGGAATAAAGAGTAAATGTAAAAAGAAACTAGGTCGTGCACATGACATTAAAGAAAAACGCTATATATAAAATGAAATATATATAATCTCAATGAAAGATATCTCCATTAAGGGAGGCAAAAATGTATTTTCACAAATTATCAAAACAAAATAAACTTTTGAAATGAATTCACCCCAGGATAACATTGGACTTTTATAGGGTTTTAATGTAGGGTTGGGGTTAAAGATAGGAAAAGAAGGGAATATGTACGGATTCAAAGGTGTTTGAGGATGAAAAAATTGTAATAATGGGAAAATGTGGGCAATTTCAAAATTGGAAAATGCTTTCCATAACAAACATTGAATATAACATTGGAAAGTGACAAGGATTATTGAAAACTATATATAACATGTACAAACTTTCTCTTTCGTTACATTTCTTCTTATTCTGACTTTTTCTTTTCTCTTCTTTTTTTTTCTTTCTTCTATTTTTCTTCACTTTTTCTTTTATTTCACACTCTCACATGATTGATTCAACCACGTAACACGAACATCATTCAATCCTAAGTATTGTTCTAAACAAGGGTATGGAAGGTGTATATATGGTTTAAAAACTTCAATTTGGAGTTGGTTATTGTATTTTGGGTTATGCAATGAAAGGTTATATTAAATCTCAAAGGGATTGATGAGAAAAAATATTTAAGGTGAGGTCAAGGACAATATGGGTCATATATCAAAGATGGCCTATGATCATTTCCTGAAGTTTACATAATTCTCAAAACAACTGTAAAAATCATGCTCAAGTAACACATTTCATATATGAACTCAATTAATGAATGATCAATGAAATCATAGTGATATTATTAACAAATTTAATGTTTTCAAGAAGGAAAGAGAATGTATAACACTCACCATTGAAGAAAAGCGCAAAGTTCAATAGGTGTAAATAAGTACAATGCAATAAAAGATTATCGAGTCATAAAAATGTTAAACCAAATCAATTAAACAAGAAAAAGAACATGTGCTCATGGGATTAAAGTTTAATTCATGAAGTTATTCATAATATCAATAAATGAGGACTAAAGTCTAATAACTTCTAAAATCAAGAACGTGCATCATTGAATTTTCTATTTGATCAGGTACTTATTAAATTTTATAATCGTAAACAAAGGCAAAATGCCCAATAAGGGAGAAAAAAGAAAGAAAATATTTTTGAAATTTTTATTTTTTACACACACAAACAAAGCATTATTGGGAAAAACATATAATCAAATCATGGATAAGAAAAACAATGGATAAAGTATCCCACACCCCATAACTAAAACCTGACATTGTCCTCAATGTGAATTAAGAACCAAGCTAAAGAAAGGAAAAAAGCGATATTACCCAAAATGGAGCGATCTCGTGAAAGTACAAGTCCAAAGATTGTACAAAACATGTTAGCACCAAGCATAAAAAAAAAACAAGTAACAAACACTTAACTAATTACACTAGACAATAAGTAAGAATAAAGGAAAATAAGGAAAATAAAATAAAAAACTAACTATTTACAACCTACAATTTGAACTTCTAACTAACTATACACTAGAAGTTGAAATTTTTTAGGATCCACCTAATCTACGATTTGACTTTGAAGGATCAATGGGGTACCCTCCCTTTCAAGCATACGTTTCAGAAAATAGGAATGTCGTTCAACCAACCGAAGTTATGTGTAAGGCGGAAGAAATAGACCATCATGAACTAAAATTTTGGGAAGAATAATGGGGGGTTTGGATTGAATGGGTGACGAATACACATGGGATCCAAAAAAATAGAACTTTCTCCCAAAGGTTTTGCAATTGGAATAGGAGGTGGTGCACATGGAGGCAAAATTGCCTTCATGGAAAGCAACTCGAGCAAGTAATCCTTATCGGTGAAAGGGTTAAGCGTTTTAAAGTTTGGAATCAATTCATTGGATACTTGTATCAGTTCGACAATACAGAATAACGATGGGGAAGAAATAAATTCAAATTCAAGAGATGAGTCATCAGCACTTGAAGATTGAGTTTCGAAGGAAATAAGATCATTTTCAATGATATATTCTACTTTGGGGACCAAAGAAGAAATCATTTCATTGCAAATAGATACTACTCCCATTTTTTCCTCATTTTCATTCTCTATTATACCATGGACCATGTCAATAATGGTTTGTTCCAAAGTAGGCATAAAATCCTTATTTGGTTCAAAATATTCGTCTATTTTAGAAGTCTCCGAAGATAATTCGTTGTTGGATTTGAATAATGCAACCAACTCTTACTCCTAACAACGATTTTCTTCCCAATAATGATTTTCAGATTTTTCATTTTCAAAAAGGCGCAAGCCCTCATGCAAGGTCATTGGTGGAGGCATCGATTCTTGATAATGAAAAGTTTGGACACTATCCTTAGAACAACTATCAAAATCATTATCATAATAATTTTGAAAGTTATTGTAAATCATTTCAACATTCTTATCATAATGATTTTGAGGCCCAAAATCGAAATAATCATTCTCAAAATTCCCAAAATCCATAATTTGACTTTGGTATTACTCACCCAAAGACATTTTAGATGTTTCAATTTTTGATCTTGTGAGTATTGACCAAAAGTCATAGATTTAGGTGGATTTTGATAATTATAACTACGATTGATGAAAAAAAATTAGAATAAGACATGCTTACCCCCCAAAATAGCTTAAGATAGCAAAATCCAAAAATTGACATGCCTCCGAAAAATTCAAGTGTTTTTTGCGCTCAATTGTAGAAGTTCTAAAAAAAATCGTTAATAAAGAATACAAATACAAAGAAAAATACTACGAAATACTAAATCAATTAAATTCTAAAACAAACAAGTCCCTGACAACGACGCCATTTTGATAGCAGGGTGAAACAGCGACACAAGTGTATAAATATTTAAGTTGGTCATTATGCTCGGCTCCCACCTCTACGAAAAAACCTAAACTATTGACTACACTCTTTTAAGGAAGTAAAGACTCTACTTGAGATAATGAAAACAACAGAGACTAGTTGTTAGAATTACATTGATTTAACACTTCGGGAATAAAAGTGTAAAATATATTGGATAATAAAAAGAAAAAAAAATCTAGGCATGTGTATTTAAACTACGATTAACAAAAGTAATAAAAATGTAGATTAAGACTAATATCCCTCACCTTGTATTAATTATTCTAAATGGTTACATGGGACTACAAGTTTATCAAGATTGAATATCATTTCAACAGTTAAATAAATCTACAGTTGTCACACCCTAAATCATCATAAAAGTCTACAATGACTTTGGCATCAACAAATACTCCAACAATTACACACGTAAGGTCATAAATTCTAAGCTTACAAGATGTAACACCCCGTATTTTTTAGGATATGGAAATTAAATTAAATTGGTGATTTGGAGAATTTATTTTCATTTAGAGAATTTATTTAACTAGATTATTTAGATTTAATTAATTCATGTTGATATTTATTTTCATGTGGAACATATTTTGAAGTTAAGTTATAAAAGTTGTAACGAGTAACTCGGGTGATGATTTAGAAGTCACGGTTGATTCCGAATAGGTCGATATAGTCAAAAAAGAGTACCCGAGCGTAGTAATTGGGTCTCGAGACATTTTTAGGCATATTTGGGCCCACACGGGGGTGTTTGGGTCATTTGGGCTTGGACCATTTGTCTAAAAACGGGATTGGCCTTTTTTTAACCTAAGTTAAGGAATTAGGAGTAGCCATAACTCATTTAAAAAAAACTAGAGCGACAGAGAAGAAAAGAGGGAGAAAGTAGGGGGATTTGTGGGAGCCAAACAGAGAAGGATTGAGGGTGTTCTTCATCAAACCACCGTCTACGTCAAAGGATCAAACACTACGAATCAATAGAGTCAAGTGGTTAAATTTTCTTTCAATGTAAATTTGTGATAATATATTCATAACAAAGTGGGTGTTATTGAAATTAGTTTTGGGTGGGAATTAAATGAAAATGGGGTTTTGATAATTTAATCATGTGTATCAATTAATACAAAATTGATGATGTTATATGATTCTAGGTTGTAGTAACTGAAATTCTATGATAAAACTAGTATAGATTGTTGTCTTATTTTGGATTTAGAGAATCAAATTTAGGAATGATTGAATGAAACCGGGATAATAACCCAATTCTGAATTTGATGGAGTTTGGTTGAAATCAATTGCATTAAAGGTTCAGATGCTTAGAACCTAACTTACGGGTGTATTATGTTGAGAATAATCATATTAAGGTTTGGGGTAAAACCAGGAAACTTAGAGATTTATTAATGGAGGAAAAACGAGTTGGAGAAGAAGAAGGTTCGAACCCAGGTACAATGAATCAGTTCTGAATCGGGGGCAAACTAGTTCGAGGGGCTGGGTGAATCGGTTTGGGGGTCAGGCTAAACCGGTTCAGGGGAAGTTTAGTTTTATCAGTTTACTTTATGGGTTTAAATGGAGAGGTTTCCAATATAAATTTTAATAACAAGGATAAAAAGATTTTCTAAAAAGATTTGGGCAGAGTTGCTTTACCTCGATTTGAGTAGGGAAATTGGGAGCCAAATTATTATAACGTTAGAATTAAGTAGTGGTTAATATTATTAACGAATATACTACATATGAGACATGTACTATAGGTAGAGTGTATACCTATAGTGATGTTTTATACACACACACACACACACACACACACACACAGATGGGTTATGTGATTACCTATTGGTTGATTGATTATGTGCAAACATACCTAGGCTACTTGCTATCACGGGAGGTGTCGCGTCGTGGATAGTCTTATCCTGATGAGCCGGTTGGGGGTATATTGACTTGTACCTCAGAACATAGAACTCAGGGATTGAGCACCACTTGTGTGAATAAGGGTGTGACCGGTCATTTGGATCCGTTAGGTGTGTGGGTAGCCCAAAGGCATAGGTCTATGTTCTCCTCCAATATGTGTATTTTGATTTATGGTTCGAGGGTGATATCCGAACTGATATCCTTATTTTGTATGTGATATCCCGGGGCTTGATAGAAGATCATGCCCGCATTGTAGGTATCCACCTAGGGATGTCGTATACGTATATATTATGATAATGATGTAAATATATATATACGAGTGATTTTTTATTCTACGGGTGTTTTAATAGACATTGTAGATAGTGATATCGAAATTAATTTCAATATGTGAGAACTTTATAATTAGTTGGTGACACTGAATAAACGATAAGGGATTGGAATTTGGTACTATATTGAATGGGGAATACGGGTGGGCACAGTAAAATATTAGACGGGGAAAAAGGCTTAAGGCTGAGAATATTATATAGAATTAATCAATATGATTAATTAAGTTAATGAGATAAATGACTTATGAATATATAATAGAATTACTCGAGCTAGATTAGTGCGTCACGAAGAGTTCATAAAAAGGCTAGCTAGATGGGGTAGTACAACTAGGAGGGTTAGAAATAAAGCGTTAGGCGTGCACTATAGAATATGGGTGAGTATTATCTCAAGGGATTGATACACTTACTTAAATATGAAGAGTATTTATGAATTTTTATTATTACAAAGATAATCACTTGCTATATATTTTCAAAATGTTTTGGGTTCTAACACTTGCTGCAAATATTTTCAAAACCTTTTAAATGTCCATCCACAAGGATGCCAGACTTGATTATCTATTCCAAGGATACACAGCTGCGACATATGCGGATGCATGCAGGAGCTAGAGTAGACGCTTCTTTCATTTCAATCCTAGATTAGGAATCCTATCTCAGTATTTTATTTTTTTCGTGTTGCCTTCAGAACTTATTCAGATGATTTCACTTCAGATTTTGTAATGAGATTTATTATTAGTTGTTGGATATTTTCGTTTTGAATTTTATAGCCGATGGTTTATTCGGCAAGTCATTTATTATTCAGTATTAATTTAGACAGTGATTGTGTGTATGGTTTAGTTTATTTTGTTTCCTCATGTTGTTATCTACTTAACGAAAGATGAAATTTGACACTTAATTAACTATTAGGTGATTACTAATTAATATGGTTTCGAAAGTGATGCTAATGAACCAAATGAGAATCTTGTTTTAATTTAATAAAGGAGTGATCACCCAATATTTAATTGGTCGGGGTGTTACCAATGGTATCAGAGCATCAGATTATAGTGTTCTTAGGTTCTGTACGACTTTTCTACGTTTCTATTTAGCATTCTTTGATATTGAGCCCTAGGACGATAAACTCATACTTCTTCTTTTAAATTTTGTATGGACGATAAACTCATACAACTCATTTTGAATTTCAAATGCCACCTAGGAGTGATATACCGGCTAGAGCATAAGCTAGAAACGAGGTGAGAGAGGCTCATCAGGAGTCGTAGGTTCCGCAACCATAACCACCATGCGGGATGATGACTGCATAGTGTGACACCTCGCTTAATTAAATCCCAGGTGATCAGTCCTAAATTAAATTAAAACAGGTTTCACTGTCGGTTCATTCTTAACATCACCGTTGAAGACTTTTTAATTAGTAATCACCTAAGTGAAATTAGACCGGTGTCAATTTTTATCTTTCATTAACCCAGGAAAATTACTCATGTGAAAACAATAATGGAACATTCACAATATACTATAATATAAACCATCTCACAATATATAATGAATAAAGTCTTACCAAGTCAACAATCGGGTAAAATAAAAAATTGTTAAATAAAACTATTATAATCCAAAACTGAATATCTGAAATAAAGTCGATGGACAACATGTCCCAATAGAGAGTACTCAAATGAGATCCTACACTAGATCTGGATGAATGAATCATCTATGCAAAGTCCTGCCAGCCTCCATAATGCTGCAGCTACGAGTCCCTAGACTGAATTCTCAAGTCTGGCGTCCCTGTGGTTGGACACCTAAAAGGTTTTGGAAATATTTTGATAACAAGAGTTAGTACTCAAAACGTTTTGAAAATATTTAGCAAGTGTTTATCATAATAAGATGAGTTATTGATTATACATGTTAAGATTTCGTACACTCTCTTTTGTTACCTAAGCCCTCATTTATATTGCATGCCTAATGTCCTATACTTAGCCCACCTAGATGAACTACCCAAGCTAACTAGACTCTAGTGTTCAACTGAACTTATTTACATGACTAAGTTCCCATACTGCCCATACAGTATATTAACAATAACACATATAATATGTTATATACTTAGATAACTTGTCACATCTTCTTATCTCTTACTTTTACAATTAAGCCACACTACTTGATTTTCTTAAGATGGTCATTGTCTATCGTTTATTTCTTCTAATTAAGTCTCTCTACTTAATTTACTTTTAGATGTATGCACGACATCTAATTTTCTATTATCCCATATAAGTATATTATCGTACAATATATATTTCACGCACAATATATACTTATAAAAACATTCATCACTAATATGTCCTCACAACACACATCAAGGACTCTTGGTTCGGAATGGTCACCAAGTAAAAGGATTGGTTCGGAATGTCACCTCGACCCCAAGTTTATTTCATGTACTGGATCGAAAAATCACCACGACCCCACTCATGAAATTTTATACATGTATTGGTTTGGAACTCTTTCATCACAACCCCTATTCATTATTTCCATATATTAGTTCGGAATCCTACCTCGACCCTAATATAGGAAACTATACTTTAGGGATTCTCTCCACCTAGGTATCGATATAATTCAGTAGGTATACACACATCCTAATAATCATGCTCGTATGTAATGTTTAGATCGAATATTCACCATACTCTTTAGATTACATTATTTTCACATACTAGTTTGGAATCCTACCAGGACCCTAGTATAATCAAATGTAATTTAGGTATTCACTCCACCTAAGTGTTTATATAATTCACTAGGTATACACACAACCTAATAATCATGCTCGTACGTAATATTCCTCTCGGATACTCACCGTACTTATTAATTTAAGATTTATCTCACTATCACATTTTAATTGAGTATTCACACAACTCTAAGGGCCCTAGTTACCCCTCCATTCATTTCAGTAGTTGAGTTATCTCTAATCTTTTGGTATACTCCTTGGAATGACATTTACTCTCTCCATAACTCGAATCCCAAATTCTCTATGCACTACTCGATCGATTTATCCTCGTTGGTCCATCTCTTCAAATCTTGCACTCAATGATTATAACGAACACCCACTATACACCTACTGGTACTCTCTAAGTCCCTACATAGGTATAATATCATCACTAAGGTTCCCCTCAAGAGTAGGTAATTGAATAGAACTCAACCAACAAAAGAACCCAAAATTATCCTGGGTCGATCGATTGACCATGAGCATCGATCGATTGACTCCATCGATCGATCGACATTCGAGGGGGTCGATCGATCGATCGATCGAGTAGTGATATATGCAGTTCTTCTTCTTCTTCTTCTTCTTCTTCTTCTTCTTCTTCTTCTTCTTATTCTTCTTCAAGCATTTGTCACCGTATTCAATTATCTAACTCACATGATAATCCATCAAACTTGCAACCATTGATACCAAACCATTCCTACATACTCTAGGATGATTTTAATCAATTTAAACATCATAAATCTTCACAATTTAGCCCAGAGTAATTCAAGTTTTCTAATTATTCAAGAACCCGAATAAAATATTCTTCCCATATTTTAAATTATAAGTCCAAATTAAATTCGTTTTAATCATCAAGTCTTCTATGATTTCAAATCCTCTACAAGTCTAAATCATTCTACATGCAAATCCCTAACCATGATGCATTTTATTCAAAAAGAATTCGGTCTAAGCATATTTATCAAATCATATTATTCATAAATCCTACATATGGATATTATAACTCAATTTCATTTGAAAATAACCACTTGCCTTATTCAGAGATGACCTGATTTTGTGATTTTTGTTGGTGATTGATTGTTTTTCTCCTCAAATATTCCTTCCCAACTAGTTTGAGTGCAAGAACCCTTTGAATCCTTTACCAATTCTTCCCTTGGCTTTGAGAATTATTTCTCTCTTCTCTCTAATGGCTTTTGTGTGTTTTTCTCTCCTCTATCCCTAGCCTCCAACTCTTATAATCTTATTTAGAGCTTGTAAATTCGTAGGTCTCCTCACCCGCATATGCCAACAGACTAAAATGTTCCCGTATGGTCCCGATTTAGCCCAAAAATATCCCGGTAACCGACTAGTACCCCCGAGTATACCATTTTGACTCTTTAGACCCTTACGGACTCATCTGTGACCTCTAAATTGTCATTTGAGTCACAAAATATATTTCTCACCTCAAAATAGTCTACACGCGACTCCCGGTAAGTTATTAACAAATACTCCCATATGACTCGCTATGACATATATCAAGTTTACTATCAATATTTACTATTCACACACATAGTAAATCTCATTATATAATATTAATCAGTCTCTGTCTCTCGATTAATATATAATCATCACATTTATTATTTAATCTCATAAAATTAGGTCAAACATGTAATTTAACTAAAACTTA
Organism: Sambucus nigra; assembly: GCA_949130495.1. Taxonomy (NCBI): domain Eukaryota; kingdom Viridiplantae; phylum Streptophyta; class Magnoliopsida; order Dipsacales; family Adoxaceae; genus Sambucus; species Sambucus nigra. The sequence continues at coordinate 377,002,813 of OX422220.1, forward strand.
TTTTCCTAATTAATTTCTCAGTTAACTAACTCATAAATATGTAGAAATATGGGGTATTACACACTGGTGGCTGATATAGTTGCCCAGGTCATCAATGTAGCTATGATAACCATGGCCATTCATTTCTCATACGCCTAGCCATAACCACTAGTGGAAGCAGAGGTGCAGGCCCACCCGGGGCTGTTCGAATGGTAAAGAGCAAAGGAAGAGTTTCAGAAGTGTCACCCGCCGGAGTTTCAGGGAAATTCAGATATGGTAGTGGCCAGTCAGTGGAAGAAGGACCAGTGCCACCTGCGTATGATTAAGTTTAGTGACACTCCAAAATAGTTCTTGACAACGTTTAAGCTAGTAGGGGTAGCTTGTAGTGGTGGGAGTCTGTGACCACCACATAAGAGAGAGATGTGATTACCATTGGGGAGTTTTGGATGCGGTTTGACCATAAGTTTTTTCCATCCTCTATTCAGATAGAGATGCGGCGATAGTTTCTGAACATTTCTCAAGGAGATAGGACCGTGGAAGAATATGAGGATGAATTTACTCAGTTAGAAAATTTTGTGAAAGATGACATAAATACTGAAGAGAATAGAATGCATAAGTTCATGGATGGACTTGCCTGGAGGATCCGACTGCACCTGTTGGGTAATCTAGCATCAGAGACACACCCGAAGGTTATCAATATAATGCTACTTCATTTCTAAGTTCATCGGTTTCACATGGGGTATGGTAAAAGGCTGAGTGGATCCAGTCAAGCTGAGAAGGTAGGTGGGGACAGTGCCAGTGGGGCACAACAGTGGTAGGAGCAAAACTCCCGACAAGGGAATCACGCTAAGAATTTTAAATATGAAAGGTATCGATCTGAGAGAGGCAAATTCAAACAGGGTCAGCAGGTCCTTCAATAGCAACAACAACAACATTTCGTTCCTTAGAGCCGATAGGGCCAAGGAAATGGCGAAGGGAGCCAGCAAGGACGGGATCAGTGGTAGGGAGGATTTTTTAGAATGTATTTCATTTGTGGAGTGACGGGATATATGAAGAGATATTTCCCTAAGCAAGACTGTGGTAATTATAGGACGAGGTTCTGGATGTATAACCACTCTAGGAGTTCATGGGTTAGTTCGAACGTGAGGATTTTGATCAGGATACCATTAACCAGACAAAGCAACTAGAATATAGAGGTTTGGTGATAGTTATTATGCAACAAAAATATATAGGATAAGCACAATCACCAAGCAAAATAAAGAAGATCAAAAGACAATGACACAACAGGAGATGTACGTGGTTCAGCAAGAATGCCTACGTCCACGGTGGTGCTGTCAGTATTATTTCTATATACTCCAGGGAGCGTTTACAGAGAATACAGTGCGCGTCTTTTGCCCCAGACCTAGGGTTTATTATATACATATCCGTCTTCAGAGAGGAGGGTGTTGTCTGCCCCACGTTTACCATCTTCTCCTGGAACATATCTATACGAGAACATGGGAGAAGACTAAGTTACAACTTAATTAATGTTAAGGTATGAAGGGCTTGGACTTTGGGTCGTTTTAATTGGTCTACTCGTCCAGGCCTGTATTGCCAATTTTGGGTACCCACAATTTCCCCTAAATTTGTTGGGACATAATTTGGGCTTAATAAATTTAAATGATTTTTCATAATGGCTCTTTTGCATATCACGTAACTCTTCCCAAAGTTTGAGAGTTGATTTAGGCAGTAGTCGCTTCGTGTCCTGTGCGCGATGATTAGTATCATTTAAAAGTCATTTTGAGCAGCGTTTCATAGTTGTCGTTTCAAGCTTCTTAGTGCTCTTCCATCTTTTGCGAGTTTTAACGATTTGTGCCCTCTTCTCCAAGTCTTCATTTTCTTCGCTTTCAATCTCCCTCGTCATTTGGGCTTATGACCTTGCACTGCCCAAGCTAAATTTCCATCTCGTAAGTCTCCCTTGCTTTCTCTCTATGCTTTCTTTAAATTTTCAGTTTAGAATTTACAAATGGCAAAGATAGGTAATAGCTCATTGTCCTAGTTTAGGAAGTTTTACAATATCCCAGAGTGGGTAGAGATTGAGTGTGCTTCTCTCCCCTAAAATGTTAGAGAGATAGATGGTGCTCATTGGATTCACGTCTTGTTGCTTTCTCAAAGGGGGATTACTTTTCCTCCAAATGATTTATTCTTGCATTTCTTTGGTTATTTCAATATTGTTCTTGCACAGTGTTCGCCCAATGTATGGAAGATAATCAATGGCGTCCATAGAATAAATCAACCTTATGGAACTAAATTAGGGCTCGTCGAAGTTTGTTTTTGCAATTCCTTTTCTCGAACTATCTTTGGTGTTCTTTATCTCAAAGCCAGGAGTCCTAGCAGGGTATTGGTAGTAAACTTACCTGATTCCCACAAGTATTACTGGCAAGATGGCTTTTTTATTAGAAATTGGCAGTTCTCCCCCTATACTGAGGGGTCGAGGTCTGATAGATTCTCTGTCCCCTTTTATAGGGAGGAGTACATAGGTAGTCTTTGCTCTGCCCTTCTGATTTCTTTGTTAATGTGTGATTTCTCTGATACTTTCGTATTTTTTCTTCAGCGAGGTCGAAGAACTTAGAGCCTGCTCTTAGCAAGGTTCGGCTTTTAGAGTTGGTCAAGGCTTGGAATATCAGGGAGTCTTTAGCTCACGGTGAACATCCTCGGTCTACTGCTTTATTGCTCGAGTACAAAAATGTTGGGTCTAGCTTTATAGCGAGGCCTGTGGATAGTATTCCTAAATTTGATACCTCCGAAGAGACTGCTGTCGATCCCATTCAGTTGGACGAGGAGGAGAGCAGTTCTGAGAGTGATATCAGAGGTAGTGCTGAAGGTAATTTTGGAGAGGGGAGCTCCAGTGGTGATAGTTTTTCTGATTCAGAAGAGGTTTCTGAAGCCCAAGAACCTTCGAGCACGTCCAACAGCTCTAGCAAGGAAATGGTTCCTCCAAGGAAGAATTTGATCCGAGATGATGATGATCATGTGCTTCTCGCTCAGAGGTCGAAGAAGCAGAAGTCCAGCACTGGGGTTTGTTTTACTGGTTCTCAGTCTACTGCTCAGGAGTAGGAGAAGAAGATAAAGGAGGAAGATCATGTGAGAGAGAGAGAGGAGGAAGGAAGAAGAAAAGAAGAAATTTGAGGAGAAGAAGAAGGTCGGGGAGAGGAGGAGGATAGAGAAGGAGAAAGAAAAGGAAGAGGAGAGGAGAAAAATGGAGGCGAGGACAAAGGCTGGGCAGGCCTTGGTGCCTGTGTTCGCATTGTCGGAGGGTGCCTCGGTTGCCACTTCTCCCCAGTTGGACCCTGCATTGCTCGAGCGAGCAGTCCTTCCTGCTGATCACCAAAGGGCAATGGGGACTGACCAGTTAGCTGTGCAAGTGAACCAGAGGCTAGCCTTGGTTAGTTTATTTCTCTTCTCTAATGCTTCCCAATTTCCGTGTGTTTCCTTCTTCTGATATCTTTTTTTACTTTGCAGTTTGTGACTAATTTCGTCGTGCTTTATCGCTCTCACGACGAGCTGATCAATAAGAACGGTGAACTAGATAGGCATAATTCTACTTTGAGGGTGATTGTTACAGAGCTCGAGGCTATGCTGATGCTGCTCGAACATCTTGAGATCTTGCTCTTACTAAAGCCAATCGTGAGTGGGAGGAACAGTTAAAGAACTGAAGGAACTGTAGCAAGACTACGATCTGGTATGCTCGAGTAAGATGGCTGTTGTGGAGGAGAATAAGGTGATGATCGAGAAACTGAAGGAGAAAGAGTCTCAGGCAGCCACTATTAAGGAGGACTCATATAACTCTGGGTGGGATGCTGCGTACGAGGATGATGTGGTTTAGATAGGCTACATCAGTCATCTGAACTTCAAGAAGGGATGGAACAAGGACCTTTTAGCTGCTGGTGTGGATGTTGCTTCTCCTTTGTTCGACGAGCACGATCCAGGCCCAAAGCTAATTGTGAATGAAGCCCCTACCCCAACCATTAAAGGTGTTGACCCTGCCTCCCAGACAGTTCCAGCTGATGCCCTTCTTACTCAGGCGATAGAGGTTGTTCCTGCTGAGGGAGGTGTTCTACTGCTGCTGACAAGGGGAAGCATCCAGCTTCTTCAGGGCAGCCTGAGGTCTTAGGCTAATTTACCCTTAAGGTTACTCTTGTATTTTTATTTGTAATTTTCCTTTCTGCTTCTTCAATGTACTCTAATCTTTTCATATGAATGAAATGAGGAGACTTTTTCCTTTAGTGTACTGAATAATTTTATCTTTCATTGCTCTTTTATTGCTTGTAGTTGATTGATGTTGATGATTATATACCAACCACTTCTCAATTTGGAAGAATGCTTGGTCCTGATGTAAGATCTGAAGTTCGTCATACCTTTGTGAGGATTTGCAAATCACTGCGATTGACAAATAATCATTTTATAGAGAAGACTGAGCTCGCCGTTAAACTGAAAGACAGACTCCAAGAGATGGAAGAGGTCGATGCCTTAGTCCAGGAAAAGGTGAATACTCTGAGAGAAAGGCTTCTAGATGCTTCTGAGATCAACCAGGTTGGAGAAATTCTTTAGCAAGAGAATGAGGCTTTAAGGAGGGAAGTCTCATGACTCAGGGAGCATGCACCGGTCATCTCTCCTACAGTATTACGAGGTTCTTCCTCATCACGAGCTGGAGATAGACCAAGTGATGTTCCTCCAGTACTGTGAGATTCTAACCCGCCGACTGTTCTGCGAGCTGGTACAAATGCAAGAAGTTCAGCTACGAAAATGGAAGATCTCCGCGGTGATGTCCAACGAGCATATGTGATTGCTGTTGGGCTTTAAAGGGACGTCACTCGATTGAGGCATTTGTTTAAGAGAGGACCTCGGAAAGCATGGGCCGATGGTTACGACCAAGGTTGGTTGGATGCTCCGATGAGGCTAACTGAATTCGAAGAGGTTACTTTTATCAGGGGATGGTTGAGTGCCCCGAAGGAGCTGCAAGTCCCAAGGAACTCAATGCTCTGGTATCGTCATGAGATATCTCCTTCCACTCTAATGCCCAATCCCTTCCTAAGAGATAATCAGTGGATCCCTATTGATGCCATCCCTTGGCAGCTATTGGAGTAGGATGCGAATGAAGTCATTGAGTATCTAGTTCCCCATCCCGACAACGATCGAAGAGCCCAAGTGGCTGATTATCTCGTTCAGAGGCCTCGACCTCATTAAGATATTTCCAGTAGTAACTCTGTATATTTTATAATGAAGTAATGTAATGTTGATGTTTTGGGCGAGCTCGCCGACTAAACATGGGTTGTATTTATTGTAAATACGATGAAGTAATATAAAGTTTATGTTCTGGGCGAATTTTCTGACTAAACAAGTGTTGTATATTTTCCAAATCTTTTAGACTTTGCTCAATAATCTTGAGCCTCTCTTGGCTGAGTAGATTTTTAAGTTTGCATTGTCAAGTGAGTGTCCCTCCAGTCCAGTATGCTTATGTGATACCATTCTGCCCCACTTTACTTTTTAGGTCATGTCGTCACACTCCCTTAGGCCTAAGTGTGGCAATTGGCGAGGACATACCTGATGTTGGATGCTCTATCCGATCAGGATTTTATTAACCAAACATTGTTTGGCAACCAATTTAGACTTGGCCATATTGCCTAAGGATCTCCTATAGGGGTTCATATATTGCCAAGGGCACTGCTAAGAGGTTTTTCATGTTTCATAACGAAAACCTGAGGAGGGTGATTTCCCTGCTATAGTGTAATTATTAGTGTGCCTGTCACTTGGAAAAGGTGTGTGAGTTATAAAGTTCAGGTACTAGTTAACTGACACTTCGTGAATACAACTGCTAAACAACTTTTATTAATGATAAGGAAATGAGCTTCCAGTTTCATAAGTACAATTCAAAAGAAGAATCTAGAAATATAATTTCTTAAGATTGGAAACATTCCATGCTCCGGGTATCTCTCTGCCTTTCAGCATTTCTAAGTGATAGGCTCCTCACAGATCATCTCTTGTTATCTTATATGGTCCTTCCCAGTTTGTGCCTAACTTGTCGTATGATGGTTTTACTGAGTTGCCCAAGACTTTCCTTAGGACATAGTCCCCAACTTGGAATGCCCTTGGATTGACCTTCTTATTATAGTGCTTTGCGAGCTGTTACTGATAGCTCGCTAGTTTTACCAGGGCAAGCTCTCGCCATTCATCAGCTAGGTCAAGTTTAGCGAGCAATGTTGTATCATTCTGGCCATGGCCGACAAGGGTGGACCTCATAGTGGGTAAGCCTGCTTCCAATGGGATGACTGATTCCATTCCATATGTTAGTGAGAATGGGATTTCCCTCGTTGCTCAACGTGGGGTAGTACGATAAGACCACAGAATATGCGGTAGTTCATTCACCCATGCGCCTTTGGCTCGTTCTAATCATTTCTTTATCCCATCGATCACCATTTTATTGGAAGCCTCTACTTGGCCATTACTCTGAGGATAGGCCACCGAGCTGAAATGGTGTCTAATTCCGTGGTTATTACAGAAATTTTAAAAGGAGTCGCTCACGAACTGCATTCCATTGTCAGTGATGATGGTCCTAGGGATCCCAAAACGGGTGATTATATTTTTCCATATGAATTTTATCATATCCGCGTCTCGGATGTTCACCAGTGGCTCTGCCTCTATCCATTTGGTGAAGTATTCAGTTACGACCAATAGATACTTGCGATTGTCGGTAGCGGTAGGAAAAGGTCCTACGATGTCCATTCCCCATTAGGCTAATGGCCATGGGTGGAAAGTGATTTTAGGTCACTTGCGAGTTGATGGACCATGGGAGCATGAAGTTGGCATTTATCGCATTTGCGAACATACATTATAGAGTCTCTTTGCAGATATGGCCACTAGTAGCCTTCCTTCATTGCTCGAAAAACCAATGACCTTCCACTAATATGGCCTCCACAGATTCCCTCGTGGATTTCATGTAAGATTTGTTCGACATCCCTCGGGTGAACCCATTGAAGGTAGGGCTCGAAAAATGATCTCTTATATATCTTGCCCTCAGGAGATAAGTGAAAGTGAGGAGCTTTGACTCTTATCTGGTGAGCGGTCTTCTTATCACTTGGGAGTGCGCCCTCCTTTAAATAGTCCCTTAAGGGGTCCATTCAACTTGGTGTTGACTCAATATAGAGCACATGCTCCATGCTTGGCATCTCACTGCTACGGTTTATGCTCGAATGAGCGAGGAAATTGATAGGTATTGTTCTCTTTAAGTCGGAATCAATTACCGAACTCAGGGCTGCTAGAGCGTCGGCATGGCTGTTCTATCCTCTAGGAAACTGCTGGACGCGGACCTCCTCAAAGATGTCCATTAGACTTTTTGCCAATGCGAGGTAGGTTTCCATTCTTTCATCTTTTGCATTGTGGTCTCCATTTATCTGATTAGAGACTAATTGTAAGTCGCCGAACACCTGTAACTGCTTTTCCCCCAAAGTTTGTGCCTTCTGGAGGCCGGCTATTAAAACCTCGTATTCTGCTTCGTTGTGGGAGGCTTTAAATCCAATCCTGATTCCTTATTCGAGGATTGTATCCTCTGGAGTGACAAGCACAACGCCTACTCCTGCCCCCTTTGAATTGGAGGCTCCTTCAACAAACAATTTCCAGACACCCTCTGTTGTGTGATTCTCTCTTTGCCTCACGGGTTGAAATTGGTCGAGAGGATGCTCGCCCGTGAATTCGACTATGAAATCAGTAAGGACCTTCCCTTTGATTGCGTTCCTTGGTTGAAATTGGATGTCAAATTGTCCGAGATTGACTGACCATTTAGACAGTCTGCTCGACAAATCCGCTTTCCTCAGGATTGCTTTAAGGGGGTGTGATGTAAGGATGATGATAGTGTGAGCTTCAAAGTAGTGCTTCAACTTCCTCGAAGCCATAACAAGTGTAAAGGCGAGCTTCTATGGTGGTAGGTACCGCTGCTTGACCTCTAATAAAGTCTTACTCACATAATAAATGGGGTGTTGGATTCCTTCTTTTTAGCACATCAATGCAGAACTGACAGTGTGGTTGGAAACGGCGAGGTATAAGTACAAGGAATCTGTTTCTTGGGGTATGACGAGCAGTGGTGCTGAGCTAAGGTAAGCCTTGAGTTCGTCCAATGCCCCCGAGCAATCTCGATTCAATTTTACTGTTTTGCTTCCCTTTAGGAGCTGGAAGAAATGCTTGCATTTCTCGGAGGACTTTGAGACAAAATGGTTCAAGGCAGTGAGCATACCATTGAGATTTTGTACATCCCGAATTGTGCGAGGAGGTTGTACCCTGTTTACTACATCGATCTGGTATGGGTTAGCCTCGATGAATCTCTTACTGACCAAGTGCCCAAGAAATTTTCCTGACTGGACACCAAAAGAACACTTGCTTGTGTTAAGTTGCATTCGATACTTCCTAAGTATTTCGAAGGTTCTTGATAGGTCTTAGAGGTGGTTTTCTTTCTTCCTGCTTTTAACGAGCATATCGTCGATGTAGACTTCCATGGTGTCTCCCATTTGGTCCTTAAACATCTTGGTGACCAGCCGTTGGTAGGTTTCCCCTACGTTCTTGAGCCCGAAGGGCATGACCTTGTAACAGTACAATCCAACGGTGGTGATGAATGTTGTCTTGTCTTGGTCTGGAGCGTACATATGGATCTGATGATACCCTAAGTATGCTTCCGAAAAACCCATTTTCTCGTGAGCTACTGTGGCGTCCACTAGTTGATCGATTTTCAAAAGAGGGAAACTGTCTTTAGGGCATGCCCTGTTAAGGTAAGTGAAGTCGATGGAGACTCTCCATTTCCCGATGCTCTTTGGAACTACTACTAGGTTGGATAACCATTTGGGAAATTTGACTTCCCGTATGGATCCTGCATCCAACAATTTTTCAACTTATTTTTCTACGGCTTTTGCCTTCTCGGGTGCAGTTCGTCGTGCCTTCTGCGTGATTGGTTTGAAGGTGGGGTCGACGTGCAGCTGATGACAAACCATACTAGGATCAATTCCAGGCAGCTCGTATGGTTCCTACGCGAAGACGTCTACATTGCTTCTCAGTAAAATCTTCAACTCCTTCTTTTCCTGATCTGTTAGAGAAGCTCCAATCAAGAAGATCATGTTATCATCGCTATCTCCAGCTGTGACTTCCTCCAGGTCCTCGATGAACCGTTCAGATGGGAGGATCCTGGTCTCCTCCACTTCGGGCCTTCCGTATTTTAATTGCTATTTCGAAGGTATCAGACCTTCTTGCTCTTCAGCTTTCTCACTGGACCTGTCGACCTTCTTCTCTAGTCTCGGGCGGATGGATGCTATGAAGCACCTTCTTTCCATCTCTTGATCGCCATGGATCTCCATTACTCCTCGCTCGTCACATATTTGAGCTTCTGATGGTAGGTCGAGGAGACTTCCTTCATCGCGTGCAGCCATCCTCTGTCGAGGATAGCTTGGTATGGCGAGTCAATATCAACCACTAGAAACTCAATCATCTTGAAGACGTTTCCTACCCTTACCGGCAGCACGATCTTTCCCAAAGGCATAGTTACTTTCCTAGCGAAGCCAATTAAAGGGACAGTGGCTTCCTTTAGGTCGACGATGCTTAACTTTAATTTTCTGAATAGGTCGAGGTACATTACCTCGGATGAGCTTCCTTGGTCGACGAGTAACTTATCGATGTCGTAGTTATCTATCCTGAGAGTAATGATCATAGCATTATGATGTGGGCTTCTCACTCCCACCAGATCCTCATCTGTGAATACGATATGCTTACTATAGTCGACGTCGTCTGGTCGCCGACGCTTTCCTGACTGCAATTTTACTGGATTAATCTGAAAAGCTTGCATTACTGCTGTAAGCTTTTTTACCTCCATTCGAGCTTAATTTCCTTGAATCTGCTTCACATCAAATGCCCCATGAATTACTGTGAATTCATGGCCAGCATCGTCTTCAAGCACGTTGTCAGGACTTGATTCTCCATTGGCAGTAGCATTATCTGCCTTCTTTTCCATAAATTCGTTCAGATGCCGAGACTAGGCCAGTTCCTCGAGTTGGGACTTAAGAGCCTTGCAATGCTCGATCTTATGACCTCTCCCTTTATGAAAAGCGCATCTCAGCGCATTGTTCCTATTTGAGGGATCTCCTCCCATCTTTCTGGGCCACTTAATAAATGGCTCATCTTTGATCTTTGCGAGAATCTTATAAATCGGTTCTTTGAAGACAGTGTTGACTGTCTGAAATGCTTTCGACACATTATTCTTGCCTCCGTTCTTTGAGCTATTCTTGCCCCCATTTTTTCCTCCTTTTTTTTGGTTCTCAGTCCTATCACTGCGTTTCGCAGCGAGCTTGGTTCGACCGTTCTCTCCCGTGCTGAGGCGAGTGCCATCCTCCACCTTGGCGTATTTCTCGATGCGAGCCATCAGGTTGTCGATAGTTATGGCCTCTTTCTTTGTCAGGGATTGGTACAGGAGGGAAGAGCTGGGCAACCCAATTTTGAAAGAGGCCACTGCTACCTGCTCTGAGCAGGCCTCGACCTCGTTGAATAACTCCCAGTACCTCTTCGCATAGTCTCGAAGGGTCTTTTGAGGTGCCTTTTTCATTGTTAGCAAAGTATCCATCCTTTTGGGATGGGAGCTACTAATAATGAAGCAGGTCGTGAAGAGTTAGGACAAGGACTCAAATCTCTTGATAGACCTATGTGGGAGACTTTCGAACCATTTTTGTGCCATATCATGTAGGCTTGAAGGAAAAATTCGGCACATTAGTGCATCTCGGTGGTTCTAGAGGGCCATGGCTTGTCAATACTGTCTAACGTGATTAATGGGATCATTTTTTCCATCGTAAATCTTGAATCTTGGAATAGCGAACTTCTTGGGGGCTTTCTCTTCTTATATTTCTCTCAAGAAAGTGGATTTCATATGGGTCTTGAGAGCTCTTCTAGCAATCCCCCTCGTTAATCTTGCGCCGTGATGTGTTGGGTCTTGGTCTATCACCCTTCGAACCAAATCTCATATATTCTCATTTCTGCGAGTTGGGCTCCTGTAATGGTGAGCCGGTCTCCGTTTTTTGAGTGAGTCACTGCCTGACTCGTGCCTTTCACTCTTTTGGGATCCTCGCCTAGGGCTCCTTCCTCGACTGCGAGACTTTCTCTCCTGAGGCCTAGGAGTGCGGTAAGTACGTCGTCTAGGGCTGTGATGAAGCTCTCTCTCCATTTTTTCTAATTTCCTTTTGAGGCAAGCATTCTCAGCCGCCTAGGCATCGATCAATCTGGATATTTGGGTTGACCTCACTAGTCCTTGGCTCTCCTCCGAGGTTGACCTTTCTGGGTGAAATCTCTAATCTGAGCGCCAAACTTGAGATCTAATCCTGCGAGGAGAAGGTTGTTCTTGGATATCTCCTGCCTAAGGAGCATTACTGCTATGACCAGACATTTCGAACTCCTTTGTTGGTCTGGGCTTTCTCAGGGAAGATAAACATTCCCACAGATGGTGCCAATTGTGGTGACAATTATTATGCAACACAAATAGATAGGAGAAGCACAATCACCAAGAAAAATAAACAAAATGAAATGTCAATCACACAAGAGGAGATATACGTGGTTCAGCAAGAATGCCTACGTCCACGGTGGTGCAGTCAGTATTATTTCTATATACTCCAGGGAGCGTTTACAGAGAATACAGTGCTTGTCTTTTGCCCCGGACCTAGGGTTTATTATATACATATCTGTCTTCGGGGAGTGGGGGTGTTGGACTCCCCCATGTTTACCATCTTCTCCTATAACATCTCTATACGAGAACATGGGAGAAGACTAAGTTACAACTGAATTAATGTTAGAGTGCGAAGGGCTTGGACTTTGGGTCATTTTAATTTGTCTACTCGTCTAGGCCTGTAATGCCAATTTCGGGAACCCACAAGAGGTAAATTTCCTTTATTTTCCTATGAATATGGTGGAGATTTTTATGACATGGGTGCATCACAAGTAAGATTATGGTTATTAGAATTCACTAGTGAGACAAATTTTGTGGGGGCGTTGGCCGAATAGCTATAGTGTATATATATATACATGCATATATGTTATGATGTTGTTGGAGAGTAGACTTATAAGAATATGTTACATGGCTATATGTGATCCAGGTGACTAGGGACGTTTACTGATGTGATTCAGATTATATTGGTTTATTGTTGAGCGAAGAGATATAGCTTGTTAATGTCTTAGCGCAGATAAACTAGTGATAGTAAGGGCGTCATATTGTAAGAGGTCTTTCATTGTATGAGAGTGGATGAGTATACTTTTATGCCAAGAGACGGGTATTTAGGGGTATATACTATGGACTAAGGGACTAACGAATATCAATGACCAATAATGTTCGGTAGTATTGTATCAGGAGGTTCCTTCTTTGGATTTCACTTTGTGAGACATCCCACGCAAGAAACATAGTGCAACATTGGAAGTTGGGAGATGTTTGGTCATTAGGACATAGATTTGGTACCTTGGTTATTATACATATATGTAGTTATAACTATGAGTTGACAGTTATATTACGATGTAAGGCTAGTGGAGCCATGTAGCATTCGTAGTGAGAATCATGGGTATAGGGTGTATGGGCACCCTGGGTAATTAATTTAATTTTAAGATAATCTGGGAGTAGAAGGGGTAGGAATATATGTAGTGATCTTAAGAGAATTTGAATAATGGTATATTTGAGACTTGGAGTAACAGACTTATCCAAATTTTAAGGATGAAATTACTTTATAAGGGAAGATGTATGTAACACCCTCTATTTCTGAAGATATAGAAATTAAATTAAATTAAATTGGTGATTTGGAGAATTAATTTAACTTGGTGATTTAGATTTAATTAATTTAGGTTGATATTTATTTTCACGTGGAACATATTTTGAAGTGAAATAAGAAAAGTTGCAAATAGTAACTTGGGTGATGATTTAGAGGTCACGATTAACTCCGAATAGGTCGATATAGTCAAAAAAGAGTACTCGGGGGTAGAATTGGGTCTCAAGACATTTTTAGGCATAGCCAGGCCCACACGTTCGGGTCATTTGGGCTTGGCCCATTAGTCTAAAAATGAGATTAACATTTGTTAACCTAAATTAAAGGATTTGGAGAAATCATAACTCATTTAGAAAAGCATAGAGTTGAAGAGAAGAAAAGAGTGAGAAAGTAGGGGGATTTTTGGGAGCCAAACTAATAAGGATTGAGAGTGTTCTTCGTCAAACCACCATCTACATCAAAGGATCAGACCCTACGAATCAATAGAGGAAATTGGTTAAATTTACTTTCAATGTAAATCTGTCATAATTGATCATATCATAGTGGGTGTTATTGAAATTAGTTTTGGGTGAGAATTACATGAAAAGTTTTTTTTTTATGATTTAATCATGTGTTTAGATTAATATGTAATTGATGATGTTATATGATTCTAGGTTGTTGTAACTGAAATTATATGATAAACCTAGTAAAGATTGTCGTCTAATTTTAGATTTAGAGAAGCGATTTAGGAATGATTGAATGAATCCTGGATAATAGCCCAATTCTGAATTTAATGGAGTTTGGTGGAACTCAATTGTATTTAAAGGTTTAGATGATGTTCAGAAACTTATTATGGGTGTACTTTGTTGAGAATAATCGTATTAAGGTTCAGGGGTAAAACCAGGAAAATTATAAATATAGGACAAACGAGTTGGAGGAGAAGAGGGTTCGAACCCAGGTACAACAAACTGGTTCAGAATCGGGGGCAAACCAGTTCAGAGGGCTGGGCGAATAGGTTCGGGGGTCAGGAGAATCGGTTCGGCGGTCAGCCGAACCAGTTTTGCGAACCAGACAATTTAGTTGTATTAGTTTATTTTTAGGGTTTTAATCGAGAGATTTTGAATAGCAATTTTAATAGTAGGGATGAGAAGATTTAGTGGAAAGATTTGGGTAGAGTTATTTTACCTCGATTCGAGTAGGGAAATTGGGAGCGAAGTTATTACAACGTGAGAATTGGTTAGTGGTTAATATTATTAATGAATATACTACGTATGAGACATGTACTATACATAGAGTGTATATCTATACTGATTTTATATATATATATATATATATATTCATAGGTTATGTGACTACCTACTGGTTGATTGATTATGTGTAAACATACTTAGGATACTTACTCTCACGGGAGGCTCCACGTTGTGGACAACCTTATCCTGATGATCCCATTGAGGGATATTGACTTGTACCTCAGAACATAGAACTTAGGGATTGAGCACCACTTGTGTGAATAAGGGTATGATCGATCATATGGATACATTAGGTTTGTGTGTAGCCCAAAGGCTTAGGACTATGTTCGCCTCCAATATGTGTTTTTTGATATATGGTTAGAGGGTGATATCCTAACTGATGTCCTTATTTAGTACACAATGTACCAGTACTTGATAGAAGAGTATGCCTGCATCGCAAGTCTCCACCTAGGGATGTCGTATACATGTATATTATGATAGTGATGTATATATATATATATATATATATATATATATATACGTGTGATTTATTCTTCCATGGGTGCTTTAATAGACATTGTAGATAGTGATATCTAAATTAATTTCAATATGTGAGAACTTTATAATTAGTTGGTGACAATAAATAAAAGATAAGGGATTGGAAATTTGGTATCGTACTGTATGGGCAGTACGGGTGGGCCTAGTAAAATATTAGATGGTGAAAAACGCTTAAGGCTGAGAATATTATATAGAATTAATCAAAGATGATTAATTATGTTAATGAGAAAATTACTTATGAATCAACAATACATTTACTCAGGCTAGAGTAGTGGGTCGGGAAGATTTCATAACAAGTCTATTTAGATGGGGTAGTACAACTAAGAGGGTTAGGAAGAAAGCGTTAGGTGTCCACTTTAAAAGAGGGGTGAGTATTATCTCAAGGTAGTGTGACACTAACTTAAATATGAAGAGAATTAATGCATTTTAATTACTACAAACTTAATCACTTGCTAAATATTTTCAAAATGTTTTGGGTTCTAACCCTTGCTCCAAATATTTTCAAAACCTTTAACGTGTCCATCCACAGGGAAGCCAGACTTGATTATCTATTCCAGGGATATGCAGTTGCGACATATGAGGATGCATGCAGGAGTCGGAGTAGACGCTTCTATCATTTCATTCCTAGATTAGGAATCCTATCTCAGTATTTTATTTTGTGTGTGTTGCCTTCAGGACTTATTTAGATTATTTCACTTCAGATTTTGTATTGAGATTTATTATTAGTTGTTGGATATTTTGGTTTTGGATTTTATTGCCGATGGTTTATTCGGCAAGTCATTTATTATTTAGTATCAATTTAGACAGTGATTGTGTGTATGGTTTAGTTTATTTTGTTTTGTCATGTTGTTATCATCTTAACGAAAAATAAAATTTGACACTTGCTTAATTAACTATTAGGTGATTACTAATTAATATGGTTTTCGACAGTGATGCTAAGACTGAACCAAATGAGAATCATTTTTTAATTTAATAAAGGTTTGATCACCCAATATTTAATTGGGAGGGTTGTCACACATGATATACCCCGTTAAATATTCTAGGCCTAAAATCAAGAACAACCCAATCGAATTAAACTCATAAACTCCATCACCAAAGCAAAGCAACTAAATCAATCCAAGGTGAGTTCAATCAGTCACAACCTAAACTAAATTATCGAAAAAGCATATTAAATGTCATGATTTAAATCAAAGAAATAAATGAAAGCAACAAATATATCAATAAATCTAGGTTACGAAGCTTAAGAACAATAATGGAAATTACATTAACGGAGGAGAAGAAGAAATAGTAAACTTACAAACACAAATTGTGAAGGAAAACCTACGATAGAGAAGATCTCAAAACCTAACCTAAAAACTAACTAAAATGATATATATCTCAATAAAATACAAAACAAACCAAAACTTGTTCATATAGTAAGTTGAAAAAGAAATAAAGAAAAAATAAAATAAAAGGAATGAAATGCCAAATATCTGTCAGGACTGGTCGACCACGACCAGGGGGCCGATCGACTGGGTGTTGCGGAAAAAACCACTACCTCACTTTGAAGGATTATTCCGAATCACCGACCGATTGGGGGATCATGGATGGTCGACCAGTTACCTATTTTCTGGTGTTATTTGTTATTCACATGGGAGGAAAGGCTCTTTACGAAATCAGCTCTAACTTCCTTGTCCGAACTCAGAAAGATAAACCATTTGCGTCCACACGAAGCTAACTCAACTAACTATGCTCATATGGAATTATAATAAGCCTAAAATGAAGTATGAATTGACGAAATTTCCCTTAAAGTTATGTTTGACAATGGAACTTCTTCAAAATGCAACCATTCCTTACTTTAAGCATTCCACTACCTACAAAAACTCAATAAAGCCATTCAAAGCATATAAGCATACATAATATATGTTGTTTGGTTAATGAGAATAAATATAGGCATAAAAAACACAAAAAGTTCTAGAATGCATAAAGATAACGGGCGCGAGTATGCAATATTCGTGACGGATCAGACTGCAAAATGAATTTCAATGACACATATAAATATGCCTATTAAATTTATTATTATTTGATGTTTCAGATATAAACATATCCTCAAATGAAAATAATTACTATTTCTAACTTTAATAGAAGTTCAACTTTGTAAATCCATTTCCTAACCTCAATATGATCAAATCTAGTCCTCAAGCACTATGTGATTTTGTTGAGAACCTAAATAAAGACCGAAACAAATTATGTATAGCTCAGTTGAGCCTTGGGGAAATCTCAGGAAAATAACTAGGAAATTAAACATATTTTTCTTTGAGTTATAGCTTTTCCTCCATCTGATATGTTCATACATAATGCACAAAACATTTAGCATCAAATTAGCACATTAAAACAACTCTCTAAATGATATTACATGGACAACAACCTTTTCAAACAAATAACAGGAAAATAAGGAAACCACTCTTTAGATGCTTTTAAAATGGGAAGAACAATAACTGTTTCTATCTTAAACAAGCATAATCTTCAGTAGGTAACATAATGCTTTATTTTTTTCATTCATGAAAAAGTCTTTTGTAGGGCCTCAAGTATATAATTATACTCCCATGAATTAATATGTTGTCTCGGCATTATAGTTTTATTAAATCATTTAAATAACAGAAAACTAGGAAGATGAAAAAACTTATTGTATGAATGTTTGCTCGAAAACATTGAGTTGAATGTTGGACGCTCTCTCCTAAATATAGTATTTCCTTTGTTGTTGGCGTACGACATTGGATTATAGGTATCTGAACCTAAGATGAAATGGCTAATTACAAAATTTACCAAAATCTCATTTGGTCAAAACAATTAATTGGGTGAAAACCCTGTTTATCTGAATCCACATAAATTAAATATAGGTGAAGAATGCAATTGAACACAAAGACTAAACTAGAGAGCATATTGCTAGAATAGTATTACATAACTTAAGAAAGATTTTGGCCTTGAATATTTTCTAGTGAGATATTGTCGCATATACTAGCCATTAAATGGGTCCAATGTATTGAGTTGATCAACCTTCTTGTGAAAACTATGATAGAAAAATTCATATAACCCTTTTAGAATGTTCTTGGTTCTTCTTATTGTGTCGGTTTTGTCCACCCTAGATATATCCTTATCTCTTGAGTGTGTTAGAGAATTTTGCCATTCATTTTTAACTTATATAGGTCATTTTTATAAATAGTATCTGAATCAATTAAAACAAAGTTTGTCTAGTTACACATGAGAAATTGTGCAGTGACTCGTCCAAAGATTAGGAAGAAGTAGTTAATCTTCTCACACTTAGCTAAGTCACATATAATTAGATTGTCTCAGTGAACCTAATTCATGGGATCTCCAGTCACATAAGTTAGGTTTCATTATATCAATTATTTTATATTTTTATTTCTTTAAGTCTATTCCCTTTGATGAAGTTCTCACTTGGTTTCTAACAATACCCTTTTTAGTGGATGCTTAATATTTTTCTATGAATTTACATAGTCATTAGAAAAAATCCACTTGCAATCAATTATTTAATGGTATCCTATCAAGGATGTAAATGTCATGTCCTACTGTTATTGTCACTATTTTGTGCCATTTCAAGCGCTAATTGTCTATCTCAATGGGTTAATATTAGTGGCACTAGTTATGGACTGGTTAAAATATCTGTAACAACCCTCGCTTTTAGGAGACTAATTTTATATTAATTTACTACATAAAGTAATTATATAAAATGTTGGGACTAGAGTAAATATTAATTTAAGGAGTTGAAAGTAAGTATTTACTGGATTGTTGTGTATTGACTGTATGTTTAAGTAAATATCATTATGTTGTATGTTTTATAGTGTCATGTGCTTTAAATGACACTATGGTTTAAATGAAATCGAAACTTGAAATAATTTATAAAATTTTCGGATGCCATTTTAGAGGGCATAGTTAGTCCCGAAAGGTGCAAGACAGTCAAAATAAGTGCCATGTTGTATTTTTGTGTTTCAGGCACTTTTATCTGGTTTTGACTTAAATGCGTTTTTGCGAGTCATTTTAATGTGGTATTAACCACTTAAGTTGGGAGACTTGTGTTAAGCCCCGATTTTAGTCTTTTAAATCCCCTAATTTCCCTATTTATTGTCTTAAACATAGAGATAAAAGGAGAGAAAGAGAGAAGAATAGAAAAGTGGAGAAATAAGAGAGAAAATGAAGATTGAAGATGGATTGTTGCTACTACACAAAGAAACCTGAGATTTCAACTTCAAGGCAAGTTTTCTACTTCATAATATGTGATTTAAGATGAATAATTTGTGTGATAGTTGTGTATTTGCATTTATGGATCAAAATGGAAATTTATGGGATTTAAACTCTAATCTTACTTTTGATGATAAAATTGTGAATTATAATTGTTAGAAATCATGTAGGATAATCTTTGGGTAGATAAAGGTTGTTGGTTGAGTTCAAAACGGAAGAGATTTGAGATTTGGGAAAATTTAAATCATCACTTGGGTTTAGTTTTGGAAGATAAAAGAACCCTAGGTCTTCTATTACCGGTCGATCGCAGTCCCAGGACCGGTCGACCGGGCCTTCGCGGGAGGGCTTAATTCTTTCCCACAAAGGCATAAATATCATGCGCGGTCGATCGCGGTTCTCTAACCGGTCGACCGGCTCCTCCATTCTGAGCTTTCTGCTTTTCTTTGTAGGCAAAATCTGGAGACACGGTCGACCGTGGTCTCAGGACCGGTCGACCGGTCCCCTGTTTTTCATCCTTAAACCTTATTTTGTTTCCTATATTTATTTTCTTCAATAGGGACTAGGAACCTTCTTGAATGAAGTAAATGTAGACTTTTAGAGTCCTAGATGAATTAGTAGCCACCCAACATTAGAAATAGGTTATGTGGGGGCTTTTTCGGGGATATGCCAAATGGATGTTAGGGCATCCTTTCTTCTAGTTGATTAATATTAAACTAGGAGTTGTAATGTTATATTTGGGAGACTTTATAAGCTCAATTGAGATATGTTAGTATTGATGGTTTATAACAATACCGCAAAAGGATGTTAGAAGAATAAATTGAAAGCTTGTTGATGCATCGAGGTTACAACGATAAGATGTATTAAGTATGGCTTCAGGTATAATACGGGGTATTTGCAATAATGTAAATGATTATGGTTTCGAATAAAATGAATCATATATATGGAGAGGAAAGGAAATGCAAATGGTAATAATGATAATTTACTTAATCATGAATATGGTAAAGGTTAATATACTTAAACACACCTCTCTAAATGACATCATAAGGGAAGTTTGTGCACTTGGTGATGCCCCTGGCTAACGAATGCAGGGAGGATATAGTCCATAGGCCAGATGAGCGATTATGATATGTTTTATACGCTAGTGAGGAGATTTCGGGTTTGGCCTTCACTCTCCCGCAGGCATATGGCCGCTTCCCGACGTCTTGAGTTATAGGTGCCCAGGTTGTCTTATATAGATAGGCCCTGAAAGATGATGGTAATTTAGGGGCGCACCTAGGGGGGAAACTCGGAGGGGCGGTCTAGAATCGTTATATGTATATAAATATAACTATTCATAATAAAGTGGGACTTGATGTATGAGATATGCCATAAAGAGCATGATGTAGTGCCATAACGAGCACAATGAAATGCCATAAAGAGCGTTTGATGATGATTATATTCCAGATAAGGAATGAAATTCCGTGAAGGGCAGGTAATTGAGATAAAAGCCACAAAGTGCTTAATGGTAATTATATATTCCTAATAAGGAAAGGAACTAAGAAATGATTCAGAGTACATGATGAAGTTTTAGATTTATGTTAATTATTCTTATTCTCTTGCATAACATAATTAAAATTATGATTAATTAAATTGTCTCAGCTTATGTGTTAAGTAGTGTAGGTAGATTCTTATTTCTCTTAGTCATGATTTACCATCCACAACTGCCATACTTTTTATTCATCTGGTAATCATATAGCCTGACCCGTTCATATTTCTTATTGTGCATGCATCTTGTATCCGCTCAGGTACTCCGCCGCAAGGATGCCTTTTCTGACTTTCCTATTCCGATAATTTTGGCGAGCCGTGATGCTTTGCGGGTATTACGGGTTATATTGTATAGACATTTTCATTTTTTTCACTTTGGTTAAGATCAAGTCTTTTATTCGGGTGTGAGGCCCAAGCCTTTGTAAATGTTTAATGTAATGTATTAAATAATTATTGAATTTGTTTCATATTGTTGCATGTATCTGTGGACCGGCAACACATTTGGTCCTCTTATTATTTACTTGTCGTTATTGTAATATAATCTTGGCTTTCCAATTTTTCTTTTCAGTATTGGGTTATTTAATTTTCTTTCTTTAACTTTAAAACAAAATTTTTGGCAACCCGTTTTCTGAAATATGGGGTGGTTATCCTGGATACTCTATATTTTATTGTGATGCTAAGAATGATTCCATCCGGGACTCCTGTCATATTGGAGTATTGGGCTAGCCACCCCTTATTTTGAATCACGGGGAGTTACAAATGGTATCAGAGCATCAGATTCTAGATTCCTTAGGAATCATTGTGGACGCCTTACGTTTTAAGCGTTTCTTTTAATTTGACATAGAGCCTTAGGATTAAGATCGTTGATTTCTTTTATGAGATTTTGTTCTTCTGCCATGAGGTAGAACCCATAAAATCTTTTAGGCATTCATGTGAGATTCGTAGGTCGACTGAAGAAGGATGCCAAAGAAGGTCGTTGTGAAGGCGTCACTAGATGGAAGAACTTAGAACTGAAATTTGTGGTCGGAGATGAGGACTGCTTTGGTGGTCGCTCCCTTTTTGTATCACTTCCTTATCTTGCTACTTCGACTACTAAATTAAGTAGAAATAGTTTTCGAGTACCACGAGAAGTAGAGAGTGGTACTAAGCTTTGGATTCCAAGCGATGTCACATTGAAGTAGAGAAGAGCCCATGGTAACGGCCACTTACGGAAGTGAGGTGGAAGAGACGCGTCCCCAGTTGATGGATGCACAAGCACAAGGTCCAGGAGTTTGGCCCAGAGGAGGGGTATAGAATTGCCCAGATGATAAGAATAGAGAAAGAGCCCTTCAATGGATCGATAGGCTCCAAAATAAGTGTCGTTAACACTTCTGAAGGAATTGTGTTCATGAAACCCCATTGGTGGATATCCTCCCAGGGAGGATTCATTGAACTAAATAAGGGGAGGCCGGTAGCATGATCTCTTTTGTCGAAGAAGATAAGGGAACTGCGTGGGACATTGTTTGACCGCCAGGGTCAGAACAATGGCTATGACGTGGAATGTAGAACCACTCATTTTGATTTTTATTGATTAGAGAATAAAGGCAAAGGTAAGGATGCCTAGATGGGGCATAGATGGGAGCAAATTGGGTCGAATAGGACTCGAATACGGTGTATGAGAACCATTAGTATTAACCTGGAGTGATTAGCAAGAATGTTGGTGGGAATTCCACCATTGTAGTGGGTGGTGCATCCCCCACGATAAGATAGAGTAGTATCGTGTTTGCTCTAGATTTGGGTGTGTATATCGAGCTTGTAATAGTATTGACGCTATCATAGATAGGGTACTTATATGACTTCCATGGTAGGGAAGTCTTATGTTTCCTTCACTCATTATGAGGCGAGTGATAATATTTTAAATGTATATGGGTGATATGCGCTACATGCATTATGTGGTACCTTGTTTG
This sequence comes from Sambucus nigra, assembly GCA_949130495.1. Classification (NCBI taxonomy): domain Eukaryota; kingdom Viridiplantae; phylum Streptophyta; class Magnoliopsida; order Dipsacales; family Adoxaceae; genus Sambucus; species Sambucus nigra. The sequence continues at coordinate 377,025,067 of OX422220.1, forward strand.
AATGTTTGGTTGTTTGTTTGCATTGTATGTGGTTGTTATGCCTTATCTCCACGACCAACAAGGTTAAGTAGTAATGTATAGGAGGGGTTCCTTGTTTGGATTCCGCTTTTGCGGGACGCTCCACGCGCTAACCTTAATGACGTTGGGAGTGGAGAGATGCTACTTTTCCTTTATCTTATTTCATTTTAGTTTGTTAATTGAGAGTGGGTTGAAAGGTTTAGCCGAGAATCACGTAGTTGAGTGATTAAGGGCTACTAAAGTGCGAGATAGAAGCACTGTATATAGTTCTCTCCTTTGATCGATGTGAGGGAGACTGAGATATGAAGTCGAATTGAGACTTATGGATTATGCCTTGATGAGAAGGCCATGTATATATATTGGGGTATATAATTGTAAGATTTTACAGAAGGTAAATGCCTGATAAAATGAAATCTCTTATTATTTGAATGATATAACATAAAAGTAAAATCTTATTAGTAGGGTTGTGAATTAAATTTTTCACCGGTCCCGATCATATGTCTTAGACCGTCATATCTTGATGACTAACGATGCGAGGTAGTAGTGTAACGGGAGGGTTCCTTATTTGGATTTCTCTTCGGCAAGACGTCCCACACATGAAATCGAGTGAATGTTAGAAGTTGAGAAAGGTCTTGGGCACTAGGGATATACTTAGTATCATATATACACGACTTAGATAGGATACATATAGATATCGACCTTAGGGTCATTAAGATGTAAGGCCTTTAGGGCATGTGACGTTTAGGTAGGCAATTTGTAGGAGGTTGACCACGTATAGGTTGTGGGTTAACTCTTAGAGGGATTAGGTCCCTAGGAATGAGAGTTATGGAATATCAAGAGGTTTGGAAGGGTAGGCCAAAGAAGATGAGGCCTCTCCGAGATAGAGAATTATGTTGGTAACTTAATTTACAGGGAGTTAAAAGGGGGAGTTAATTTTTACTCCTGAGTTTATATGGTTAGGCTCGAGGGTGGATTTAAGGGATAAGTCTCTGCCAGGAATGAGGAGTAATAATACTGGAGCATGGACCTATTGTTTATGCGTCTCACAAGATTAAACTTTGTGGGAAGTATTATTCCACGCTTGATTTGGTGGTCGCCTAAAAGAAATGAGGCACTACTTCCTGGGAAGGAAATTTGGTCTTTCTCGCAAGCAACAAGTTCTTACAAGGTGTAGTGGAAGAGATCGAGTTGGTGTATGAACTTCATAAAGGGATATCGATTGGAAACTTCCCTTCGCTAAGGGAATGTGAATGGGGTAGTAGATGCGTCAAGTAGGAAACCCATCGGAGATATTAAGGAAGGCATGGAAATCCAAGTAGAACGGGCATAACTAGGAAGAATTTGTTGGAGTATTTATGTCCATGATTGACCACTTCACCTACTAGTCTGAAGAGACTAGTGGTGGAACGAAGAAGGGAATGTTCATAGATATCTTCATTAAATTGCTGATACCAAACTGGTCGTGATCCTATCTGAGAAAATTGTTGATCATTCGACCAAATCGTTGCTTCTCCAGCCATTATGGGTGGACAATATGTAGAGGTGTACTCCCCTCCCTCTATGGAGGTATGGTATAACCGTATGAAGTTCCATCACTAGTGGTGGACCGAGACTAGATATTCAAGTCGAAAGCTTAGTAAAGTTTCCATGAAGAAATTGGAACCGTATGAAAATGTCAAAAATCTTACCACCCTAAAGTTGAGGAAGTTAACTTTAAGTCTAAAGGCATATCTCGAATGTACGCCTTAGTCTGAATGGAGGGAATGAAAATTTCCGAACAATACTTGGACTTTTTTAGTAGCCTTACGGATTATTTCCTAAGGTATGGTACCTTGTGTGGCCTTGTTGTAACCGGGTGAGTAATTCGCATATTCGTTGGGTGGAACCAGTGGTCAATAATGTTCCGTGGACTTGGAGTAGTCTAGGAACATTTCTTAAAGGATTAGGCTACGCCTATGCGAAGATAAGTTGATTGGTGCTGGGATTAAGCCATTTATCATTGGTATAAGTATCCCCAAGGAGGGATGTAAAGTGATTAAGGGATTATAGCGGTTTATGCCGAGTTCTGTGGGTATCTCCTTCCGTTGTAAGACGGTTTGATTGATAGTTCTTGAGAGACGACTTGGTGCTATGCTAGAGCATGAAGAATGTAGACTGAGATCGATAGTGACGACCTTAGTCTGAGTCCATTTGGGACGCCACAGTAACGAGGGATTTGTTACGGGTGTTAGAACGATAGTTTAGAATAAAATACCCTTTATGTGATTAGGGTACGCCTGAATTTTGAGGGAAAAATTCCCTCAAAAGGGGGGGAGTATGTAACAACCCTCGCTTTTAGGAGGCTAATTTTATATTAATTTAGTGCATAAAGTAATTATATAAAATGTTGGGACTAGAGTAAATATTAATTTAAGGAGTTGAAAGTTGGTATTTACTGGATTGTTGTGTATTTACTGTATGTTTAAGTAAATATCATTATGTTGTATGTTTTATAGTGTCAAGTGCTTTAAATGACACTATGGTTTAAATGAAATTGGAACTTTAAATAATTTATAAACTTTTCGGATGCCATTTTAGAGGGCGTAGTTAGTCCCGGAAGGTGCAAGACAGTCAAAATAAGTGCCATATTGTATTTTTGTGTTTCGGCCACTTTTATCTGGTTTTGACTTAAATTCGTTTTTGCGAGTCATTTTAATGTGGTATTAACCACTTAAGTTGGGAGACTTGTGTTAAGCCCCGATTTTAGTCTTCTAAATCCCCTAATTTCCCTATTTATTGTCTTAAACGTAGAGAGAAAAGGAGAGAGAGAGAAGAAGTGAAAAGTGGAGAAACAAGAGAGATAATGAAGATTCAAGATGGATTGTTGCTACTACACAAAGAAACCTGAGATTTCAACTTCAAGGCAAGTTTTATACTTGCTAATATGTGATTTAAGATGAATAATGTGTGTGATAGTTATGTATTTGCATTTATGGATTAAAAATGGAAATTTATGGGATTTAAACTCTAATCTTAGTTTTGATGATAAAATTGTGAATTATAGTGGTTAGAAATCATGTAGGATAATCTTTGGGTAGATAAAGGTTGTTGGTTGAGTTCAAAACGGAAGAGATTTGAGAATTGGGAAAATTTAAATCATCACTTGGGTTTAGTTTTGGAAGATAAAAGAACCCTAGGTCTGCTATTACCGGTCGACCCCGATTCCAGGACTGGTCGACCAGGCCTTCGCGGGAGGGCTTTCTACATTCCCACAAAGGCATAAATATCATGCGCGGTCATCCGCAGTTCTCTGACCGGTCCACCGACCCCTCCATTCTGAGCTTTCTGCTTTTCTTTGTAGGCAAAATCTGGAGACACGGTCGACCCTGGTCTCAGGACCGGTCGACCGGTCCCTGTTTTTCATCCTTAAACCTTATCTTTTTTCCTAGATTTATTTTCTTCAATAGAGACTAGGAACCTTCTTTAATGAAGTAAATGTAGACGTTTTGAGTCCTAGATGAATTATTATCCACCCTACATTAGAAATAGGTTATGTGGGGGCTTTTTCGGGGATAGGCCAAATGGATGTTAGGGCATCCTTTCTTCTAGTTGATTAATATTAAACTAGGAGTTGTAATGTTATATTTGGGAGACTTTATAAGATCAATTGAGATATGTTAGTATTGATGGTTTATAACAATACCGCAAAAGGGTGTTGGAAGAATAAATTGAAATCTTTTTGATGCGTCGAGGTTACAACGATAAGATGTATTAAGTATGGCTTCAGGTATAATAAGAGGTATTTGTAATAATGTAAATGATTATGGTTTCGGATAAAATGAATCATATATATGGAGAGGAAATGAAATGGAAATGGTAATAATGATAATTTACTTAATCATGAATATGGTAAAGGTTAATTTACTTAAACACACCTCTCTAAATGACATCATAAGGGAAATTCATGCGCTTGGTGATGCCCCCTGGCTAACGAATGCAGGGAGGATATAGTCCATAGGCCATATGAGCGATTATGATATGTTTCCTGCGCTGGTGAGGAGATTTTGGGTGTGGTCTTGACTCTCCCACAGGCATATGGCCGCTTCCCGATGTCCTGCGTTATAGGTGCCCAGGTTATCTTGTATAGATAGGCCCTGGAAGATGATGGTCATTTAAGGAGACGCCTAGTGGGGAAACTCGGAGGGGCGGTCTAGAAACGTTATATGTATATAAATATAACTATTCATAATCAAGTGGGACTTGATGTATGAGATATGACATAAAGAGCACGATGTAGTGCCATAAAGAGCACAATGAAATGCCATAAAGAGCATTTTATGATGATTATATTCCTGATGAGGAATGGAATGTCGTGAAGGGCAGGTAATTGAGATAAAAGCCACAAAGTGCTTAATGATAATTATATATTCCTAATAAGGAAAGCAACTAAGAAATGATTCAGAGTGCATGATGAAGTTTTAGATTTATGTTAATTATTCTTATTCTCTTGCATAACATAATTAAAATTATGATTAATTAAATTGTCTTAGCTTATGTTTTAAATTGTGTAGGTAGATTCTTATTTCTCTTAGTCATGATTTACCATCCATAACTGACATACTTTTTATTCATCTGGTAATCATATAGCCTGACCCGTTCATATTTATTGTTGTGCTTGCATCTTGTATCCGCTCAGGTACTCCGCCGCAAGGATGCCTATTCTGACTTTCCTATTCCGGTGATTTTGGCGAGCCGTGATGCTTTGCGAGTATTACGGGTTATATTGTATAGCCGTTTTCATTTTTTGCACTTTGGTTAAGATCAAGTCTTTTATTCGGGCGTGAGTTCCAAGCCTTTGTAAGTGTTTAATGTAATGTATTAAATAATTATTGAATTTGTTTCATACTGTTGCATGTATCTGTGGACCAGCAACACATTTGGTCCTCTTATTATTTACTTGTCGTTATTGTAATATAATCTTGGGGTTTCCACTTTTTCTTTTCAGTATTGGGTCGTTTAATTTTCCTTCTTTAACTTTAAAACAAAATTTTTGGTAACCCATTTTCTAAAATATTGGGTGGTTATCCTGGATACTCTATATTTTATTGTGATGCTGAGAATGATTCCATCCAGGACTCCTATCATATTGGAGTATTGGGCTGGCCACCCCTTATTTCGGATCACGGGGTGTTACAATATCCTCTAAGAATTTTTTGGCCATTTTGCTTATTCTTCGGCTTTAAGTAAAATAATTAATTCAGATTCCATAGTGGATCTTGAAATGTATGTTTTCTCTAAGGATTTCTATAAACAAGTTACACCTCTAAGAGTAGAAATTTATCCACTTGTGAATTTTGAGTTATTGGAATTAGACATCTAATTTGCCTTTTTGTATATTTTTACAATTAGATATTTTACATGGTGCAGTCCATCCTTAAAGAATACCCTAGATATCTAAGTACCCGTACGAAGGACCATTAATGATCTTATCTAGGATTACTCATATATGAACATAGACTACTCACCAATCATTCTATATTATGCCAAGTTCAAATTGATAAATATACTAAACTGCCCAAGACACTATAATATTATAAATTGATTCATTAGACTTTGATCGATGGGTGTTTTCATTAGACTCATGTCGTATTTGTGATATATATATATATTATAATGTTCTCAACCTAGTTCTAGAAATCTTGATAGTTAAGGAAGTGTACTTAACGAGGGGCTGTTGAGTAAGGGAGGGGTCGATATACTAATATAAGTCTTTGTCTCTACCCTAGCTAGAAGAAAGAAAGGGTATGCTTACTCTAATAGGGGGCGTAGAAGACCTGAAAGTCCTAAGCCTAATTTAGATCAGCCCATGAAAAGTAGTTCCATCTTAATCAAAGGGTAAAGCGAGAGAGCTGTTGATGGAAGTGGAATCACCGGGTTGTTCGGTTCAATGGTTGGGAAGCTAAGCTCCTTAGAAAGGATTGCTTTTGGCAGTGGGGGAAGGCGACCCCTTTTGTTTGCTTTTCCTGTTTGCTACCAAATAAGCAATTGACTCTTTGTTTGTTTGTTACCCAACTCTTTCATGAAACTCTGCAACCAGTTCTTTACGTGCCTCAGTTGCTACCACATATTCTTCTCTAGTGTTATAGAGAGTCACTATCTTCTGCTGCAACCTTTAAAACTGACTGCTGCACTACCCATGGTGAAGACATAACATGTTGGGTAACAAGCAAACAAAGAGTCAAAATGATAGAGTGACAAAATATTTAATTTCAAATATCAAAATTGTGACAAAATGACTCCATTAGAAGTTCTAGTAATATTGATTCTAATCACATCCTCTATTCCTAAGTCTTTAACTTTTAGTATGTTCTTTAGCATATGTTTTGTAGGGTTAATGACATCGTTGTTACCATTATTAACATATTGTCTACATATAAGAATACAATTTTGTATCCATTTTGAGTGATTTTGAGACAAACACATTTATTGCACTAATTTATCTTAAAACCATTTGACTTCAACACGTTGTCAATTTTTTGATGCTACTTTTTTAGTGCTTTCTCAAACGATAGAGTGACTTGACAAGCTTAGGCACTTCCTTCTCCTTTGCAAGATCAATGAACCATTTCATTTGTTTATGTACATTTTTCATCTAATTCACCATTTAAGAAAGCCGTTTTGACATCAATTTAATATATTTCCAAATCATGTAGTTTAGTTATTTCAATTAACATGCGTGCGGATGAAATTCATGTAACAAGTAAATAAGTGTCGAAATAATCAATTATTTCCTATTTTCTTGCATCCATATAAAATAAGTCTTGAATTGTATTTGTAAATTCATCCATTCAAAAATATTGGTTCTAGCTGGAAGACCCACCGGTTCCTATATATAATTTGGCATAAACGATTCAATTTCACTATGGATCACTGGCATTCAATATGAAACTTTAAAAGTGGATAATGCCTCTTTAAAACATTAAGATTATCTCTTTAATATGTATGTTAGGAAATCTGGGATAAAAGATTGAGGTTTTGTCCTTTTAACTACGTTTAGGTTCTTGCTCATTGTTATTTTTGCTAAACTCGTTGTCCTTTGACCTTTGATGATCACTATCCATATTATCATGCTTTATTTTATGAGAACTTATTTCTCCCACATTTTTATATAAAAAGATATCCTCGAAAAGAGATGCATGCCTAGATACTATCATTGTATTAACATGAATATCAGGAATATCACAAGAAGTCGATATTGACTACTAGTATTGGCATACCCAATTAAAACAAGATCAGTGGTTTGAGATATATCTTAACCCTTTAGGGGTTGGGAGAAATTATCTTGCAATACATTCTCACACTTTTAAATATATATATGAAGATTTTTGAAATTTTCACAATTCATATGGTATCTTATTTGTTTACTGCTTAAGTAATTTATTGAGAATATAATTAACATAAATGAAGGCTTTCCCCTATATGTTCTGAGGTGGTCCAGAAGTCGTCAACATAACATTAATAATTTCCTTTCAGTTTTGTGTTTGAGAGTACTATTAGATTAAGATGGATAAAGATTGATAATTTAGTGTGTGATACATTTTTAAAACAAAAGACCTTATATGCTGATTCACATAGAACACCTCTATCATTCATAAAGACTCAATCTTCTTTATAAATTGATTATCAACTTCATTCTTCAATATTTAGGCATTTAAATTGTCTCATCTGAGCTCCGTAATATTTAAACACAATAACTTCTAGTGCAGTCATTCATCAAAGTAAAAAAATATTATTTAACACCTCTGGTTTGTAGAAATTTTAAGTCATATATATCGGTATAAATAAATTTTATTATTTCATTACTTATTTCAACTTAATGCAAAAGGGTTCTAGTTAAATAGCATCTACACATGTCTCACATTGATGATTTTTCTCATTACTTAATATGTTGTATTTAACATGACGTAGTCTACCATGGCACACATTCACATACCCAAGCATAAAAGCAAAATATATTATCATCATCTTCATCATCATCATCATCATCATCATCATCATCATCTTCTTCTTCTTCTTCTTCTTCTTCTTCTTCTTCTTCTTCTTCTTATTATTATTATTATTATTATCATTATTATTATTATTATTATTATTATTATTATTATTATTATTATTATTATTATTATTATTATTATTATTATTATTATTATGATGATGATGATGATTATGATTATTATTATGATGATGTTGATGATGATGATGATGATGATGATGATGATGATGATGGTGGTGGTGGTGGTGGTGGTGGTGGTGGTGGTGGTGGTGGTAATTATTATTATTATTATTATTATTATTATTATTATTATTATTATTATTATTGTTATTATTATTATTGTTATTATTATTATTATTATTATTATTATTATTGTTGTTGTTGTTGTTGTTGTTGTTGTTGTTGTTGTTGTTGTTGTTGTGGCGTTGTTGTGAAAATCCCATCAAGTAAATAACCATTTATCACAAATATGATATTCGATTATCTTCGTTTATCCTTCAGCGAACAATTAAGTCATTGAGACCCATTTCTTTGCATGTGTGCTTTGAATAATTTTTAGAATATTTCCAAGAGCGTGAAAAATTTTCAATCACCATTGCCACTAGACACTTTCAACTTAAAATGATATTTTGACATTTATTTCTGTAATACCCCGTATTTTTATGGCTTTTAAATTAAGGGATTTATTAAATTTAATTGAGATAAATTAATTTATTTTCAATCCTGAAAGTTGTTTTAAATGACGAGAGTTAGTACTTATTGAAAGTTTGTCGATTCGTTAGATAGTACTTTTTGAGTAAAGTTATATGTAGAATTTATTTTTATTAAAAAATTTGTCACGAGTGAATAAAATGGCAATTAGGGAAATTTAAGTCGGGACGCGCCTGTGTCGTGTCAGGACTAAATTATTATTATATAAAGTGAATAAATTATAAGTTGCCCGTATGATCATTTAGAGTGCGCCAATGTGTCCGAAAGGGTCGAGATAGTCAGAAAAGTGTACCCAGGGGTTTAGTTTGGGTCCCGGGACGTTTTTAGGCCTATTTGACATCCCAGGAGGGTATTATAGACATCTTGCATTTTTGGGTAAGTAAACCCACGAATTTAATTAGGTTATATCATCCATTTGGAGTTGTCTCTTAGGGTTAGCAAACACAAAATCAAAGAACAACCATTAGAGAGGGAGTTGGAGAGCTTTCCAAGCAACTCAAGGCCAAGGTCTCACCCGTTTGCACCGCTACCACCACCAAAACGTAGATCGCGTGATGAGGAACGCAACCATACCATTTCAGGAAATCAGAATCTCATATTTCAGGCAAGTATCTATCTTGCTTTATTTTTGGTTAATGTCTCCCCCATGTTAGTTTAGGATTACCAAGATCATGCTTTATGAAAGAAATTGTTAATTTAGAGACTTTAAATCGCATGTTTAGAGAAATTCCATATATTCTGGATATAACCATCATATGTAGAGGATTACAAGCGAATTATTATGAGTTTAGAAATAAGAAATCTGGGAAATAATTAGAGGAATGTATATTTCTTTCAAAATTAGGGTTCTTAAAGATTATGTCAATTTTACCCCATTAATCTGATATCGTTGATGAATTTATATATGTTTCACGTAGGAAATCTTGTATATATGTATATAGAACTTGTAGTAATGTTATTTGACAATTTTAGAGTTGTTAATGACATTTTTGGATAAATTGGAAGGTGAAACCTATAGGTTTAATTTACAGTTTCTGGGCAAGAACTGCTTGATCGATCGATCGAGCCAAGAGCATCGATCGATCGACCCCTTTTCTTCGATCGATCGACCCCACCTGGAAAACTACTTATTTCTCATTCGTTAGATTAATCCGATTAAGATGTATGGGAACCCTTGATTGTTGTTGTTGGAGTATAATGGGATATAGAGATGACCAGCAGGGCCTAGGTAGACCCCGTTGAGTAACATTTTAATGTAGGATGACATTTTGGGTTAATGAGCAATGATTCATGTGTATAAGAAATCATGCGTATATTTAATAAAAAGATCGGGACTCATAAGGGAGTTAGACCGAAACTTAAGGGAGTGAATGCCTACTGAAATTATACTTAGAATACTTCGAGAGAAGAGAAGTGAGTATGAAGTGAATAATATATGAGAATACAAAAAACGGGTCCATGATACGAAATAATCGAGTAAAATGTGTAATACGGATAATCATAATTATGGGTCGTGGGCGCACCTAATTTAGCAATGTGGTTGTGTGTGTGTGTGTGTATATATATATATATATATATATATATATATATATATATATATATATATATATATATATATATATATGTGTGTGTGTGTGTGTGTGTGTGTGTGTGTGTGACTGTGCATATATTATATATTTGTATAAAAATCATACTCGGGCTACTTGCTATCACGAGGGTTTTCACGTCGGGATAGTATTATCTCAATGGGAACTTTATGGGGGATATTGACTCGTACCTTAGAACATAGGATTCCTTGGTACAGGCTATCTGATTGATAGTCATACGGTCCTAAGAGACGTGAGGGTAAGTGCTGACCTCTTAGTGACTTAGAACTATGCTTCGCCTACATTTGTATGTGTTTTATGTTAATGCAGTTCGAGAGTGAATCTGAACTAGCATTTCCCTAAATATGTGTGATACGGGGACTTGATAGCAGAGTATGCCAGCACCATAGATTGTATGTGGGGTGCAGATAGTGTATATATATATATATATATGGAAACTTTGCACCATAGATTTTATGTGGGGTGCCGTTAGTATATATATTATATGTGTAACTAATATATATACGTATATCTATATGGGAACTTTCTACTATGCGTATAAGTAGTTAAGTAATGAATAAATGTTGCAACTTTCTTAACGGATTCGGGAACTTCATAACGGTGCCGATTTGTTCTAAATAGTGTAAGAAATCTTGAAGAGATTAATTTTCTAAACGAAATATTATCACCCTGTTAATTCTTGAGATAAAACTTTATGGAGAATAAGTGAGATAGACTTTTGAGGTTTAGTAGTACGGTAGACGTGCACATTAGATGAGAGGTGAGAATTCTCCAGAGAGTGTCGCATGCTAGAAGGGTTGTTGCATTAGCAGGTAAGCATTTTAAATACTTGCTAAACTATTTTTAATACTATTTTACAATCGAGGTCTAATCCATTTTCTGTTATCTCTTCTCTCTTGTATATATATATGTATATATTACAGGTGCCCAGCCACAGGGGCGTCATGCATAGATTCTCTAGATTGCACGCACTGTACCTTATGTGGGAGTTACAGGTCCTTGTTGTAGACGACCTCTTCATTGATTCGGTTCTTGTTATAGTTCTTCATAGTTAGGGCATATGTCGCCCATTTCCATTCAGTATAGATTTGTCAGAGATGTATGTTCATTTATTTTCAGTATTCGGTACTCTTTGAGTATTAACTCTTGTCAGGATGATTTCATTTGTAGTTTAAATTTGGTTTGGTTAATCTAGATGGATTAATTCTTTTGTGTTGATTGTTGTCCGTAGCACTTATGTGATTCTTAAACTATTGGTTGTTTAAAAGGTTTTCATATTGGAATTTAATAAAGATTGAAATAAAGTTTTAAATTGTTTTGACACTTAGCTTAATTATTTAGGGTGTTTAAATTGGAAAGTTTTATTTTGTGACAGTGATGCTAAGAATGAACCAACTGTTCACCTTGATTTTAATTTAATAAAGGATTGATCGCTCGGTATTTAATTAGGCGGGGTGTTACAGGTGGTATCAGAGCATCAGGTTCTAGTGTCCTTAGGATCTGTGCGGTTTATTATGCTTCTAGCATTACTTTGTTTTATATAGAGCCCTATGTTTAGGATTGTTGTTTTCTATGGTGAGATTCCATTCTCCTGTTATAACGTATGTACCTTAGTGAATCTTAATTGCGTTCAGGCGTGTTCGAATAATTAAATATGGATGGCAAGGACCATTGGGCGAACAGCAAGAGGCAAGGCTTAGTTGAGGTTGTGGAGCATATTCGAGGATGATGACCGTAGTTAAGGTTACCCCTATTAAGGCAGAGGAAGCCAGGACTGTAAAGACAGCTAGAACACAGCCTAGGATTTTCAAGTGCTTCTGTAGTCGAAAGAGGTGCGAGAGTAGACTCACCCAACATGGTACGACTGGAAAAAATCAGACAAAGCATTGTAGAGAACTATCAGTGGAAATTCTAGAAATGCAAAAATTGTGTGTGTTAGACCAAGGAGGTAAAGTATCCAAATGCTTGGACATAGGATGGAGTGTGGCTAACTGAAAGTGAAAATTTGCAGATAAATTTTCTTGGCTTGTCGAAATAAGGTTATCATGGTGGGAGTCAGCCACTACTTTTAGAAGTGGAATGCTATGCCTATAGGAGAATCTTAGGTACAGTTTGATCGCAAGTTCCTTCATCAGATGTTCAGGATAAGAAGTGAATGTTGTTCTGAACTCATCACCGGAGGACTTGACAGAGGTCCATTTGTGAATATGAGTCTAAACCGTTAACGAATATTGTATCTAAAGATGTAGATACAAATGGAGGAAAGAACTCCAACTGGGAGTTCGACTCGTAATAATAGTTGATAACACTTGAAAAGGGAATTCTGGTGGATGGTCGATTCAGGGGTTGACAAGATCGTACTTTGTCAATAAATATGATAATGCTTCTTGGTGCGAGAAGATAAAAGAATCAAAGAATTTAGTCAAGAATAAGACGGGATACAACGGTGGTAGTATAGCATCATAAGGGGGTGTGGATACACATCAGGGGACCCATTTAAATGATTCAGATAGCTAAATTCTTACCACGCGATGGTAGATTTAGTAAGGACTAGTGTAGTCAGTAACATGTTCTTTGGGGCCTACAAGGCTAAGGTAATAACGGGGGTCGCCATCAAAAATCGAGTTTGCCAAAGACCGAGATAATGAAAATCCTAACATGGTTAGTATGACATGAGATGAGTGGATTATTTGTTGAGGTATTTTGTGGAGAGTGAAATTACACGCGCAAATATTTTTTTCATGAAACGGTTATAGGGTACAAGAGTATAGTGACTAGTAAAGGAGAACGATTAAAGTAGTGTTGTTCAAGTTTGGACAGTCGTGTTACGTCCGGAAACCGTTTGTACAGTCAAGACATTTGGCAAGGTAGAAGTATGAGTTTTATCCTCAGAGGATGAGGCGTGTTTTATGTGGCACGAACGAGTCAACATATTTTGTTCATTACTAAATCAACATGTGAGACAAGTTTAATTCATATAACTATAAACATTATTATTATGTGAATATTTTCCCTAGTGTAGCGGGATTATCTTTAGTTCTATCCGAGGAGGATGAGTATGTGTATTAATAGTGTTATATGCTTTATTGAGGATACTCGTTTTAGTAGTGTGATATAAGAGTATGATATTATCTTGGATATAACTTTATAGTAATGGTTAGTATGATAGTGGGCAGTAATTGCAAGGCTATCAAAATGGTTGCATATGTGCAGCATGTTTTGTTCTGGCGAGGTCTCACCTGCGAGAGGGACGGACTCGCACTTATATTTTCTATTTTTGAAACTTCGTAGGGGATAGTGGGCTCAAGATATTCGATTCCGGCGTGTGTAGGGACTTTTTTGTTATGATTCAGTATGCATTGAGATTACTGTTGAGCGAAAGAATTAACTCATTGTTATGTTCAACGCTCAAGACTTGGTGATAGGAAGATCTCATTGATATATCTATCCTTTAGAGATGTGAGAGTTAAGAGTTATACCCATATGTTTGGGAACAGGATTTCGAGAATCTCGATGGTATGCATTCGAGGTTTATGGAATGTGATTACCGCCGATGCTGAACGATAGTGGAATTAACAAATGTTCTTTGTTAAGTGTAAATACGGGAAGAGATGTAACTTTTTTGTCAAGAGACAGAATAAAGGGGTACATGCCATGGACGGAGAGCCTAACGGATTTTGATAATCGACAATTCTAGGCAGTAGTGTATCGGTGGGTTCCTTGTTTGGATTTCGCATTGCGAGACATCCCACGCATGAAACTTAGCATAAGGTTGGGAGTAGGAAAATGTTTGGTCATAAGTCCATGAGTTTAGTACCTCGATCATAATAGGAGCAGTAATTATATATATAAGTTGAAAGTTGAGTTATTATTTAAGGCCAGTGGAGCCGGTTGTGTGGTGAGAAAGCATTAAAAGTTTTATCACCACAAGTTCAGGAGTCGAACGATTATAAGGAGGATTTAAAATTTCGACTCCTAGGGTGATTGAGAGCACCCAAGTGTTGTAACCGCATTCAGAACACAAGGGAAATAAAGAGTTAGGATGATTTTAGGGTGGATTATCTGGGGAAAATTTTTTAATACAAGAAATAAGACTTGTATTTATTTTGACGTATAGAGCATTAGTGATTTATTTTAGTTATTGAAATTATTTGAGAGAACTGTTGTACTTATCTGAAGAGATTGGAGATTTGTAGTTTCTCTTTTGTCGTTGAGGGATTTAGATACTCTATACCTTGTTGAAATGGGAATTTGGTTAGTTTTATCGATGAGTAGCGCTCTGCTCGCTCTTCCTGGACGGTCGGGACGTTACAAGATGTGGACATCCTGGTTAGCTGATATAAAAAAATCATCCAAGTTGAAGGTACGTGGGAATGGAGGTGAGGGATATATGTTTGTGGGACTAGCATAATGAGGTGGAAGTGGTAGAGTGAATTAAGCATCGCGTGAGGGACAATAATCCATATATACGTGTGCGATTAGAGTAGCAAACCCGAACTTGGTTAGGAACTGTGGGAAGCCATTTAAAAAGGGATATTCCTTGATAAGTATAGAATTTGATTATTATGTAGAACACTCGGAGCAGAGTTATAACTATTCAAATATGAGAATGACTTACACATACAAGGAGTGATGATGTTAATATAGTAAAAACAAGTCCCGAAGTGCACATCAATATACGCCCAGGAAATAAGGGGAGTATTAAGTGTCACTTAACGTGAGACATTTCAAGTAAAAGTCAATGTTTAGTGGGACATAGTGAGTAGATTATGCATGCACCACTCATATATAGAGATCAATTGGAATAAGAGGACCAACCAGAGAAATTGTTGGACTATCGACAATTCCTGTAATGGAGGAGGCTGATAAAGTCAGTAAAGTTTATTGGATGGGTTTCCATCCTCAAAATGAAATCAAGGGTCCATTAAAACATGTGGGACAAGTCTCCCAAGAGGAAAGTGATTAATATTACTTTGGGGTGATTTACAATAGTAACTAGTGTTCTTTAGTCTTCCTTTGAAAGGAAGGATCGCGCAGGTACATAGTCCTACACGGTATTATTTTGAATTGGGATGAAATTTTTGAATCCCACCTTCAATATGGGATTTCAGTAAGGAGCGGGAGTAAAGTTTCGATTTGAGTAGGGTGTATCACCCATAGCCGGGGAATAGGCGCACGATAATGAACAATTAGTGTAGCTACGTAAAAGTACTGTTGGATTCATCGTGATCATTTCATTTCCTCAACGGTTATGACTAACAAGTGGAGTAGATTATGGTAATTGGGGGAGGATATTACCTAATGGTAGAGTTCCGTGGAAGCACTCATACCTTTTTGTCGTGAACGAGGTGCTTATTGAAGTTTTGGTGTGGAAAAACCTTAACTATTCTCCCTCTGCGTATGTTTAGAGGTGAGAGGATAATCAAAATTTTGGATCGGTCGAGAATAATCTGATGACTAAGGTGGAATTCCATGACTGTTTTAGGCGAACAAGACTGGTCAGATGTTCGTATGGTTTCTCTCAGAATGGGAGTTTTGTGTTTAGATAAATCCGAGTGGTTGTCATGTAGTGAGGTGCAGCCTCCCAATGATATTGAAATAATGGGAATTAACAGTGTACATGCGTGTCTTATGCGAATGTTGTCGGATAGGATCATAATGTGAAGTATCTTTAATGAAGAGTGTTAAACAAGCTTGCTGTGCGGCGGGGGCTATAGTGATTGAGCGCCTTACTATGTGGATAGGTTGTGTACTGTTAATGTATCCAAAATGTGTTTTACCAGGTAGGACTTATTTTTCAAATTTCGGGACGAAATTCCGTTATTAGGGGGAAGTATGTAATAATCCGTATTTTTATGGCTTTTAAATTTAGGGATTTATTAAATTTAATTGAGATAAATTAATTTAATTTTAATCCTGAAAGTTGTTTTAAATATTTACTAGCGTGACGAGAGTTAGTAATTATTGAAAGTTTGTTGATTCGTTAGATAGTACTTACTGAGTAAAGTAATATATATAATTGATTTTTGTTAAATAAAAATTTTCACGAGTGAATAAAATGGCAATTATGGAAATTTAAGTCGGAACGCGCCTGTGTCGTGTCAAGACTAAATTATTATTATATAAAGTGAATAAATTATAAGTTGCTCATATGATCATTTTGAGTGAGCCAATGTGTTTGAAAGGGTCGAGATAGTCAGAAAAGTGTACCCAGTGGTTTAGTTTGGGTCTCGGGGCGTTTTTAGGCCTATTTGACATCCCGGGAGGGTATTATAGACATCTTACATATTTTGGTAATTAAACCCACGAATTTAATTAGGTTATAATCAGCCATTTGGAGTTGTCTCGTAGGGTTAGAAAACACAAAATCAAAGAACGGCCATTAGAAAAGGAGTTAGAGAGTTTTCCAAGCAACTCAAGGCCAAGGACTCACCCGCTTGCACCGCTACCACCACCAAAACGTAGATCGCACGACAAGAAATGCAACCATGACATTTCATCCACGAAATCAGAGTCTTGAATTTGAGGCAAGTATCTATCTTTCTTTATTTTTGGTTAATGCCTCACCCATGTTAGTTTAGGATTACCAAGATCGTGCTTTATGAAAGAAATTGTTCATTTAGAGACTTTAGATCACATGTTTAGAGAAATTCCATATATTCTGGATATAAAAATCATATGTAGAGGATTACCAGCGAATTATTACGAGTTTAGAAACAAGAAATCTGGGAAATAATTAGAGTAATGTATATTTCTTTCAAAATTAGGGTTCTTAAAGATTATGTCAATTTTACCCCATTAATCCGATATCGTTGATGAATTTATACATGTTTCACGTAGGAAATCTTGTATTTATGTATATAGAACTTGTAGTACTGTTATTTGAGAATTCTAGAGTTGTTAATGACACTTTTGGAGATATTGAAAGATGAAACCCGTAGGTTTAATTTGCAGTTTCTGGGCAAGAACTGCTTAATCGATCGATCGAGCCAAGAGCATCAATCGATCGACTGATCGATCGATCAACCCCTTTTCTTCGATCAATCGACCCCACCTGGAAAACTTCGTATTTCTCATTCGTTAGTTTAATCCAATTAAGATGTATGGGAACCTTTTATTGTTGTTGTTGTAGTATAATGGGATATAGAGATGACCAGTAGGGCCTAGGTAGACCCGGTTGAGTAACATTTTAGTGTAAGATGAGATTTTGGATTAATGAGGAGTGATTAATGTGTATAAGAAATCATGTGTATATTTGATAAAAATATCAGGACTCGTAAGGGAGTTAGACCGGAACGTAAGGGAGTGAATACCTACTGAAATTATACTTAGAATACTTCAAGAGAGGAGAAGTGAGTACGAAGTGAATAATAAATGAGAATAAAAATAACGAGTCCGTGATACCAAATAATCGAGTAAAATGTGTAATCACGGATAATCATAATTATGGGTCGTAAGCGCACCTAATTTAGCAATGTGGTTGTGTGTGTGTGTGTGTGTGTGTATATATATATATATATATATATATATATATATGACTGTGTGACTGTGCATATATTATATATTT
Source organism: Sambucus nigra (assembly GCA_949130495.1). Classification (NCBI taxonomy): domain Eukaryota; kingdom Viridiplantae; phylum Streptophyta; class Magnoliopsida; order Dipsacales; family Adoxaceae; genus Sambucus; species Sambucus nigra. The sequence goes on from OX422220.1 coordinate 377,042,999, forward strand.
GTATAAAAATTATACTCGGGCTACTTGGTATCACGGGGGTTTCCGCACCGGGACGGTTTTATCTCGATGGGAACTTTATGGGGGATATTGACTCGTACCCTAGAACATAGGATTCTTTGGTACAGGCTATCTGATTGATTGTCAGACGGTCCTAAGGGACGTGAGGGTATGTGCTGAGCTCTTAGTGACTTGGAACTATGCTTCGCCTCCATTTGTATGTGTTTTATGTTAATGCGGTTCGAGAGTGATTCCGAACTAGCATTTCTCTAAATATGTGTGATACGGGGACTTGATAGCAGAGTATGCCAGCACCATAGATTTTATGTGGGGTGCAGATAGTATATATATATATATATATATATATATATATATATATATATATATATATATATATATATATTATATCAGTGATTGGTATATATATATCTACTTTTATATGGAAACATTGCACCATAGATTTTATGTGGGGTGCCGTTAGTATATATATTATATGTGTAACTAATATATATACGTATATCTATATGGGAACTTTTTACTGTGCGTACAAGTAGTTAAGTAATGAATAAATGTTGCAACTTTCTTAATGGATTCGGGAACTTCATAACAGTGCCGATTTGTTCTAAATAGTGTAAGAAATCTTGAAGATATTAATTTTCTAAACAAAATATTATCACCCTGTTAATTCTTGAGATAAAACTTTATGGAGAATAAGTGAGATAGACTTTTGAGGTTTAGTAGTACGGTAGACGTGCACATTAGATGAGAGGTGAGAATTCTCCAGAGAGTGTCGCATACTAGCAGGGTTGTTGCATTAGCAGATAAGCCTTTTAAATACTTGCTAAACTATTTTTAATACCGTTTTACAATCGGGATCTAACTCATTTTCTGTTATCTCTTCTCTCTTGTATATATATATGTATATATTACAATTGCCCAGCCACAAGGGCATCATGCATAGATTCTCTAGACTGGACGCGCTGTAGCTTATGTGGGAGTTGCAGGTCCTTGTTGTGGACGACCTCTTCATTGATTCGGTTCTTGTTATAGTTCTTCATAGTTAGGGCATGTGTCGCCCATTTCCATTAAGTATAGATTTGTCAGAGATGTACGTTCATTTATTTTCAGTATTCAGTACTCTTTAATTCGGTACTCTTTGTAGTATAAACTTGTCAGGATGATTTCGTTTGTAGCTTAAATTTGGTTTGGTTAATCTAGATGGATTAATTCTTTTGTGTTGATTGTTATCCGTAGCACTTATGTGATTCTTAAACTGTTGGTTATTTAAAAGGTTTTCATATTGGTATTTAATAAGGATGGAAATAAAGTTTTAAATTGTTTTGACACTTAGCGTAATTATTTAGGGTGTTTAAATTGGAAAGTTTTATTTTGCGACAGTGATGCTAAGAATGAACCAACTTTTCACCTTGATTTTAATTTAATAAAGGATTGATCGCCTGGTATTTAATTAGGCGGGGTGTCACAATTTCATGAAATAAAAATTAATTGAATCTCTTGGAATTGGCTAATGATAATACTTGAATTTATTATTATAAAATCAAACAATCTACCCACAATAAAAAAAAAAAATCATGCCATTATCCTCCATTTTATTCTTTTTAACCTATAGTGTAATTGTACTAAATTAAAAAATCAAAATTTTATCTTAAAATTGTCAATCCTATAGTGTAATTGTACTAAATTCACTATGAACATGAGAAGAAAAAATAAGTAAATGAAAAGACTTATAATTCGTGAATATAATGATCACTCGCGTGTGTAGAAGAAAACCATGTTGAAAGTTTGATTCTCTCTCATTAATAAAGTATTCCACCTTATTTAATTTTTATGATAGTGTACTATATGTGCATTTGCATCCCAGTGTGAAACAAATTACAACAAGCAGAAAAAGCACTGCTATGTATTTTTCCCCCATGAACTACCAATGGTGACTCGCTTTGACTCCATGGAAGAAGTACAAAAGGGACCAATTTGAGAATTCACATAAACAAAGGGAAATAGTATTAATTATATGCATCAAACTGCATTTTTTTAAAAGACATGTTTGTTTATAAACAAACAAAAGAAATAGTCCAAATTTAATTAATTATGATAGATGCTCAAGATACAAATTCACGTTTAAAGTTTAATAAAATTGGTGACATTTTCAATTATGCATTTTCATGTTTTAGTCTTAATTAAAATGACGGTGTGTTCACGTCGTGGTTTAAACAATTGAAATATTTTGAAAATAATCTTAACTTCAATTTTGAGCCCAAAATTCAAGATGAAAGCCTAAATAATTTTTTTCCAAAAAAATAATATTGGCTTAATAAAGACCTGCGTACCACAGATCTAGACTAGGACATATGAACAAGCTGAGCGGGCAAATAATGACGCATCTTTGCGGGCTTTCGGGCCAAATCCCAAATCGTGTATAGTGAATTTGTATTTCGTTTGAAGAATTTGAATACCCCAAGGTCATTTAAATCCAAGACACAATTAACTGTGTGTGTGTCTCTCTCTCTCTCTCTCTTTTATATATATATATATATATATATATATATATATATATATATATATATATATATATATATATATATATATATAAGAGAGTGAGAGAGTCAGGCTCTCTGACATACCTCATTAAACATACCTATCAACATACCTATTTTTTTTAAATAGTAAAAAAATAATTTTGAGTTGATATTTTTTATATGGGTTCATGATATTTCAGTGTGACCCTATAAAAATATTCAACTCAAAATTATTTTTTTATATTATTTTTAAAAAATAGGTAAAAAGCTGACAGTTTTAAAGTGTAAAAACTGTTAGTTTTTTGGCCGATTTTAAAAAGAATCAAAAAATATTATTTTGGGTTGATTTTTTTATAGGGGCGCACTGAAACATCATAAATCCATATAAAAAATATCATCTCAATTTTTTTTACTCTTTGAAATAATGAGAATGTTCATAAACCCATACATATATATAATAATCCAAAAGTGTTTATTTATGCCCCAAATATATGCATTTTAGTCGCTCGTTCTAAATAAAATTGGCCTTATATTCGTATTTATTTATATTGTAGGTCAATATGCAGTCGCAGTATCAAATAATGATAAATCAAGTCAATTACGACAAAATAGCGGTCAAAAGGATTCAGTGAAGAAATTAAAGTGATCGTGAAGTCAGATGTCCCTTTTGAGCTTGCTTCGATGTGTTCCAATGCCTTAAACCCTTGCTCGTACCAAACCTAAGCCTAAGTTGAGTCCTAGCCATCACCCGAGCCTCGTGTGTGTTTAGTTTGTAATTTTATTAATTTTTTAGATTTTTATTTGGGTCGTATATAATTTACAAGAAGTACACTATTTTTTGGACAGGAAGTATCGATGGTACACCCTCCTGTGGACTGACAAATGACTTGCAGAGAATCTCACATGATGGTATATGCTAAAAAATTTCTATACATCCGAATTTTGTAAATTTTTATATAGGCCTGCTCATTACTTTTGAACAGGTGACGCTAATGGAACATCCTCTCTTAAGAGGAAATTTAGAGGCTGTGCCAGATAATGGAATGAATGGGGTAATGGTGAAAAAACGATAATTGGTTGGGATGAAGATTGCCAACTAATTGGACCATATGCGACGAAGTTGGCGAGTCAACTTAGTTATTATGCACGTCAAGGGAATTTGTTTCCTTTGACTTTGCCTTCTTGTACAAAAGAGAATCAACGAGAGCTTGACATTATTTGGGAACAAGTGTAGGTAATATAAAATTAATCTCATATTAGTAAAATAGAATATTTAGAATTATTAGTACTTCTAACTAACGTTTTTTTTGTTCTTAGATTAACACAAATGCACCAGACAATTACCAAAACATGTGTTGTCGTAAGCTTGGAATTCAATGGAGATCCTTTAAGTATGAGACCAAGAAGAAGTATTATACGGAATTGAACACGATTGCAGAGCGTTTAGCAACTACACCCCCCAAGTCATCCCGAATCAATGGAAAGTCTTAGTGAAACAGTAGGGTCAAGAAACAACAAAGGTATCACAATTAAATTGGTAGACGGGATTTCGCATTTTATTTTTTTAATTATTGATGTTATGTTGATGATTAAACAGGTTGGATTGCATGTAAAAAAAAAGACTTTGTCAAAAATTTCTAAAAATAATACACTGAATTGGTGATGAGAGTATATAATACCAAGTAACTTGAAATGTCATTAAAAAAATTTATTTTCACTTACAGCGAGTGGCAAATAGGAATATCATTAACCAATCTTATCTTTGTTCCCACCCTAGAATTGGGAGAACATCAATTGTCGTAATAAAGTAACAAGTTAGTACATGTTCTTACTTTAGTATAATTATATATATGTTCTACTAAACTATGATTATATTTATGTTCTTTTAGTATTTTGTTAACATGTTTTCTATTTATATATAAATTATACGAAGTCAAAACAGGAGTCCATTGGAAAATTGAGTGTCTGGAGATGGACATGTAAGAAAAAGGATCTCACATACAATGTTGATGATGGAGCGGCTGGTAGAGATGTATTAATATGTTGAGAATTGCAATGTAAATGACTTATTTACATTACGAATTTTATTTCTGTGGATGTTTGCAAGTTTTATTTACAAAAAGAGGTTGATTGTGCAATATGTTTTTTCCCAATTTGTAGGAAATGATTAAAAGTCAATTGGATATGTTGCCATTTGATCAACTAAAAAGGAGTTAAGTGAGGGATGCTATGTTTGTGGATGTGATAGGACCTGGCGAACATGGACGAGCATTGTGTATGGGAGTATGCATTAAACCAACTTCTTCATGTTCAACCACATCATCTCATTATTGTCAAAGTGATATTGCTCGACTAGAGGAGGAGGCCAATGAGCGAGAGACTCATTATAGGGAAGAGGTTGAGGTGTGAAAGAATCGTTATCAAGAAGAAATTGATATGTGAATGTCGATTTAGAAAATGAAATACAAGAAAGAGTCGTGAGGGCCAAGAGAGAAACTCTAGTAGAAGCTAGGCTTGAAATCGCTCGTATGAAACAAGAGGCGGGCATCCCACTACTACCAACAACAACACCAGCAACAATTGATATTATAGATAACCACGCTTGACTATGTATTAATGTAACTAACATAGAAGTGGAAATGACAATTTAAAAGTATGTGGTGGTGTTCATTTTTTGAAGTGTGATAAGATACTATTTCGTTTTGTTATTATATTTAAGGTTATATATATATATATATATATATATATATATATATATATATATATATATATATATATATATATATATATATATATACATCTTTTAGGATAGTTATAGCTGTGTTTTAATATATTCATTTGGCGCCACATTTTATGCATGAAAATATATTTGGGACAACTACTTATATCCCTAATACTTCGTTTTAAAGGAAAACAACATCTGTCCTTAGAAATATGTAATAGTTTTTGGATTTAAAAGGATGGAACAAAAAGGACCACAATTTCTATCCTAAATACTAAAAAAGGATAGTAATTGTTATCCTTTTAGCCTTTTATGACGCCCATATATTAGGAAAACATTTTCTGTCCTTATGACTGTCCTAAATACTATTGGAGATAGCAAATAAGATTTTGTGACAGCAAATTAGTTGACCTTAATTGTCATTTTCTAGTACTGACATTTCACCACTACTATGCCCATCCGCTCTTGAAATCATCTTGCAAAAGTTCATCCTCGAACAAGCACAAACTCTTAAATCTCAAAATGACGCCCTTCAATGGCTTGAACAAAGATTAATGAGAACGTGCACAAATGTTGGATTCCACCCCAAGCCAACCTATTGTTGCCCCCAAGTGGAGTTATAATGAGTTATCTTGTGACATAAATTTTGTGTGTGGACAACCCTGTCATCTGAAGACTCTTCACGTTGTGACCACCTTGTGGTTCGATCCCCATGTAGATAATTGTGTTGACTTACCTAAAAATAATGAGATTGATCAAACCCTGCCTTGTCTTATTGAACCCACTATTGGGGTTCCTATTCCTCATTCTGAAGATTCTAAAACTATGCCTGAGTTTACACCTTCTAATCATCCACGTGTGTGTCCCCGAGGCACCATTTCATTCTAGATTAGCCCCGTCCATGAGTGTTCTCCAATGTTTTGTGACTGAATTCGAGATGGTTCCTACCTCTATGGATATGGATCATATCCACGCCTGTTTGGATCCCATTGAGTCTGATTTTGATTCTTATATCTCTGGTTTTAATGCCTCGTCAGATTTTTCCACCACCTCAAATTGTGACTTATGGGTGGATACTTTGATATCTCCCTCCTTTACTTCACCATTTCCTCTTACGAGTATTCTTGATGATGACTTTGAGACTCATGATGATTTTGTGTCCCCTACTCTCGAGTTGGATCATCTTCCCGCACCCTTTTTTCCATCCGACCCACCGATTGTCCCTTCTGACCCACCACCTGATTTGGACCTTACTATTATACTGTGACACCCCGCCTAATAAAATACCTCTTAGCATCACTGTCAAAAATCCAGTCTCAACACAATGCCATATTCATGCGTGGGGTGTCTCGCAAAGAGAAATCCAAACAAGGAACCCCCCCGATACATTACTATGCGACAAGGTCGATCGTCGGGATTCATTAGATCCTCGGCACTCGATTTATCCATATATACATATTTTACCATAACCATTCGGATCTATCTCCCGGACTGAGGATTCATATATCAAGTATTTATCAATACCTTTATTTTTCTCAAAATTTCCCATTTCCCTTTTTATACTCAGGAAATGTAAATATAAAAGCCAATTCATTATCATGAATTGCTTTAACAAATCATATACCTTTTAAAAGCCAATTTTATTATCATAAAAATGCTTTTCCTTTATATGTCATCCCATTTCCCTTTTTATACTCAGGAAATGTACCCAAAGCCATTTCCATTATCATGAAAATGCTTTGATCAAATCATGCTTCCACATCCCTTCTTCCATCCGGGAGTGTTACCGAAGCCAAACCTTTATCCCATTTCCCTTTTTATACTCAGGAAATGTAAATTAAAGCCAATCCATTATCATGAATTGCTTTAATAAATCTAAGACCGCCCCTCCGGGTTTCCCCACTGGACGCGCCCCTAAATGACTATCATCTTCCAGGGCCTATCTATACAAGACAACCTGGGAACCTACCAACGATGGGAAGCGGCCATATTGCCTGCGGGAAAGTCAGGACCACACCCAGAATCCCCTAACCAGCGCAGAAAAATAAATAACCGCCCATATGGCCTAGGGACTATATCCAACCTGCTCAATAGCCAGGAAGGCTTCACCACAACGTGCGCAACTTCCCTTATGATAGCGATTTAGGGAGGTGTGTAACCATAATTTATCAATTGTGAAAATCATTTATCTTTTCATTTTGAAAATATTCATTTTTATATTTTCAAAATCATTTCCATCATATCATATATATATACTTTATTCACATAATATATTTACATACCATATAGTCCTCCTGAAATATATAAACGGCCATAATGGCCTATATCATCTAGCGATGACCAATAATCCCAAAGATTCCCTCCAGCAATCATAAACATGCATTCATATAAGCATGATACTAAACCCAAAGTATTTTCTTTCTTTAATAAATAATACATACTTAAATCCCATCTATGGATTCATTTGGGTATCTCCAATTATACCAATTCACTCTAAGTGAATATACACGTATATAAATTCCCAATTCCTCAAGTCCTTTAGGACATAACCCTCCATAATTTCTAATTTGGAAGGGCCTTAAACATTAAACTCAAAAAGGAGAAATAATCATAATCTCCAAAATCTTGGGCTGAAAACAGGGCACCGGTCGACCGGTCTTAGACCCCCGGTCGACCGCGGGTTGTAAATAAGCCTACGAAACAAAGCAGTAGGCTCTTTCTCCTTGACGCGGTCGACCGGCCATAGGGGCACGGTCGACCGGTCACACCAGGTCCTCAAAACTTTAATTCCTTAATTCCCTTAACCAACAACCCAAATTCATTTTCGGGGTTTCTAAACTACCCCAAAAATTATCCCGAACATCTACGACATTAATTCTAGCCGTAAATTTTCCAATTCCCGATTTGATTTCCGAGTTGATGATTTCAACCCAGAGCTGTCATCTTGTAAAAATCATATCAAATCGTAGAAAAATCAAAAAAATACACGGTTGGCGTCCACGCCATCGTATCGAAAAGATCTACAACTTTCGTGTTTCGGCCGAAAGCTAAATCAATTTTTTTCCTGGCCAAAAAGGCCGCCTAAGGTGACGGGTTACTATTCCTCGTCTTCTCCGAGACGATTTCGGCCATTAAAGCTTCTCCCAAGCTTTTGTCGCCTCACCCAATGTCCTACAACCTCAACCAACTATAAATACACATATATTAAGGGTTCTGAACATCCTAGAACCCAAAACCACAAATTAATTTAGATTAAAACCGAAGTTCCACAAAATTGAAATATTATTGGGGTTTAATTGTTTTAACTCCCAAAAACCCGTTTTATCCACGATAACCCACCCCAAAACCATTAGGGTTTGTTTATACCAAACTACGGTATGAGATATTTATGCAAAAAAGATAAATAAAGCAAGTAAACACTTGCCTCGTGGATAAAATCTGACGATCTCGAGTCGAATCCGGCGGAGTTTGGCCCGAATCTCCATTTCTCTCCTCTTTTCTCTCCTCCTCTCTCTCTTCTTTCCTTTCTTTCTCTTTTCTCTCTATTCTCTTCCCTTATCCCTCTTTAAATAGGAAGAAAAGGGGTTTTAACCCTTAAAACCCAAAAACGACTCGTTTACCCAATTACGAGTTACTTTTACCTCTAAAATTATCCGAAACTCATTTTCGACAATCGGACACTCTTTTCCGACTATCTCGGACATTCCGAGACTCACGGCGCAGTCGAAATTCCCATCCGAAGTACTTGACCGCAAATCACTATTCCAACCCAAAATAAATAAATGCGGGTTTTCCAATTAAAAATCTTACCTCGTGTCGCTTTACTCAACGACGACAAATAATTAAAATATTTCGACCTATATAGTCCCAAAAATAATTACAGCACCCATCGAAAATCATTCAATCCTCGAAAATCCCAAAAATTACTATTTAGGAAAATTCCCCAAATTCCAATTTATATCCAATTATGGAATTTAATGGTCTCCAAAAGGACGGGTTGTTACACTCCCCCCCTTATAACGGAATTTCATCCTCGAAATTCGGATACAACCTACACCATCTACCTAGGATCACTCCAAATCCTAATACCTCAAGGGAAACGATACTAACCCAATGGTTCCCAACCATATCCTACACGACTACCGCAATCACGATCGCAAAGTGACTCTTATACGTCACATAATACTCATCATCTATAATGCCTATCGGCATGAATTTCAACCTTATATACTACGCCCATTCTATTTCAGGCGGTATATAAATCAACTTACCAAGGTGCCCATACACCTTTCTAACTTGTGCATATCTGCACATATATAGTGAACGTCAGACACGTAACACTCTCTCCCAATAAGGATCTCCTTTCCTCGGTGTAATACTCATCTATGGGTCCTCCCAACCCGCGAAATCAATTCTCCTAACCTCGGCACCACTAACTCTATCGAATCTACATCCTACTAATGCTACGGTCTAAGCGTTACCCTACCTAAGCGAAACGAGTATCCTAAATATGTCCCTAGTTCCCAAGGCCTCTCTCGAATCCCGACATTTGCTCCGTTTCGTGCGTGGGACGTCTCGCCAAGGCGAAATCCAAACAAGGAACCCTCCCGTTACACTACTCCCTCGCGTCGTCGGTCATCGAGATGTAACTGCCCAAGGCACACCAGCGGGACGTCCTAAATCCTGCTTACGCTAACCTATGAACGCGTTTCTACTATCTTATCCTTCCGCCCATACGGAAGGAAACCTAACCAATCGAAGTGCCCACTTTCTGTAGAAAGTGTCACGAGCATAATACCCAATTTGTATCTCCTCAAAATTTGCCTTTTCATTAAGGCTGGTTATATTCCTCAACCCAATTTCTCCAAATTTGCCTTCTTATTAAGGCAGGGATATCATCCTCAAATCAAATTCTCTAAGTCCCACTCCACCCAACTACTTGTGGTGAGAGGACCAATTTAGTGCTTTTCCATAGCACAATATCTCCATAAATATACCATCATCACAGGGCTCATAGTCTATAATGGTTCATCCACACTATAAGACTAACCCGAATCCTTGCATCCTATAACAACTCTCCACGCCCGACGCCGTTAAGAGTCATGTGTGGAGTGTCTCGCAAAGCGAAATCCAAACAAGGAACCCCTCCACACATTAACCCTTGACTTCGTTGGTCATGGAGTTCCGTTATTTCAACATGCAACCGGGATATCCCTATCCCCTAATCCAATAAAAAGGTGGTCTGAACCCCTATCTCTAACTAAGAGTCACACCACCCCGCGCTCACACTATATTTTAAGTCCTTGCGCAAACAATAATGAGCTTTATCTTACAGCTCAACACAAATCATGCGGCCTTAAATCATATATATAAGGTCGCCATATATCCAAATCACGATAAGAAAACCTCTTATCATCGAAGTTCCATTAACCCATAACAAATAAGGTGAACTCGTCTTATATCTAGGTGAGACACCGCAACAATAACCTGTTTCCAAGAGGAACCATGGACACGATAGACTTGCCATTCTTAGTCTGCTATCGCTCCGAAAATACACCATAATGTATTATACTCATCATACCACCATGCTCGTATAGACATATAAAATGAGCATTATTAACCATATATATATATATATACACAATATATCAACACCCTCCTCTATGGCGAATAAAGGAAAATAAAATTCCGCTATTGCGGAAAAACACATAAACACACATGATATTATGTTATCGTGACCGCCATAACTCAAATTACACACACGAGTCCAGGGCTAACTAATACCGCGACTTTATCTAGTCACGCAAAATATACCTCCTCAGTTGAGGTAAAACTCATAACAACATCTTCGCCTTTATTCACTGTCGGCCTCTAGCCGAACCTTATGTGAATAACCCAAAACAGCATTCTTCTCATTCATGCTGAATCATGGGGACTCACGGTTAGAACTATCAGTAAGATCCCTTTCGAACCCTCAATTTCCATGAGGAATTCGACTTTAGCACCACTCTCTACTTGAGTGGTAATGCGGTAATCCTAACTACCATTATTTAGTAGTCGCCGCCAAAATCCTTAACAATTACCATAAGGAGAGTGACCTCTACTATAGTCCTCATCCCAACCTTCTACCAGCTGCTCCAGCTAAGCCTCACCTCCTGCTGCCATTCAAGCTCCGCACACGATTCTCAAATGAGCGCGCAAAAGATTTCTATAATCTCATAATATGGCAGGAGAACGAAATCTCACAATAGAAATCAACAATCCTAGTCCTGAGGCTCTATAACAAATGAGAGCAACGCTTAAAGCGTAGTACGTCTGCACAGATTCCTAAGGACACTAGAACCTGATTCTCTGATACCATCTGTAATAACCCACCTAATGGGATACCGGGCGATCACTCCTATATCAAATTAAAACAGGAGTCACATATGGATCATCCTTAGCATCACTGTCGAAAATCCATTTAATTACTAATATCCTATTAGGCGAGCATTAAAAACTTTTACTTAACTACTCTTTTTACGATTAAACTAAAACATCCACAAGTTAATGCGTAAATGAAACTGAAATAAATTAAAATAACCGAACACTCGGTTCAAATTATACAACCATATCGAATGTTGTACTGAAAGAATAAATAAATGCAATTGAGCCATTGGCTCGAATGTTTATACAGTACCTCCTATCTAGAGTACAACGATGGAAGCGGCTATCAAAAACCTGCACGCATCCACAGCTTCTACAGCTGACGTCTGACTCGAAAGAAGTGCCATCCAGGCGTCCCTGTGTCTGGACACCTATATAATATATATATATATATAGCAAGAAAGGAAAAGTAGATAAACGGGTCAGAGCCCGAGTTTTTGATAATATTTAGCAAGTGCATAAATGCCTTATTATTTTGAAAAAGGTTTTATCTCATATTTAAGTTTGGTATCGCACTTCCATGAGATACCCCTCACCTCTCCACTAATAGTGCACTCCTAGCGCATCCCTCTAAACATCCTAGTCAAGCTACCCTGCTAGACTAGTCTATCACCCAACCACTATCAACCCTAGATAGTCCAAGCAATGTACTAAGGGCTAAACTTCACCCCAGTCTCAACGCTATGCCATGTTCGTGCGTGGGGTGTCTCTCAAAGAGAAATCCAAACAAGGAACCCCCCCGATACACTACTATGCGGCAAGGCCGATCGTCGAGATCCGCCAGTCCCTCACTACAGAAATATATATATAAATATAAATACCATAAATATTTATAATATTAGAGCACTAAGGATTAAACTTCTCCCCAGTCTCAACACAATGCCATATTCGTGCGTGGGGTGTCTCGCAAAGCGAAATCCAAACAAGGAACCCCCCCTGATACACTACTATGCGGCAAGGTCGATCGTCGGGATCCATTAGACCCTTTGCACTCGATTTATCCATATATACATATTTTACCATAACCATCCGGATCTATCTCCCGGACTGAGGATTCATATATCAAGTACTTATCAATACCTTTATTTTTCTCAAAATTTCCCATTTCCCTTTTTATACTCAGGAAATGTAAATATAAAAGCCAATTCATTATCATGAATTGCTTTAACAAATCATATACCTTTTAAAAGCCAATTTTATTGTCATAAAAATGCTTTTCCTTTATATGTCATCCCATTTCCCTTTTTATACTCAGGAAATGTACCCAAAGCCATTTCCATTATCATGAAAATGCTTTGATCAAATCATGCTTCCACATACCTTCTTCCATCCGGGAGTGTTACCGAAGCCAAACCTTTATCCCATTTCCCTTTTTATACTCAGGAAATGTAAATTAAAGCCAATCCATTATCATTAATTGCTTTAATAAATCTAAGACCGCCCCTCCGGGTTTCCCCACTGGACGCGCCCCTAAATGACTATCATCTTACAGGGCTTATCTATACAAGACAACCTGGGTACCTACCAACGATGGGAAGCGTCCATATTGCCTGCGGGAAAGTCAGGACCACACCCAGAATCCCCTAACCAGCGCAGAAAAACAAATAACCGCCCATATGGCCTAGGGACTATATCCAACCTGCTCAATAGCCAGGAAGGCTTCACCACAACGTGCGCAACTTCCCTTATGATAGCGATTTAGGGAGGTGTGTAACCATAATTTATCAATTGTGAAAATCATTTATCTTTTCATTTTGAAAATATTCATTTTTATATTTTCAAAATCATTTCCATCATATCATATATATATACTTTATTCACATAATATATATACATACCATATAGTCCTCCTAGAATATATAAACGGCCATAATGGCCTATATCATCTAGCGATGACCAATAATCCCAAAGATTCCCTCCAGGAATCATAAACATGCATTCATATAAGCATGATACTAAACCCAAAGTATTTTCTTTCTTTAATAAATAATACATACTTAAATCCCATCTACGGATTCATTTGGATATCTCCAATTATACCAATTCACTCTAAGTGAATATACACATATATAAATTCCCAATTCCTCAAGTCCTTTAGGACATAACCCTCCATAATTTCTAATTTGGAAGGTCCTTAAACACTAAACTCAAAAAGGAGAAATAATCCTAATCTCCAAAATCTTGGGCTGAAAACAGGGCACCGGTTGACCGGTCAACCGCGGGTTGTAAATAAGCCTACGAAACAAAGCAGTAGGCCCTTTCTCCTTGACGCGGTCGACCGGCCATAGGGGCGCGGTCGACCGGTCACACCAGGTCCTCAAAACTTTAATTCCTTAATTACCTTAACCAACAACCCAAATTCATTTTCGGGGTTTCTAAACTACCCCAAAAATTATCCCGAACATCTACGACATTAATTCTAGCAGTAAATTTTCCAATTCCCGATTTGATTTCCGAGTTGATGATTTCAACCCGGACCTGTCATCTTGTAAACATCATATCAAATCGTAGAAAAATCAAAAAAATACGCGGTTAGCGTCCACATGACCATATCGAAAAGATCTACAACTTTCGTGTTTTGGTCGAAAGCTAAATCAATTCTTTTCCTGGCCAAAAAGGCCCCCTAATGTGACGGGTTACTATTCATCATCTTCTCCGAGACGATTTCGGCCATTAAAGCTTCTCCCAAGCTTTTGTCGCCTCACCCAACGTCCTACAACCTCAACCAACTACAAATACGCATATATTAAGGGTTCTAAACATCCTAGAACCCAAAACCACCAATTAATTTAGATTAAAACCTAAGTTCCACAAAATTGAAATATTATTGGGGTTTAATTGTTTTAACTCCCAAAAACCCATTTTATCCACGATAACCCACCTCAAAACCATTAGGGTTTGTTTATACCAAACTAAGGTATGAGATATTTATGCAAAAAAGATAAATAAAGCAAGTAAACACTTGCCTCGTGGATAAAATCCGACGACCTCGAGTCGAATCCGACGGAGTTTGGCACGAATCTCCATTTCTCTCCTCTTTTCTCTCCTCCTCTCTCTCGTCTTTCCTTTCTTTCTCCTTTCTCTCTATTCTCTTCCCTTCTCCCTCTTTAAATAGGAAGAAAAGGGGTTTTAACCCTTAAAACCCAAAAACGACTCGTTTACCCAATTACGAGTTACTTTTACCTCTAAAATTATCCGAAACTCATTTTCGACAATCGGACACTCTTTTCCGACTATCTCGGACATTTCGAGACTCACGGCGCAGTCGAAATTCCCATCCGAGGTACTTGACCGCAAATCACTATTCCAACCCAAAATAAATAAATGCGGGTTTTCCAATTAAAAATCTTACCTCGTGTCGCTTTACTCAACGACGACAAATAATTAAAATATTTCGACCTATATAGTCCCAAAAATAATTACAGCACCCATCGAAAATCATTCAATCCTCGAAAATCCCAAAAATTACTATTTAGGAAAATTCCCCAAATTCCAATTTATATCCAATTATGGAATTTAATGGTCTCCAAAAGGACGGGTTGTTACAAAGACCACACCCGGAATCTCCTAACCAACGCAGAAAAATACAACAAATGCTCATATGGCCTATAGGACTATATCCACCCTGTATTCATTATCCAGGGGGCTTCACCATACGCACGCAACTTCCCTTATGATAGCGATTTAGAGAGGTGTGTATCCATATTTTATTAATTAAGAAAATCATTTATCTTTCCATCTTGAAAACATTTATATTTTATTTTCAAAATCATTATCATCATATCATACATATATATATACTTTAATCATATAGTATATATATATATATATAGCATATTTTGCTCCTCGAATATATCTAAATGGCCATATTTGCCAATTACATCTAAGGATGACCATTAATCACAAACATTCTCTCAAAGAATCAAAATCATGCATTCATCTACGCATGACACTAAACCCAAAGTATTCCCAAGCATTCATTAAATTCATACCCCATATCGTACACTAAATTAATCCGAGGTCCCTAATTTCATCCCGGGGTTTATTCACCCTCAATACCATTATCTAGGAGTCCTAATATCATATCTAGAATCCCCGGTAATAATCTCCAAAACCATAGTTTAAATCTCCCTAAACTTTAAAAGGAGAAAACCTTAAAATTTTGCCAGGACCGAATCGATTCTGCCTGCCCGAATCGATTCGCTGGCCACCGAATCGATTCGCCCTGTCCGAATCGATTCGCCCTGTCCGAATCGATTCAAAATGGTTCTACTTTCAAATTGAATCTTACCGAATCGATTCGGCCTTTCCGAATCGATTCGGCTTGTCCGAAAATCCCAAATTTGCTTAGGGTTTTATATATAACCCAAAACCCAAAATTTAATCCACTCACCATTTAAACTATAAGTCGAATTTATTCCTATAAACCCAAAGTTTTCATCTCTCATCAAGTCCTTTAGAGGTCCCAACCCTTTTTTTTAGAACCCCTAATACTTATCTCCAATTAATTCTAACCTTAATTTATGACTAACGATTTCGATCTCAGACAGCTTTTCGTAGAAAAATCACTATATATCCAAAAACAATCAGAAAAATACGCGGTCAGTGCCCACACGACCGCGTCGAAGAGATATACAAATTTCTTTTTTTGACTAAGAGCCGAATCGATTCGTTCCTAGGCCGAATCGATTCGACAAGGATGCAAGTCCCACTATTCACCATCTTCTCCATCTCCAAATTTAAACCAACACCCAATCAATTTAAGATTTGTGGTTTTCCACTTCACCAACCAACAATATAATCATCTAAGCATCTATTTTTAACCAACACAACATTAATTTCATGGGATTCATCAACCACCCAAGAATCTAACCCTAACTCCATTAAATTCATTTCTCACAAAAACTACACCATTTTGATCCATTCAAGCTTAGATTTCTTATGAGGCAATTACTACATAAATTTCTATGAGTTCATTTCACAAAAACCCATTTTTATTCAAGAATCCCAACCCAAAATATTTAGGGTTTGTTTATACCAAACTATGATATGAGATTTATGCTCAAAAGTAAATAAAGCAAGTAAACACTTGCCTCGTGGATATAATCCGACGACCTCGAGCCGAATCCCGCGGAGTTTGGCCGGAATCTCCCCGTTCTCCTATTTTTCTCTCCTCCTCTCTCTCTTCTCTCTCCTTTCTTTCTTTCTTTCTCTTTTCTTCCATCTCTCCTTCTTTATATAGGAAGAAAAAGGATTTTAACCCTTAAAACCCAAAAACGACTCATTTACCCAATTACGAGTTACTTTTACCTCTAAAATTCCTCGAAACTCAATTTCGACAATCGGACACTCTTTTTCGACTATCTCAAACATTCCGAGACTCACGGCGCGGTCAAAATTTCCATCCGAGGTACTTGACCACAAATCACTATTCTACCCCATAATACTTAATGTCGGCTTTCTAATCAAAATCTGACCTTTTTGTCTCTTTACTCCACGGCGACATATAATTAAAATATTTCGACCTATATAATCCCAAAAATAATCACAACATCCATCGAAATTCATTAAATACTCGAGAATCCCCAAAATCACTATTTCGAGAAAGTCTCCAAATTGCCAATTTATATTTAATTATGGAATTTAATTGTCTCCAAAAGGACGAGTTGTTACATATACCTCACATGTTTTCATCTACAGATTTAGGTCTTCACCTACACCCACCCTCCACCTTAGTGATCCACGAGATCTTTCGTGAGTTTTTTCTATATCCCACCATCCATGAGAGTATTTGTACTAATATCACCTTACGTGACACAGGGATTGTTCCTCCATGTACGCCATTATCTTGTCATGGTGATTTTTATTTATTCCAACTCATTATTGTGTCACAGTGCGACCATTATCACTGTCCATTTATAGAATGGTCGTGTGCTTTCTCTCTGGCCCATCCCATCACTATTGCCAAACCATTTTGCCTCCCCATCCAATTTGAGCACCATGCCTATAGGGCCTTTGTTTACCTCACCTTTAGTATCAATAAGGCCCATGATCGGTGCCTCTTCACCCTTACTCTAATCTATCTTCTCCTTACCCCTATCCCTACCCACAATTGGTCCACCGATGCTTTACATAGCGTGAAGAACTTTGCTATACAAGTTCACTGGCATTGTAGTCTTTATACAACAAGACTGACTTTTTAGTCTTGCTTGGGGGTGATAAGCCATCACCCACACCATTTTTGGCACCAAGCTCTCTCCTAGATTATATCTTATTTTTGGGTGAGTTATGATCGGTCTGGATGAAGAGCTTAAACCTGGCACTATCGGGAGGCAGCCCGTCATATCTTGTTTCTAAGTATAAGTCTTATCTTGTTTGGGGGTGGTTTTCTATCCTCCCCTAATGCATTTAATATTCTTTATAGACTTGTATATATTTTTGTAGATTTATTCTTAAGGTTCAACCTTTGTTTCATCATGCGGTACATTTTCATTTGCGGTTCATTATGGCAATATATTTCCTGCCTTGTGCTTTCATTTTTCATATATTGTTTTAATCATCGCGGACGATGTTCCTTTTTGATTGGGGGTGGAAAAGTTATCAAAATCGTACCTCTTTTGAAAAAAATTCAAAAACAAATAATTTTAACTTTTTTGTGTAGTTTAACTCAATTTCTTTATGCATGAACTTTCTACCATCCCACTTTTAGAAATATTAGAATACCCTTGTTTGACCCAAAAATTACACTTTTTCCCACAAAATTAATTAATACCTCTTAATGAGTAATTGCACTATAAATTCCTAAACTTGTAAATTTCCACTATCATGTTTTATGATCAATAGTTGAAGAGGAATAATAGTCTCGAGAGGGCCTTAAAAAATCACCAACACTTACGACACTCTCCCCAGCGGAGTCATAATTGAAGAACACCACAGTCATTAACTCTTTAGGTCAGCAAAATTGACCTTTACCCTTTAAATCAATCATCTATAGTCTTTAGGTCAACAAAGTTAACCTAAGTCTAAAGAACTGACCTCAACCCTCTGGATCCGTCATATCAACTCATTAGTTACACATAAATGACCTAGATTTGCATAATCGACCTTGATCCTTTAAATCAGTCATCTTAATTATTTTTGTTTGCAGAATTAACCAAGGTCTACAGAATTGACACCAACCCTATAAATCAGTCATATCAACTCTTTAGGTTCACAGAATTAACCTAGATTCGCATAATCGACCTCAAATCTCTAAATCAGTCACCATAACTCTTTAGCTCAACATAATTCACCTATGTTCTCACAATCAACCTCGACCCTCTAAGTCAATCATCTCAACTCTTTAGGTCTACAGAATTGACTTTGATGCAAATAATCAATCATCTCACATCCTTAGATCAATAAAAAAACCTAGGTCTATAATTTTGACATTCGCCCTATGAAACGGTCACCTCAAATCTTTATTTTATAAAATCGACCTCGGCCCTCTAAATCAATCGTTTCAACTCTTTAGTTCCACGTAATTGACCTTGACCCTCTGAAATGGTCATCTAAACTCCTTAGGTCATCAGAATTGACCTAGGTCTATAGAATAGACAATAATCCTTTAAATTGGTCATTTTAACTCATTAAGTTCGTAAAACTAACTTAGGTTCACCGAATTGACCTCAAAACTTTGAATTGGTTTTCTCAAATCCTAATTAGTCAGAATTGACCTAAGACCACAGAACAACTTCGACCCTCTGAATCAGTCACCTTAACTATTTAGGTCCACAAAATTGACTCCAACCCGTTACAGCAATCACCTTTAAATTCCCAAAGGGGGCTCTGTAGACTTTGCATCTTTGTACCCTTTAAATACATCCTTAGGTCCTTAACACTTTTTGTCCCACCATGAGACCTTAAGTTTCACTCCAAAACCTGATCCAAGGGCTACAGGGAACTTTGGAGCCCATTTTTACTTTGATCGACTCTCTAATTGGAGCGAAGCTCATTGAACTCTTATAGGGCTCTAAATCCTCTTTCAAGTATCCCATACTGTGCTCGAATAGGCCTCACATTTTGTGCACACCTACCTTTTTACTCCAAACCCTGATCTAGCAGCCATTGGGCATTCCCGAGCCCTAATTGAATTTGGTCAAATCCCAAACTCGAGAAAAGTTTCACACTCACAGGGCCCTAAATCCACTTTCCAACGGTCCATAATGTGCATAAATTGGCCTCACAATTCCTTCATATTTTACTTTTCACTTCTGTGACACCCCGCCTAATTAAATATCGAGTGATCAGTCCTTCATTAAATTAAAATCAAGGTGAACGGTTGGTTCATTCTTAGCATCACTATTGCAAAATAAATTTCCAGTTTAAACACCCAAATTAATTAAGCTAAGTGACAAAGCAATTTAAACCTTATCTCTGTTTTATTTAATTCCATTATGAATACCTTTTTCCAATGATTAACAGTTAAGAATCGCATCAATGTTAAAGATGGCAATCAACACACGAGAATTTAACCATTCAAATAATTTAATACCAAGTTTAAAAAACTATAAATGCCATCATCCTGACAAGAATAAAATCCCAAAGAGTACTAAATACTGAAAATAAGAGAATATAAATCTTTGACAAATCCAACTGAATAGGGAAACGGGTGACACATGCCCTAACTAATCAGAACTAAAATAAGAGTAGAGTCAACAATGAGGTCGTCTAAGCAATGGGCTTCAACTCCCACATAAGCTGCAGCGCGTCCGTTCCAAGGAATCTAAGCATGATGCCCCTGTGGCTGGGCACCTGTAATACATACATATATGTATATATATAAGAGAGAGAAAAATACAGGAAACGGGTCAGAGATCGAGTGTAAAATAGTTTCTTTTTAAAATGCTTAGCGGCTAATGCAACTAGTGTGCGACACTCTCTTGAGAATTATCACCTCTCTTCTAGTGTGCACGTCTACCATACTAATAAATCTCATAAGTTTCTCCAACATATTCTCCATAAGGTTTTATCAGGTGAAAAGCGAGGTTATGATAGTTACTTTAGGAAATCTTTCTCTTCAAGATTTCTTACGTTATTTAGAACAAATCATTTCCCTTATAAAGTTCCCAAACACTTATAATAAAATTGAAGCATTTATTCATTAATTATCTACTTATACGCAAAGTAGAAAGTTCCTATATAGATATAAGTATATATATTATTCACATATAATATATATACTAATCGCACCCCACATAAAACCTATGGTGCTGGTATACTCTGCTATCAAGCACCCATATCACACAAACTATGGGAAATACTAGTTCGGAATCACTCTTGAACTGTATTAACTCAATAAACAAACAAATGGAGGCGAAGCATAGTTCCAGGTCCTAAAAGGTCAGCACATACCCTCACTTCTCTTAGAACATCTGACTATCATTTTAGATAGCCTGTATCTAGGATACTATCTTCTAGGGTACGAGTCAATATCCCCCATAAAGGTCCAATCGAGATAAGACTGTCCCGGCATAGAAACCTCCATGATAGCAAGTAGCCCGGGTATGATTTTTACACAAATACATAATATATTCATAGTCACACAGTCATATATATAAATATTCACATTTTCTAACTTAGGTGTGCCCACGACCCATAATTATAATTATCCATTGTTTACACAATTTACTCCTTTATCTCGCGTAATGGATTCGTCTCTTTTCTTCTCATATATAATTTATTTCATACTTACTTCTCATCTATCTGAGTATTATATCTCACTTAGTATAATTTCAGTAGGTATACCATCTTTAACCTTCTGGCTTAAGTCTTTCACGAGTCCCTTGATTCATTAACGAATTTACTCACAATCTCTAATGTGTAATGAAACTCCCCGTTAACCCACTATTTCGTCCCATATTAAATTTCGTTCAACAAGGTTTATTTAGACCCTATTGGTATTCCTCACGACTCCTCATATTCTATAAATAATAAGCGATGGTTCCAACGTAATTAAACCGGATTAAAGGAAAAGGGGAAAAATATGCAGTTTTCAGAAGGGGTCGATCTATCGGTGTTCTTGGGTCGATCGATCGATTGAAGCAGTTCTTGCCCAGAAACTATAATTTCAACCTACGGGTTGCAACCAATAATCTTCTCCAAAATTCCATTTAAAACTCCCAAACTCCCAAAAAATGTTACTACTGGTTCTATATACATATATGCATGAATTTCTACGTAAGACATGTATAATTTCTTCAACAGGATTTGAATTGGAGGGCCAATTCGTATTAACTATCAAGAACCCTAATTTTCATTAAACTTCCATTCTTTTAAATTTCTTTTCTAGATTTCTTGCTTCTAATCTCATACCAATTCGTGGGTTATCCTCTACGTATGATTGGGATATCCAGAAGATAATTATTTCCACCAAAACATGTGATTAAATCCTCAAATTCCTCAAATTCTTCTATGGAACATGTGTATAACAATCCTAATCTAACATGGATGAAACAATAACTAAAAGAAAAGCAAGATAGATACTTGCCTGGAATTTGATTTTCTGATTTCTGGACGAAAGAGGTATGGTTGCGTTCCTCATCGCTTGATCTACGCTTTGGTGGTGGTGGCGGTGTAAACGGTTGAGTCTTTGGTCTTGAATTGCTTGGAAAACTCACCCACTCCTTCTCTAATGGTCGTTCTTTGATTTTGTGTTTGTTAACCCTATAAGGCAACTACTAAAGGCTGATTTATCCTTAGAAAATTCGTAGGTTTCATTACCCAAAAAGTCAAATGTCTATAATACCCTCCCGGGATGCCAATTAGGCCTAAAAATACCCCAAGACCCAAACTAACCCCCCCTCCCCCCCCAGCTGCATTATTTTGACTATCTCGATCCCTCCGGATGCATTGGCGCACTCGAAATGACCATACGGGCAACTTTTATTTATTCACTTTTAATAATAATAATTTAGTCCTGACACGACACGGGCGCGTCCCTACTTAAATTTCTATAATTGTCATTTTATTCACTCGTGACATTTTTTATAAAATCAATCTTATATATTACTTTACTCATTTAGTAATATGCGACAACTTCCCAATAATTACTAAGTCTTGTCACGCTAGTACATATTTAAAACAAACTTTTGGATTAATATTAAATTAATTTATGTCAATTAAATTTAATAAATCCTTGAATTTAAAATCCATAAAAATACGGGGTATTACATACTTCCCCCCTAATAACGGAATTTCGTCCCGAAATTCAGAAAATAAGGCCTACCTAGTAAAACAATTCTGGTTACTTTATTAATACGCAAACTATCTTCGTAGTAAGGTGGTCAATCACTATAGCCCCCGTCTCACAGTAAGCTTGTTAAACGCTCTCATTAACGACACATCACATTATGCTCCTAATCAACGATATTCACATAAGACGAGCCTATACATTATTGACTTCCATTATCAATATTGTTAGGAGGCCGTACCTCACTACGTGTCAACTACTTGTATTTTTCAAATTACAAAACTCCTATGTTGAGAGAAATTATATGAACATCTGGCCACTTTTGTCAGTTTTTTAAATCTCGATTTTCGATTACGAAATTCTAAGCCGCCTAAAATGGTTCATGGTAATTCCACCTTAGTCATCGGATTATTCTCGACCGATCAAAAATTCTGATTATCCACTCACCTCTAAACATATAGAGGGAGAACAGTTAATGTTTTTACACACTAAAACCTCAGTAAACACCTTGTTCGCAACAAATAGGTACGAGTGCTTCCACGAGACTCTACCTTACTATACTTCACTTGCTAGCTATATCCATTGTCAAAATGAAATGATCACTGAAACACCCCGCCCGCCCGGGGAGAGCTAACGGAGTGCTACTGTCGATAAAACTAACCAAATCCACAAATGACAAGGTATAGAGCATCTAAACCAAATCCCACAAATATAAAATAATCCACTAATCTCGAATTCTTCAAATAAATACAACAAGTCTCTCGAAATATACCAACTATCTAACTCGAAATAAAAATAAATTCCAATGCTCTATACATCAAAATAAATACAAATCTTCCAACTTGGATTCTCGAATATTCTTCCCAAAATAATACATTCTCCAAATCAAATCCAAAGCGCCCAAATCTGCACTAACGTGCCACTAAAAGAAAATATGGGGAAGTACACAATACGATAGGAAAGATTCTTAACAAAAATTAGCGGTGAATAAAACGTAACAATACGAGTACGAATATTCAAATCAAATGAAAATCTCATAAGCATTTTTATCAGTATAATTTCTCAATAACACATTAAGCGGGTCACCAAGCCTCACCACCATACCGCACCTATGCATTCTTAAGCATATCCAAAAAAAGGAATATTGGCAGGTGCCCAACCTCCGTGCCATATTAAAATATCATGACAACATGCTCAACACAATAATAATACCACATGAATCAAAATTAGATTCCAACAAATATTTCCAGATTCCAATGAATTTAGCAATTCAAATATGAGTCAATAATGACAAGAAAACAATGAGAATGATACTCGCGAGATTAAGGAGCATATTGTGTAAAATCCCATACCTCAAAATCATCACATATATTCAGCCTCAAAATCAAATCGCACCATCATGCTCCTCTCACGAAAATAATTAAATCTCGTTCTAGCCCAAACTCAAGAAAACCACAAATAAGCCTTATAATCTAAGGTTGAAATCTTGAATAAGTTTGGGGCTATGATTTGTATATGAAAGGGTGTAATTCTAGAGAGGTCTTCTGGTTAGAAAGTTTGAGAAAAAGTGATTTGAAAAGCCAAACCACGAATTTTTTTATATATAAAGGATTAAGAGTTTGATTAAGAAAAGAGTTCTAATCAGATATAAACACTAAAAAATTTATTTTTCATGATCGGGTCGTTGGAATTGGATGAAATTTTACAGAGAATTAGCTGAAGACAAGAGGAAGCTGCAAGAAAAAAATTTGCTCGATCGGACCGTTCAATATTTTTAAATATTTTTTTTGCTAGAGAGTTTTATGTTTTGAGGACTCTAAGAGAGTTTTATGATTTGAGGACTCT
This sequence comes from Sambucus nigra, assembly GCA_949130495.1. NCBI lineage: Eukaryota > Viridiplantae > Streptophyta > Magnoliopsida > Dipsacales > Adoxaceae > Sambucus > Sambucus nigra. Next base: position 377,067,756 of record OX422220.1, read on the forward strand.
TCTATATAATAAAAATTCAATTAAAACTCCATTTTAATTCTTATTCTAATTCCTTTTGAAAATTTATTTTTTAAATATAAGAACCAACATTATAAATTATAAAATTTATAACATCCAAAATTTCATTTTTCTTCAATTTCCAAAAATTAATTTAAAAATTCCCATTTTAAAAAATCCGGGTTGTTACAATCACCAAGATTCCAAAATTACCTTCACGTGTCTCTACTAATCGTTAATCACCATGCGCCTACTCCCCGGCTATGGGTGATACGTCCTACCCAAAATCAAACGTTATCCTCGCTGCTTCCTGAAATCCCATATTGAAGGTGGGATTCAAAATTCTCATCCCGATTCAGAAAATAATACCGTGTAGGACCACGTAATGGCGCGATCCTTCCTTTTAAAGGAAGACTGGGCACACTAGTTAATATTGTAAATCACCCCAAAGGAATATTAATCACTTCCTTCTTGGGTGACTTGTTCCACATGTTCGGATGAACCCTTGATCTTTCCTTGAAGCTGGAAACCCATCCAAGAAACTTTATCGACTTTACCGACCTCTTCCATTACAGGAATTGTCGATAGCCACAAAATTCTCTGGTTGATCCTCTTATTCCAACCATTTTCTATCTATTAGTGGTGCATGCAGATACTAATCACTATGTCCCGCTCGACATAGACTTCTACTTGTAACGTCTCACATTAAGTGACACTTAATACTCCCCTTCTTTCCTTTGAGTATACTGAAAGTTCCGACCCATACACTTTTCTCCATAATGTGCACTTCTGGGACTTTTAAACCGTACTAGCATATTCACTCTTTTCACGCATCAGCCACTCTCAACATTTGACTAATTATAACTCCAGTCTGAGTGTTCTCTATAATAATTGAATTCTACCCTTCTTAAGGGATACCCCTTTTTAAATGGCTTCCCACAACCTTCTAACCAGATTCGATGTGCTACTCTGGACACAAATGTATCGATTTATCGTCTTTCACACGGTGCCCAATACACTGTACCACTTCCACTTTGTTATGTTAATCGCACAGACATTTATTCCACACGTCTATTTCCACGTCCCTCCAACTCGGATGATTTTGACATCAGCTAACCAGGATGCCCACACACCCTATAAACCATGCATACTAGCATAAGAATCACCAACGCTTCAAACATAGCACCCAATTTTTTATTTTCCTAGTGCTCACAATGTGATTACAACACTTGGGTACTCTCAATCACCCTAGAAATTGAAATATTAAATCCTCCTTATCATCGTTCCACACCTGAACTCGTGGTGATAAAACAAAACTTTTAATGCTTTCTTTCCACATAACCGGCTCCACTGGCCTTAATTCATAATTTAACTTCCAATATACAGATATAATTACCTGCTCCTACTACGACCGAGGTATCAAACTCAAGACTAATGACCAAACATCTTCCTACTTCCAACCTTACGCTAAGTTTCATGCATGGGATGTCTCGCAAAGTGAAATCCAAAGAAGGAACCCCCCCGATACACTACTACCTAGCATTGTCGGTTATCAAAATCCGTTAGGCCCTCCTTCCATAACATGTACCCCTTTATTCCGTCTCTTGACTGATAAAGTTACATATCCTCCCGTAATTATGCTTAACAAAGAACATTTTGCCAATTGTACAATCGTTCAGTATTAGTAGTAATCACATTCCACAAACCTCAAATACCTACAATCGGGGTTCTTGAAATCCTGTCCCCAAACATATGGGTACAAATCTTAACTCTCACATCTCTAAAGGATAGATATATCAATTCGCTCTTCCTAACACCAAGTCCTGAGCGCTAAACATAATAATGAGTTAAATCTTTTCGCTCAACAGTAGACCCAATACATACCGAATCATAACAACAAAGTCCCTACACACACCGGGATCAAATATCTCGGCACCACTATCGCCTCTGAAATCTCTAAAATAGATAATATAAGTGTGAGTCTGGACCTCTCGCATGTGAGGCCTCGCCAGAACAAAACATGTTGCACTAATGCAACCACTCTGATAGCCATGAAATAACTACCTACTATCGTACTAACCATTACTATAGAGTTGTAACCAAGACAATATCATACTCGTATATCATATCACTAAAATGAGTAATCACAATAAAGTATATAACACTATTAATACACCCATTATTTCTCCGCGGATAGCACTAAGGATAATCCCGCTACACAAGGGAAAATATTAACATAATAATAACATTTATAGTTATACGCACTAAACTCATCTCACATGCTAATCTAGCAATGAACAAAATATAGTGACTCGATCGTATTACATAAAATACGCCTCATCCTCCGAGGATAAAACTCATACTTCTACCTTGCCAATCATCTTGGCTACTTAATGGTCTTCCAGACATTACGCGTCTTTATGAACCAAATCAGAAATTATATTAACCATTTCCCTTGTAAGCACCATACCCTTGCCCTTATTCTCGCTTCGAAATTTTTTAGCTCATGTGGTTTTACTCCCCACAAAATACCTCAACACATAACCCACTTTTCTCCTAAAATACATTCGAAAACTCACGAACGATAGGAATCGAATTCAGGAGAATCACAATCTCCTTAGAGGTATCCTCCTCTATGTAGTACAAACGGGTGGAAGGTCCTCCCTCTGGGTGAGGTATCGCCTCCAAAGCATCTCCTGCCCCCACAATGGCAAAGATAATACTCCTACCAAAACAATTTATCATGGCTCTGTACGCAGTGAGCCAATCCATGCTAATAATGACGTCATGCTCACGTATGACTAAAACTAGTATAACTATAGGTAAAAATCAAACTACCAAACTATATACCTACACCTCGGCATATAAAGAAAATTACAGACCCTTTCCCAATGATGAGTCTACGTATGACACTGTACTCTCAGTAATGTTCTAAAAATCCTAAGGTCCGTGCAAAGTGAGTATCTATGAAATAGTGTGACGCCCCAATATTTAATAAAATGTGTCCCATAGTACTATAAGGAAGGAACGTACCATCAATGGCCTATGATGGCTGCTGAATTTCATCATGCTGGATGTCATACACACATTCGTGCTATTTTTGCCCCTGCTATTGGGTTATCTTACTCTTATCTGGGCAATCTTGCCTCCGGTGACCCATCCTGCCACAATTGAAGCATCTACCTTTAAATTGTTCATTTAACAGCGGTGTTGGTTTTGGTCCGGTTGTACAGTTTGACTTTTTCCTTGGCCTTGTTGTGCACCTTGATGAAAAATGACATCTGGTTGAGGACGGTCCCTCCACTTGTGACCCATTTGTACACACTCATAGCAGAGCCCTGAAAGTTCTCGTTGGTTGGGTCGGAGTTCCTCTCCAGTCTGATACGGACAAGTTCGACGTTTATGACCATCCATTCCACATTTGAAACACCTCTTTGTGACTTCACTCTGACCTTGACTTTGTTGGCCCTGACGCTTTTTGGTTTCCCTGCACAATTTGTTACCTTTGTGGCTTTTACGGTCTTGAGGAGCTTGTTGTTGTGATTTTAGTGTCTTCGCACACTTGTTATTTATAGTTTTGATAGATTTATTGTACTCTCTAGATCTTTTGCCCCTATAAGATGTGTGATGTGTCTTGAAACTGTAAGACCGCAGTGGTAACTGCATGTGCCACAATACCTGCTAACTCGGCGGTTCATACTCTCACAGGAGACACCTGAGGTGTGAGCTGACCTCGCTCATTGACTCCCCTACCGACATTAGCTTGTTCTTCTTGACGATCCATCTGAAAATTTAAATAATCTGGATGAGTTCATCACTAACATAAACAAATAACAGAAGCATGAATTTCCAATGCAAAAAGAACATTCCTAATATTAGGGCTCTAAATCAAAGACGCAAAGCTGGAAACGAAGTATGTCGTATCCTAAAGGACACTAGAACCTAATGCTCTGATACCACCTGTGACACCCTAACTAATTAAATGTCGGGTGATTAGTCCTTCATTAAATTAAAATCAAGGTGAACGATTGGCTCATTCTTAGCATCCCTATCGCAAAATAAATGTCCAGTTTAAACACCCTAATTAATTAAGCTAAGTCACAAAATAATTTAAACCTTATCTTTGTTTCATTCAATTCCATTATGAAAACCTTTTTCCAATGATTAACAGTTAAGAATCGCATCAATGTTACAGATGGAAATCAACACACAATAATTTAACCATTCAAATAATCTAATACCAAGTTTAAAAAAACTATAAATGCCATCATTCTGGCAAGAATTAAATCCCAAAGAGTACCAAATACTGAAAATAAAAGAACATAAATCTCTCACAAATCCAACTGAATAGGGAAATGGGTGACACATGCCCTATCTAATCAGAACTAAAATAAGAGTAGAGTCAACAACGAGGTCGTCTAAGCAATGTCCTACAACTCCAACATAAACTGCAGCGCGCCCGTTCCAAGGAATTTAAGCATGATGCCCCTATGGCTGGGCACCTGTAATACTTACATATCTATATATAAGAGAGAGAAAAAAAAAAGACAAGAAACGGGTCAGAGACCGAGTGTAAAATAGTTTTTTTTTAAATTATCTTAGCAAGTATTTAAAATGCTTAGCAACTAATGAAACAACCAAGTTAGTGTGTGACACTCTCGTGAGAATTCTCACATCTCTTCTAGTGTGCACGCCTGTCGTACTAATAAATCTCATAAGTTTCTCTAACTTATTCTCCATAAGGTTTTATCAGGTGAAAAGAGAGGTTATGATATTTACTTTAGGAAATCATTCTCTTCAAGATTTCTTACATTATTTAGAACAAATCATTTCCCTTATAAAGTTCCCGAACACTTATAATAAAATTGAAGCATTTATTCATTAATTATCTACTTATACGCACAGTAGAAAGTTACCATATATATATACATATATATATTATTCACATATAATATATATACTAACAGCACCCCACATAAAACCTATGGTGCTGGTATACTCTGCTATCAAGTCCCCATATCACACAAACTAAGGGAAATACTAGTCCGGAATCACTCTCGAACTGTATTAACACAATACACAAAAAAATGGAGGCGAAGCATAGTTCCAGGTCCTAAAAGGTCAGTACATACCCTCACGTCTCTTAGAATATCTGACTATCATTTTCAGATAGCCTGTATCAAGGATACTATCTTCTAGGGTACGAGTCAATAACCCCCATAAAGGTCCAATCGAGATAAGACTGTCCCGACGTAGAAACCTCCTTCATAACAAGTATCCCGGTTATGATTTTTACACAAATACATAATATATGCACAGTCACACAGTCATATATACAAATATTCATTTTTTCTAACTAAGGTGTGCCCACGACCCATAATTATAATTATCAATTCTTAGCACAATTTACTCCATTATCTCGCATAATGGATCCATCACTTTTATTCTCATATATAATTTATTTAATACTTACTTCTCATCTCTCGAAGTATTCTATCTCACTAAGTATAATTTCAGTAGGTATACCATCTTTAAACTTCTGGCCTAAGTATTTCATGAGTCCCTCGATTCATTAACGAATTTACTCACAATCTCTAATGTGTACCAAAATTCCCCGTTAACCCACTATTTCGTCTCATATTAAATTTCATTCAACAGGGTTTATTGAAACCCTATTGGTCTTCCTCACGACTCCTCATATTCTATAAATAATAAGCAAGGTTCCTACGTAATTAAACCGTATTAAAGGAAAAGGGGGAAAATATGCAGTTTTCAGAAGGGGTCGATTGATCGAGGGAATGGGGTCGATCGATCAACCGGTGTTCTTGGGTCGATCGATCGATTGAAGCAGTTCTTGCCCAGAAACTATAATTTCAACCTACGGGTTGCAACCAATAATCTTCTCCAAAATGCCATTTAAAACTCCCAAACTCCCAAAAAATGTTACTACTGGTTCTATATACATATATGCATGAATTTCTACATAAGACGTGTATAATTTCTTCAACAGGATTTGAATTAGAGGGCCAATTCGTATTAACTATCAAGAACCCTAATTTTCATAAAACTTCCATTCTTTTAAATTTCTTTTCCAGATTTCTTGCTTCTAATCTCATACCAATTCATGGGTTATCCTCTACGTATGATTGGGATATCCAGAAGATAATTATTTCCACCAAAACATGTGATTAAATCCTCAAATTCCTCAAATTCTTCTATGGAACATGTGTATAACAATCCTAATCTAACATGGATGAAACAATAACTAAAAGAAAAGCAAGATAGATACTTGCCTGGAATTTGAGTTTCTGATTTCTGGACGAAAGAGGTGTGGTTGCGTTCCTCATCGCTTGATCTACGCTTTGGTGGTGTTGGCGGTGTAAACGGTTGAGTCTTTGGTCTTGAATTGCTTGGAAAACTCACCCACTCCTTCTCTAATGGTCGTTCTTTGATTTTGTGTTTGTTAACCCTATAAGGCAACTACTAATGGCTGATTTATCCTTAGAAAATTCGTAGGTTTAATTACCCAAAAAGTCAAATGTCAATAATACCCTCCCGGGATGCTAATTAGGCCAAAAAATGCCCCGAGACCCAAACTAACCCCCCCCCCCCCCCCCGAGTACATTATTTTGACTATCTCGATCCCTCCGGATGCATTGGCGCACTAGAAATGACCGTACGGGGAACTTTGATTTATTCACTTTTAATAATAATAATTTAGTCCTGACACGACACGGGCGCGTCCCTACTTAAATTTCTATAATTGTCATTTTATTCACTCGTGACATTTTTTATAAAATCAATCTTATATATTACTTTACTCATTTAGTAATATTCGACAACTTACCAATAATTACTAACTCTTGTCACGCTAATACATATTTAAAACAAATTCCCGGATTAATATTAAATTAATTTATCTCAATTAAATTTAATAAATCCCTGAATTTAAAAGCCATAAAAGTACGGGGGTATTACAACTCCAAACTCTTATCCAAAGTCCACTAGATTCTCTCGTGAGCCTTTTGACTTTGGTCAGCTCTCCAACTCAAGTGAAGGTCATTACACTCTCATAGGGCTTTGAATCCCCTTTCTAATGGTCTATATTGTCCACAAATCATCCATACGATTCACGTGTACTTGCTTTGTTTACTCCAAGAACCCCCGTCTAGAGTTTATCAGGTACTTTCGAGCCCCGTTTAACCTTGGCCAACTCTTGAAGTTGGGAATGGCTCATGTATTTTTATAGGGCTCTGAATGCCCTTTACAACGGTCCTGGATGTGTGCAATTTGGACTTATGATTTGCATTTTATGCCCATTTTCCATAAAAAGTCCGTTGCGGATTATCTATAGGAGCCTCATAGTAGGGGTATACTTTACTTTTATAGCAAGTCAGGGGTATGTTGATGGGTAGGCCAGAGCCTATGTAGATCTGTATCCCCTTAGGTTTTATATATTTTTTTATGTTTAAAAGGCCATGCCCTCATTCCTAAAGTCCCCCTTTTAGCAATCAGAAACATTCCCTTGAAATCAGTGCACTATCATTCAAAAAAATTTAATTTCGCAACATTCCTTTCATCTTGCTAATATCATTTTCATATAACATTTGGACACTTACCTCACTCCTACTTAACCACCATTCCACCACCATAAAATCAATATATTCTCCTCCAAAAGTTAATAGCAAATACATCTATGAGGTCTAACCTTACTCTTTTTAATTCAATTATATAGTTTTGTTTACTTACTTTGTATCCATTTTTATATCTTTTATTTTTACTCCATTATCTCACATCAACTAATATCCTTTTTTTATTATTAGTATTCACTTGATTTATTTTCATAAAATCAAAATGTCCAAAAAAGAGGGTCTACTTATAAACTCCAGAATTAGGATTCCCTCACATTTTCTACACTTTACACCTGTGCACTTTTTCATCAAAAATAATTAAAGAGAAATCCTAAATTTAGGTTTATGGGTTAAATCCCACCCTTATGACATGTCAAAATACGTGGACTTTGATGCCTATTGTGGTTACATAAGTATCCCAAGTCATTATTCGGATTCGAGTCCTATTTTATTCTTTGTAGGGTTATAGTATTTTAATGACTTCTAACCCAAGAAATCGATAATCTCGTAATTGTTAAGAAATTTGTTTGATAGGTTGCAATCATAAAGATAAGTAACAAGTTCCTTCGAATGTGTGGAATTGGTTATCAAGAAGAAAATAAATTGTTATACCCTTTGGTGAGTTATACTATTAGATAGTGATCGCGCCGGTATGTGGTCCTACCCAGTATTATTATAAATTAGGATGAGACTCTTGAAACCCACCTTCAATATGAGGTATAAGGAATAAGTGGGAATGGTTTTGTTTTGAGAAAGCTGTATCACCTATAGCTTGAGGAATAGGCACAAGGTGATTGACGACTGGTGGAACTGTATGAAAGTAAATTTTAGACTCATTGCGATCATTTGATTACCACAACGGGTATAGATCGTAAGTGAAGTATAAAATGGTAATGGGGAGAGAATATTAATTGATAGGAAAGTTGTGTGAAAGCACTCGTACCTATTAATAATGGACAAGGTACTTACTGAGGTTTTGAGTGGATAAACCTTACCATTCTTCTTCTAGATGTTTAGAGGTGATATAATTATCAGAGTGTTGGAGCAGTCAGAAGTTAGAGTCCGATGACTATAATGGGATAACCACAAACCATCTTAAGTGGCTTGTTCCTTATGTAAAAGTCACACCGCCGAGAATCGAGATTTGAAGAACGGACAAGAGGAGTCAGATATTCTATGGTTTCTCCCAGGATGGGAGTTTTGTGTTTAAATAAAAGCAGGAGTTGATACGAAGTGAGGTACGATCTCCCAATAATATCGAGACAATACGTACAATGATGTGTAGGCTATTCTTATTCGAATGTTGTTTAGTAAGAACACAACGTGAGGTGCATTTATTAAGGCATAACCCTATAACTGATAAAGTGTCAAGATTGTTCAACGAGCTTGTTGTGAAGCGAGGGCTGTAGTGATTGAGCCTTTCTTTGTATTTTGTTTTGAGTACTGGAGGATACCTCATTTTTCCAGGTATGCCTACATTTCCGAATTTTGGGACAAAATTCCGGTATTAGGGGGAATATGTAATACCCCGTAATTTTATGGCTTTTAATTATGAGATTAATTAAATGAAATTTCTTTTAACTATGGGATTAATTAAATTAATTTGGGATAATTAATTGGAAATTATTTCGGATTTAAATAAGTAGCAAGGCGAGAGTTAGTATTTAAATATGATGATAATGTGAATATTACTGAGTAATTATGGTAATAGGTGATTAGTGAATTGATTAAAATTATCGTGAGTTGAAAATACGGCAGTTTCGATAATTAAGTTGGGACGCGCATGTCAGTCGTGTCAGGACCAAATTTAATGGATTTAAAAGTATTTTATTTTTATGTCATCCGTATGATCATTTTGAGTGCACTAACGTATTCCTAAGGGTCGAGAGAGTCCGAAAACACTAGTCGGGGGTTTAGTTTGGATCCCGGGGCATTTTTAGGCCTAACTGGCAACCCGGGATGGTATTTTAGTCATTTTAATTTTTAATGAATAGTGACCCACGAAAATTAGGTGATATTTATCAGCCAATATTAGGGCTATTAGGGACATTATCATCCAAAAATGTAGGAGTGGGCAACGTGAGAAAGAAGACAAGTTACAAAGAGGGGTTCCAACCCATAACCACCTCGCACTACCATTATGCATCGGATCTGTCATCGGAGATAGAAGGAGAACCAACCATTAACATCACTAACGGATCATAATATTTATTTTTCCAGGCAAGTGATTTATCTTGCAAAGATTTATGGCATATTTTCTACATGATAAATTAGATTTGGAGACAAATTATGAATAACTGTGATAATGTGAAATTGGTGACTAAATCATGAACTTGGGTAGGTTTGCATGTAGTGGACCTTCTTGAATCATTAGGGGAATGAATTGTAAACTAAGAATTAGGAAATCATGAAATTAATTTGGGGTTTTTAATGATTTTTTAAGAGATGAGGAAAAAATAGGGTTATAGTATTTTAATGACTTTTAATCCAGGAAATCAATAATTTGTGATGTTTTGATAAATATTGAACATTAAGATTGGTGTAGTAATGTTGGTTCATGATTATTATACTCATTTGGGGAGTTTGGGGCATTGGAATATGATTTGGAGGTGTAAAAATGGAGAATCGCGTAACTGTTAAGAAATTCTGGGCGAATACCTGCTTGAACGATCGATCGATCCAAGAATGTCGATCAATCAATCCTTTTCTTCGATCGATCGACCTCTTCTGATTTTTGGTAATTGTTTTTCGTTATGGTTTAATGAAAATCCCATGGATGATGATAATTCTTCGGGTGATTAATTTAATATTGTAGGACTTAGTTAAGGTCAGCAGGGTCTTAGTTGATGCCCGGAAAGATGGTTTACCTTATGGAATTGAATGATATTGCTTACGAAGGTCTACCGAGTGAGATATGGTTAGAAATCGTTCGAATTGAAACAATAATGGGAATGGATACTGATGTAAGGAAAAGGACAGTAACGGAGGGACTTTAAGTTACTAAGATAACATTAGAAACTAATATGAGACCTAGTAACCTTTTGGGATAGGCTTAAGTACTCAAATTGATACGACAAGAGAGTTATCAAGCTAACTATATATTACGTATGATGTTCGGGATAAACTTGCTACGTATGAGACTTACTAGATGGAATGTGTGAATATCTATATTCAAATATGATTACTTAGGTTGTGTGAATGCCTAGTGTATGGAATTCTTATGTGTATGACATACCTACAGTACCTGCTATCACGGGAGGTTGGTTTTCGAGAAAAGGGCCATCTTATCTATGTGTGCCTTCGGGGGGATTTAGATTGGTACCTTAAGGACATTAGTGTTCCCGTAATACCCTATACATTTATGGATATTTAAATTACATAAGTGGGTGTAATTTGATAATTAGAGGAATTACTGTGAATAGTAATTTTAGAATTAATGAGTGTTAGATTATTACTGATGTGTGTCATATCTACTTTTGGTACTAAGTAAATAAGTCGGAATATTTTTATGTCATGTCCCAGTTGGGTAAAGCGACGAGAAATATTGCACATTGGAGAAAATGCATGTTGAGAAGTGTTGGATCTGATTAGTAGATTTTTGTTAAGTGATTCAGATTGAGATTTTGAGTGCACGGTTGGTTTCAGAATGGCCGAGTTAGTGAAAATAGAGCACCTGGGGGTAGCATTTGGGTTCCGGGGACTTTTGGACTAGTAGGGACTCCCTAGTGAGTAAAGGAGTCATTTTTGGGTTTTATAAGGGATAACCCTTATCTCTTCTCTTTTAACACAGGAGAGAGAGAGAGAGAGAGACCGAGAAAGGAAAGAAACAAGTGAAAAGAGAAAATGTTTACCAGAGGAGAGAAAATGGGATTTTGGCCCAAACTCCACGGGATTCGACTCGAGGTCATCGAATTTTATCCAGAGGCAAGTGTTTACTTGCTTTATTCAATTGAGTGTGTGTATCTCAAATTTTAGTTGGTAAACTGTATGATTTTTAGGTTGGAACCGTTGAAATAAATTTGGGAAATTTGATTTTGAGTTCACAAATTGATGTGTTGTTAACTCTCTATGAATTCTAGTGTTAAACCCATGTTAATGGTATGTATATATCGTTAGAAATGGGATGAAATTAGAAATGAGAGTTTGAATGGTTTGAGGGTTTAAATCCAAGAGAAATTGTTTTATCCTATAAAATAATTATTGTGTTAGTTAAAAATCAGTGATTGGATGATTATATTGTGTTGTTGGTTGAGATTAGAAACCACAAAAATGGAGATTGGGAATATTTTTGGGATTCTGGAGAAGAAGAAATCGTCGGAACTAGAAGCTTCGGTTCGAGAAAATCGATTCGCATTTAGATCGAGTCGACTCTCTTAGGAAGACCTATAGGGACTATCTCAGGTCGAATCGATTCCCATTTTGGGCGAATCGATTCGCACTTGAAGACCTGAGTACTGATCTTGTTATAACCGATTCGAATTTAGACCGAATTGATTCGTAGCTGGGGAGAATCGATTCACAGCATCAGGAATTGAAAATTCTCCTTCCTTAAGTTTAGGGGGGATTAAATTATAAATTGGAGATTATTATAGGGAATTATAGATGTGGTATTAGGACTCCTAGATAATGTAATTTAGGGTGAATAAACCTTGGATTAGTTGAGTGTACAATCCGGGGTATGGACATAGTGAATGTTTAGGACAAGTAACATTCAATAGAATTCTTCGGCAAGTGTGTTTATATATTTATGCATAGAGAATAAATATAGGCCGATTACATTTGAGTGAATCCTAGGATGCGAGTAGCATGGAATTTACGATAAGGGCTAGAGAGGACTAAGCTACTACCCGGTAAGTATATATTGACGATTATTATCATAGGTGATGCAATACCTGTGGAATTAAAATAAGTTGCTTGTATACTTATTTAATTATTACGAATCGGTATATTCGGGTTTATATAAAAATCCTTAAAAGTGATTACGGTGTGAGTTAAATCTTAAGTAAGATAATACTTATCGGTTTAGTATCTTAAGCGTGTGAATACTTGTATACTATTACGAATGTGAACATTCAAGATTTTGTCTATCGCTATTAGAGTTTGGCAATTATAGCCATGGTATATTAAGAAGTGATATATATTATATATACGGTGTTCTTACAGTATATATATGATTTGGTTATAAATATATCGGTATGTGAATGATATATTTGTGTATACATATATCTCTAGTGCTATCCAGGGAGGTTGCGTGATGTGGGTGAATCCCCTGGCTTGAGGAGTAGGGAAAGTATAGTCCCCAGGTCATATTGTCCCGTATATGGGTGCGATAATGATTCCACTTTCAGGAGGGAATATGACCGCCTCCACCATTTAGTATTTTTACCATAATCATGAGTGAGTCATACTTGGTACCTGAGTTATGTTGACCATACCCGGATGATAATAGCACTTTGACATTGCATCCTCAAGTTATAGCTCGGTGGGATGGTTATTATACTTATGGTTTTGATATAGGTATAAATATACTTGTTGTGTATAGTATATTTCATGTATATGAAGATGTGGAATCATATAATTTAGACTTACGTAAAGTGTGAGATGAATAAGATTTTATTCTCCTTTCGGGAGATTTTTATCCAGATTTAAACTGTGATTCGTATATTAAAGTGAGAATTATATATACGGGATTTTATATACTAAAGTGAAAATGATATTTTAAACTCGTGGAAGTTTCAAAATATGAACTATATATATATATATATATATATATATATATATATATATATATATAATGCTCTTGTGTGGACTAGTCCCCATTTTAAGAATGCAGACCTGACATGTGTCACCTAACGGTGCGCTTAGAAAGTATCGCCTAAATTATAGGCACACTCTCTCTCTTTTTAGGCTCACCGCCAGGTGACACATGTCCGATCTGCATTCTTAAAATGCTGACTAGTCCGCACAAGAGCAGGACTGTATATATATATATATATATATATATATATATATATATATATATATATATATATATATATATATATATATAATCGATGATTATATCAATTAATGCTTATGTGATAGCTTACGTTATAACCTATATGATATCATACCAGTTAAGTGATAGTTATGAGAATTTAGAGGATGGGTGAAAGATAGTAGTTAGGCAGGGTTGTTTAAAAATGTATATGATAGGTTTGCACTATTAGAGGAGGGGTGATGTGTATCTCATGGGAGTGCGATACCAGTTTAAATATGAGAGATTTCATATTTTAAAAATATAGCATTTGATGAACTTGATAAATATTTTTCAAAACTCGGGCCCGGACCCGTTTCTCTATTTTTCCTCTCTCTTGCTATATAGGTATATATTTTAGGTGTCTAGTCACAGGGATGCCTGAATGATGATTCTTTTGATTCAGACATCGCTGCAGCATCTATGGATGTTAGTAGAATTATTTTAGACGCCTCTATCCTTGTGGTCTAGATATGAGGTATTGTAGTAACATTTGGGCTAATAGTCAAACTGTATTCATTTATTCATTTACCGTGTTTTAGTTTGTGACACCTCAAGATGGTTGGATTATATGATGTACCGAGCATTCGGTTATCTTATTTCATTTCAGTTCTATGTATATAAACTGTTGTGAATGTTTTCCTTATTGTTGGTTTGGTTAAAATGATTAGTAAATTAAAATTTTGACTCCAGGCCTAATAGGTTGTTAGTAATATATTGGTTTCGACAGTGGTGTTGAGAATGAACCATATGATATTCTTGTTTTAATTTGTTATAGGATTGATCACCCAATATTTTATTAGGCAGTGTATCACACTTCCCAACAAAAGGGTCAATGACCAACCCATAAAATAAGGGATTGAACTTGTGAGCATCAGACCATACCAGCACCCACATAACCAAAAGACTTAATTATAAAGTAATATTGTACAAAATTCTAAAATTTGGAATTACCAAACCCTCTTGAGCCATTTTGCTTCACTAATCTAACTAGTTAAGAAGAAAGATAACACTTGGAGGTTATGAGTTGATTATAAAGATATTAATAACCTCCCTATACAGAATAAATTTCCTATCCCTATGATTGATGAGTTGTTAGATGAACTCTATAGTGAAACTACATTTTCAAATCTAGTCCTTAGGTCAAGATATCACCAAATTCAAATGCATGAGCTAGAAATTCCTATAACTATTTTTCAGACTCATGAAGGACACTACGAGTTCTTCGTCACAACCTTTTCCTTAACCATGGATCCAACCTCCTTCCAAGCCCTTATGGACACTGTTTTTTAAGCCCTACTTAATAAATTTTATTTTGGTGTCTTTTTATGACATTTTAGTGTACAACTCAAACTTGTCTATTCATATACATCATTTGATGATGACTTCAAATTTTTTGAGTCACCACCAATTGTATGAAAAAAGATCTAAATGTTCCTTTAGTCAAAACAAATTTGGATATTTAGGATATATAATATCATGAGGGGGTTGTCAGTAGACAAGGAAAATTTTAAAGCAATGATAAAGTTGTCACTGCCTAAATCCATTAAAGCTCTAAGAGAATTTTTGGGCCTCATGGTCCTATCAGCAGACCACTAGCCATGATGCGTAGAAGATTTTAAATTGTCCTCAAAGGTATTGAAAACATTCTAAGCATCGAAGACAAACATGAATTCAACTCATGTATTATCCCTCCCTAATTTTTCCCTGTCATTCGTATTAGATATTGATGTTAGTAATAAAGGTATACGAGTAATGATCATGCAATAAGATATACCATTGGCTTATCTAAGTAATTCTCTAATACCTAAAAATAAAGGGTTATCTACATATTAGAAGAAGCTATGTGTTATAGTGATTGTTGCGGATAATTGGAGATGTTATCTCTCAAGGCATTACTTTGTAATCAAGACGGGCAACCAAAGTTTAAAAGATCTCCCAGAGAAAAGGGTGGCAAGTTTGTTATAAAAAAAGTGTCTTACAAATTTGTTAGGTTTTTATTATGAAATTTAATATTAAAAGGGGTAAAAAAACAATACAATCTATTCTTTATTAATAATGCAAGAAGGCCAAGTGTGTTGCAATGCTATCTCAAGAGGAACCATCACGATTACTAGAACTGAAAGAAAGCTTGAATGGGGGATGAAATGGCATAACAACATATGGGCTATCTCACTAGCAACTAAGAAATAATCAAAGGTTATTCCAACATCATTGGCTTACTCAGATTCAAGGGCAAGCTATTAATTAGTCAACAGGGTGAGTTAAGAAGGAAAATTTTGCAGGATTTATATGAGTCTAGTGTGCGTGGGCACTCAGTCATCAAGTCCATCGTTAAGAGGATTGAAATTAAAAATATTGGCCTACTTTAATGAGGTATGTAACTCAATATGTCTCCCACTGTGACACATGCTAATGAAATAAAGATGAAAATGTGTCCTACCCTGGCTGGTTGCATCGTTTGCTTATTCCTCTTAGCCTTTGGATTGATATTTCCATGAAAACTATAGATGGATTACCTATGCCAGAAGGCTATAACTCAATCTTAGTCGTATGGACAGGCTAACAAAATGTGGCTATGTCCTACCCTTATCACACCCATATACAACTATTATTTGATGAAATCCATATGTTTCATGGACTACCAAATACCATAGTTTCATATAGGGACCTTATTATCCTAAACAAATTCTAGACTCAACTCTTCCTCATAGTGGGTACCAAATTACCCACTCCTCATCATACCATTGCTAATCGGACAAGCAAACAGAGAGTCTCAACTAATGTCTTAAAAATTATTTCAAATGCCTCACTAGTAACATATCAAAGAAAAGAAAAACATGTCTTTACTCTACCTAGTAGTGGTACAATTCTTCCAATCATACCTCAATTGATACTACATCTTTCCAAACCCTCTATGGATATCCACCATCTAACCTATCTATTCCTCAATAGCATACTACCCATGAACCTGACCTAATAGTCTTATTAGGTAAGAGAAAAAGAATTTTTTTATAGAATTTATGATAAATACTAGCCCAAGATCAAGCTAGGATGATGCAATATTTTGATAAAAAGGAGGTTAAAAGGAAATTGTTAAGTAGGAGAATAGGTGTATTTGAGGTTACAACTCTATCGTCAGACTACAATGGCCATTGTAAGGGAAAAAAAAGTTAGCCCCCAAATTGTGTTGGACCCTATAAAATTATTGATAAAATAGGCAAAGTCTCCACTATATCTTCCATGTCTCGATGTTAAAGAAGAAATCGGGTAAAAGGACATTACCTGTAGTTGATTTACTAAGAACAAACTCTGACGGTAAATTCTAACTCGAGCCCATTGTTGTAACGAATTGTAGAGTTATCAAGCAAGGAAATCGTCCTCTGGTCCAATGGTTAATTGAATTGTTCAAATATTAAAGAAATGCAATGTGGGAGGGTTGTTCTCACATCAAGAACTAATTTCATGATTTTAATCCTTGAGGACAATGATATTTTGCAGGGAAGCTATTATTAGATTAGTTGTTTTATCTGTTAGTTTGTTTATAGTAACTATTTGAAAGTTTTTATTTATTGTGAATTAGTTAAAGTGTTTGTTATGAGTTAGTTAAAATCTTAGCTACGATTGGACAATTGGTTTATTAATTAATTCAGTTAGCAATTAGTGTTGTATAAAAGCGATTAAAACTGATTATATTCATCATATGGAAAACGAATATCAATTGTTCTTCTCTCTCTCTCTCTCTCTCTCTCTCTCTCTTCTTTTTCTTCTTCTTCTATTCGCTATCTTTTAATTATATAGTTTAACTTGTATGTCATATGAGATGGCATGACAATTACATGGGGAGGTAAGCAAAATGGAGGACATGTAGTGTCTTCATTTAAGAGGGTATGACATAAATCCTTATAACTAATTACGGATACAAAATATAACGAATAGTTTTTTGGGGAAATGAACATGGATTTTTCTTCAAATAATGTCACATTACGAGCGGTATTTCTCAATATGTGTCACCATGCTCTGAAAATTGTAGGATGATATTTTTCTTACGCGATGTCACTTAGTCCTTAGTTAGACTCCATGCGATCGTTCTAATAGAAAAATAGCAAACCATAACATCATTCGAACTTTAGTGCGTTGATTGACGAATACATTAAAAATTTTACGTTGTTTCTAGCATGTGAGGTTGCGTCACTATGTACTGATGAATATTTCCTATTCCATGTATGTTTTAAATGAGATGTGCTACCATAGGATTGAAATCCTCCTTTTTTCTCCAAATGCGATTGCAACATTATCTTAGGTTTCAGGTGTTGTGGTTAATGTCACCCTCATTTTTTATAGCATCGATCAACGATAATGTATCACTATTTTGAGAAATGTCTTACAAATGGATGACCCCACTGCACGAAAAAAGCCTTTCATGACATTTTTTACTGCCGTAAAAAAATCTTTTATGACCATTTATTTTTCAATCAAAACCATCATAATTTTGGTGTGACACCCCGCCTAATAAAATATCGGGCGATCACTCATGTACCAAACTAAAACAGGAGTCGCATATGGATCGTTCTTAGCATCACTATCGAAAACCAAATTTATTAATAATAACCTATTAGGCTGGCGTCAAAATTTTACTTAACAAATCTTTTTAAACAATTTCCAATTAACACATTCACACATTATCAATAAATGAAACTGAAATGAAATGAAAATAACCGAACACTCGGTTCAATAATAATACAATCAGAATGAATGCCGCACTAAAAGGCGGTAAAAGATTAAATAAATACAGTTGGGTAATTAACCCGAATTTTTATACAGTACCTCCAATCTAGATTACAAGAATAGAATCGTATTTAGTGAACCTGCATGCATCCACAGTTGTTGCAGCAGACGTCTGACTCGAAGGAATCATCACCAGGCATCCCTGTGTATGGACACCTATATATTTCAAATATATAGAAAGAAAAGGAAAAAATAGGAAAACGGGTCAGAGCCCGAGTTGTAAAAATATTTTACAAGTGCATAAATGTTTTTTTAAAATAATTTTGTCTCTTATTTAAATTGGTATCGCACTCCCATGAGATACCCATCACCCCTCTTCTAATAGTGCATGCCTAATGCCTTCTTTTAAAACATCCTAGTTAAGCTACCCCGCCTAACTAATCTAATTCACCTGTCTGCTAGACACCTCGACAACCCGAATACTAAGGGCTAACTTATCTCCATTCTCAACATTGCACTGGGTTCATGCGTGGGGTGTCTCGCGAAGCAAAATCCAAACAAGGAACCCCCCCCCCCCCCGATACACTACTACTTGGCAGTGTCAATGGTAGAGATCCATTAGGCCCTCAGTACAAAACGAATATATAAACATACTAATATAAGAATATACATATTATACTCACTCTCATATACATCTTATAATATATATCCAGATAATATCTTCCAGACTAAGGTTTACTCTATATTCATTTTTATAATGCACATCCGGATAGAATCTCCCGGACTGAGATTTACTATTAATTCATATTATCTCTATACTCTAGCAGATATATATATCTATATAATAAAGTAGAAAACTTATGTATGTCATAAGCTTAGTTGATGATGTCATCAATATATTTTTTTCTTGAAATACCCATTTTACCCTCCAATATTTGATTTCCCCCTCTTTTAACACACTCAAAATTGTTTCTTCCTTTTATTCAAAATTCAAAATAAGGGTATAATAGTATTATAGCATTTGGACTCATTTTTCTTACCCTCTCTCTCTCTCTCCTCTCACTATTCCCCCCGATAATCTATCCTCTCTCTTCAACTTCAACATAGTTACACGGTCGCCTCATGATGATCTCCAACGGTGCCACAATACAAACCTTCCACGCTTTGCAATTTTTTTGTTCTAGGTCTTTGAATTAGTTTTCAGGTCATGGTTTCTTTTATTTGATTTTAATGTTCTAGGTCTTTGTTTCTCTTTCTCGGTGCTCCCCTGTCAAGGTTAGGGTTTGTGTTTCATTAATTTTCAATGGTTTCGTGTCTTTCTCTGAGGTTTTGTTAGTTTCGTGGATTTTCAAACTCAGGTATATGGTGCGTATGTTTTTAGATCTCAGGTACACTCTCTGTCACCATATACTCCTAGGTTGAGATTTCTTGGTTCAAAATTAGGATTTTATTTCTATGTTCTTGAAATTTGGTTCAAATATATAGACTTTTTGGTTGATCTCTTTCTGATTGTAGTGTTTTGTTGTTTGAAATTCATGACTTTTAGATCTTGCTTGGTATTATAACATGTTGGGTTCAACTTTTTGGTTGCTTGGGTTCGAAATCTTGGATCTCTCAGGTAAACTCTCTCTCTAATTTGTATTTTAGATTTTTGGCATTTTGGTTCTAATAATTTAGGGTTTAAATCTATATTATAAATTAAAGTTTTCCAATTCAACCTTTAGGGTTCATTTTTGTGTTTGTGTTGGTTCATCAGATACTAAGTAGGTGACTAAGTAGGTCCATTAGAGTTCTATGGTTCCGTGCACTTGGAAGTGCAGTTACCCTTTATATGGTCCACCAGAGTTCTGAGTTTTGAGATTTTTTAAATTTCTTATGATGTAACTAATTGGGGTTTTTGTTTAAAATGTCAGGGGTATTCGATTCACATTTTCAGAGAGCCGATTTGGATAAAGATGGAAGGATTATTCTAGCTGAAGCTGTTGCCTTTTTTCAAGTCTGTGGTTAGCCCTCTTAATGTAACATTAATATCTCTTTCCCTATATACCATAAACTTCATACATTTATCCTCTATTTAGGGTTTTTGTTTTAGTTGGTTTTTATAGTGCATAATAATGTTTGTGGGGTGTGATTTGGGTGTTACGTACACTCTCGGATCTTTTGGGGTCTAATATTTATGTTTTTGGGTTCTTGGAAATTAAAGAGAGTTCTACGAATTATACGGTATGGGCGTATTTGGGTTTTCTTTAAGGATTTTTACTACTATTAATTTTTTGAGTTAATTGAGATGTCTGCTTATTTGGGATTGCATATATTATTTTTAGGTCTTTGAAGCTTTGAAACTCTGATTTTAGCTCTATTGTTTTACATTGGGAGTGATAATGAACCATTTTTTTCTTGATTTATCATCTAGATTCGCCAGACCATTTCCAGCTTAGCGTTGATTATTTTTTATCTTGGAGATTTTAAGGCATTTTCATCTTAGACCATTTTCATCTTACTTTTCTATTATGTATTTGTCTTTTGTCCCTTTATCATGGTATAAATGGAATGCCTCAATATTGCATATGGCTATTTTATTTCAGAATTTCTAGGTAAACTTATTTGTTTCGATTTTGCCTCTCTTTTATCATTCTACTTTTATCTCTCTCACATCTTTCTTTGTTTTCGGATGATATAATCCACGAAGTAAGATTATTTATCAGCTGCCCTTTTACTCAGTAGTTGATTTTTAGGCTAATATTTTTATATTCTCTTTGGGTTGCCCTGACAAGATATATATTAACACTGCCCCATTCACACAGGATGTTCTTACCATTATGACCTTCTCTCAGGTTGTGGAGATTTATTTTTATTTTCTTCCTTGAGCTTTGTGACGGCCTATAAAATCTTCCTTCGAGTTGTTTTACATTCAGTTGTTCCACAGTAAAGGTTATTACAATAGGCCTAAAAACATCATTGGGTTGTTTTACATTCAGTTTAGAATATGTAAATATATATATTCTATTTCTTTGTTGGTAGAATGAAAATATACTTTTATTAGAATATTGAGTGTATGTAACTATCTATTTTTATTGACACGATTTTTGCAGCTATGGATATATCTTCTGATCTTACTGAACATGGAAGAACCCCTGTAGCTGTAATCTCTCCCAGTGTAAAATCAATACTAGATATTCCTAGGACCCTCGAGTATCTGGTATAGAATTTTATATTCCTAATATATTATCCAAAGCATCATAACTTCACAAAACTTCACAACCGATGATCATATAACTTTATGATGATATAGGGAACTCCCGGAGTTTGTGTTGCTGCTTATAAGATCGATGAGTTTCCTACATTTTTCACTAAAAAGAGTGACTGAAAGGTAAAGATTCATATTCCATCTCACTGATTATATCGACAGTGGATTTATCTAATAACCTGATATGATAATTGCAACCAGATATACTAAATATTGTATCATTGTCATTTTATTTATTTATTTATTTATCTATTTATGTTAACAATGGTATTATTACAAGTGTGGGAGTGAAAGTTAATTAGTCCTCTATGCTATTAAGTTATTTGTTTTTTCTCAACTCTAACGAGTGAAACTCAAATGTTAACAGTGGTATTATTACAAATGTGGGAGTTTTTTTGTTTATTTACATTCTAATTAGTACTTTTATCTGTTATTTTAGTATTACAAGAGGTTGCTTCACATTCGGTATGAAACCATCACATTTTCAAAAGATGAAGAGGAAAATTGAGGACATTCTTGAGCCTGTGGAAATGTTTCTACGAGCTAACTGCTGAAGATACTATGAAAGGGACCTGTACGGTGATTCTCACCATAAAAAAGACCATACTCGATGTAAGAAATTCCATTGCATATACATTACATGTATTTTTTTGGAAGACCTTCGTTCTGTTTTTTGAACTTATGTTGTTAGCTTTTCATTGATTATATAAACAGAACGAACAATATAAGCTAACAACATATACATTGTATATGGCATAAGCTAACAACATTCGGTACGAAATCATCACATTTTCAAAAGATGAATAAGAAAATTGAGGACATTATAGAGCCTTTGGAAATGGTTCCACGAGCTAACTACTGAAGATGCTATGAAACATATCTGTATGGTGCTTCTCACCATAAAAAAGACCATACTCGATGTAAGAAATTCCCCTGCATATACATTACATTCCATGTATTTTTTTAGAAGTCCTTCGTTCTGTTCATTGTTCTATTTTTTTGACGTATGATGTTAGATTTTCAATGATTATATAAATAGAATGAACAACATAAGCTAACAGCATATACATTGTATATAGCATAAGCTAACAACATTGTTCTGGATAAACAATGAACAAGAACGAAGGACATCAAAAAAATGAATATAACGAAGTTAGCCACCTCAACAACATGAAACTCCTGATCCTTAACTGACTACAACTCACTACTGAGAGAGGTGTTCTCTACAAGGTAATAGCACAAAGTTTTTCTTCCAACGCTGTTAATAAATATTATTTTTATTGTGTAAAAAATGCTATAAGGGAAGTGCTTTGGAACGTAAATTCCCACAGTGTGATCTATATCACCAGAACTGGCCGCATCCAAGTTGTTGGAGACCGTGGAAAATCAATTTTCAATGACAGAGAAAACTAAGTTTTTAAAGACGTTTTGAACCTTCATGAGTTTATTAAGGCCAGTGCTCTATCTCCCTTCCCTTATGAAAATATCAAATCAACTACAGGCTTATCTTGAGCATATCAAATCATCTTTTTTAACTTTTGCTGCTATCAAATTTTCACTATATGTGTTACTTTTTTCAAATGCTCCACTGAAAAGTAGTGTATTGTTTTTTATGGTAGGTTGCAGGACATATTACGTTGCAAGAATTTGAACATCTTGAGCATAGTTAGAAATTTTCTTTATAGTGCATATTACTTCAAAAAGGCAGGGGTTTTAATGACATGATATTTAGGGTGGCATTAACGTAAGTGATTCGTACATGCAATTTCAAATTTTGATCAATTCTAAGAATAAATTTTGAGAGTTATCTTCCCTTAAACTAATAAATGTAGTTTTCTCCTGATCAAAGATTGCATCCTTGAGATCTGAAGAGGGATTATGGCTTCAAGAATTTCATCACTGAAAGAGGAGAGCTGAATCTTTTCCCGGCTGTCAAGTCTGTCCATAAGATGCCCCAGACAATTTTTAGCAGCTGCAACTCCAAATAAGTAGGCTCCATGGACAGATACCAGGTTCTCCATCCTAATAACTTCACCTCCAAATAAACGATTACCCAGTGGTGCTCGCAGCCTATCATACCTACCTCGAAAGAAAACATAATTTATTTCAAAGAATGCACACTTTTGTATGTATGTTTTGATATAGTGACACTAAATTACATTGTGTTCCTTTTTGTATATGTATATTTTTTTTTCCTACTTTAGATACCTTAGATACATTCTATTTATTTGTTGTTTGAAGTTAATAACAGAAATGTTTGTTGTTTGAAATTACTAAGAGATACCAAATAGACTGGATTGTGTGTGGCGATATTGGATTTTGGCAACAAATTACACATGAACACATGCCTTGTTATTACTCCGATTGTTCCAAAGTTTGGAATGATAAGGATAATTGTATACTGCTAAATGTTGGAGAACAGAGCAAGAAAATAATGGAAAACAAGTCAAATATGTGTACTACAAAGTGCTTAAAAAGAAGAATAATAGTAGGTTGGTGTCATTTCGTTTCACCTTTTCCCCCAATTGAAATGCGTGGTTGGGTCAGTCCCGTTTACAAATATTTGTTGATAAGATTGAGAACACTTGCACGAACATTGTGTATTACATTTGATTTTTATAATTTATGTGTTGCTAAACTGGAATGCTATTATAGGATGGAAACTTTTCCTATTGGTTGCATATTGGATTTCATCTTTTATTTATTTTAAATGGAAACTTTTCCTATTGGTTGCATATTGGATTTCATCTTTTATTTATTTTAAATTAGAGACAACCTATCAAATTGCAGTTCAAACATGGAACTTAGTCATTCAAAATTAAGTGAGGACATTATAATATATTCTATGAGGGTGGTTACAGTATGTAACTTGATTGTATTTAAATCCAATCCATTTGAAAAAGATAATGTTTTAGAAAATATGTTTTGAGGGTGACTGTTAAAAGTTGGTCGTGAAGATTAACATTATTGATTATTTGTGTATTTTTAGGCGTTAGCTTTAATATTAAGTTTAGTCTAATATAATAATTTTATATGTATTTCATAGAACATATCATTTTATTGTTAGTGTTTGTTAGTATTTTATTAACATTATGTCAATAAGAAATTTATAATATTATTATTTTATTCATAAAAAACTTTTTAATTAGTATTACAAACAACGTGTTATGCAAGTTAGCATTCAAATAGTGTAATGGGAATACTAGAAGCACACACATAAATCCTTAAAATTTATTTAAAAACAAACTTGGATAGTGTATTGGCATAAATTTTGGCCAACAAGTCGATGACTTTGTTTCACCATGCATACAAATTTAAGCATTACAAGTTGTAATTTATTTAAATGTTCTGTTTAACTTTGAAATTCATATTTTTTTTATTTCATATCTCCTATTAAGTTCATATACATGAAGAACTTTGTTATTTTGATATTATTATGTTAGCTTTCTCGAATATCGTTGTGATTTTTTTAAAGAAGTTTGTTTTGTTCAAGTATTTATTTGATGAATATAGACGTTCGGAATATTGTACGATTGTTGTTACCCTTTAAGCAGGGTGGATAGTCCAATAAATTTAGGAGACTGTCCATTTTTTTTTCGAATGGACACTTTCTTAATTTGAGGCATGATGTGAATTCGATTGATGAATTTAGACTATTTAAAAGTTGTTGGATTATTTGTTATTTGTGAAGAAAAGCAGATAGTCGTATAAACAAAGGAGATTATGACCAATTTTTTAAAATTACATTTTGTTTTGTGGGCAAACGAAATTTTTGCCTTCTTGCAATTACGTACTTCAAAAATTTTGTCGTTTTGCGATTATCAGCGTGCCTTCAGGCACGGGCATACCCTAGTATATATATATATATATATATATATATATATATATATATATATATTCTCGCTCTCAGACATAAGTAGTGTACTAAACACACAAGTACAATAACCATCCCAATGAGCTATAACTCGAGGATGCGGCTCATAGTGCCGATCTAACCCCGGGTTTACTCACTGAACCACGGTACCAAGCCAGACTCTCTCAATGGTCATGGTAATAACACACAATGGTGGAGGCGGTCATGTTCCCCCTGTAAGTGGAGTTACACACATCGCACTCGAACGCGGGACTATAATGACCTGGGGACAATACTCTCCATGCTCCCCAAGCCATGGTATTCACCCACATCGCGAAACCTCCCTGGATTGCACTAGAGAAATATATAATCTGGCTATTCCAACCCTATACCAAAGGAAAGCCCGTGGAATCAGCCTCTAAGATACACATACATAAATCACACATAGATATATATGTACTCAGATCGTATATAATATATACTATAATCACATCGTATATATGTATACATATATACATATACACTCATCACTCCTCAAGTGTATACCTGACTATAATTGCCAATCTCATAAAGGTATTTAAGTATTTTCCTACTTAAATATATCTCACACCTTAATCATTATTATGGATTTATATACTCTCCAAATATCCCGATACATAACCGTATAATAAGTATACCCTCAACTTATCTTTAACCTGTAACCCAAATTCCATCCTAGTCACCTCGTAGGAGTTACTCACTAATTCCAAATACACTTCCTATTTCCTACTCGCACGACTATTCAGCTATAATCGCTCGCTAAAATACTCCCTTGGGTGTTGATGATGCTTAGATTTAGCACCACCAGATAAGTGATGATGAGATCAAACTGTAATAACTATGGCAGCCATAGAGATATATATGTAGAAGTGTGTAGAAGGGGATGAGTATAAGAGGAATAAGACAATGATGTATAGTGGTTCAGCCAATTACGCCTACATCCACTGTGAGTGTGTGATCCACTAAGTATGGGCACTAATGGCCTTGGATACAATGCACATAAGCTCACTTTCTCTCTCTACTGTGTACAAGTGGAGTTTTTGCTAGGGTTATAATTATTGATCCCCTTACAGGGTTGTAGGTGACAAGTATATATAGGTCTTGGGGGGTGTAGTGTACCCCCCAAGCATGCATGGTGCATGTGAATGATGATCTAGCCCATCCCCTACTGACACCTCTAGATGCCACTTATGATTAATGATGACATAATATTCCTTGACGTGAGAGGGTGATATTGTTATAATGGTCTTCCACGTGCCATGTGAGTCCCACGCGCACTGTTCCACGCGTCTCCCAAATCATGCGTCGTGATGAT
Source organism: Sambucus nigra (assembly GCA_949130495.1). Classification (NCBI taxonomy): domain Eukaryota; kingdom Viridiplantae; phylum Streptophyta; class Magnoliopsida; order Dipsacales; family Adoxaceae; genus Sambucus; species Sambucus nigra. Next base: position 377,094,582 of record OX422220.1, read on the forward strand.
GTCACCCTCGGCCAATGATATGAGGTCGAGGGCAAAGTTCCTACTGGTAGTGAGCTTGGCCTAATGCAGGCCTCGTACTGTCGTACCCTCATAGGGTCATCCGGACCATGATGAGGGGTAGGCCCCTTAAGGGTCATCTGGTCCTGATGAGGGATCGACCCCTTAAAGGGTCATCTGGACTGTGATGAGGGGTCGGCCCCTTGGAGGGTTGTCTGGGTCTGATGACGGGTTAGCCCCTTAAGGCTCGTTTGGGCCATGATGAGGGGTCATCCCCTTGAAGGGTCGTCTGGGTCTAATGAGGGGTCGGCCCCTTGAATGGTCATCTGATATTGGTTGAGAGATCATCTTGACCTCATCCAAGTGGAGTACGCCCTCGGCCTGGCTGAGGGTATATATGGCTATATCAATCACCCCCTAGCCCTTAGCCATCGAGATTGTTGAGATGACTGAGGGATAGTATGGCTTTTGAGATGAGTGTATGATCAGTTTTGTGAGTGACACCTGTTAAGCTGATGTGACACCTAGGCAGATATCCACTATCGTTCCAGTTTCCCAGGCGTGGGCCGTGTTTTTCCTAGGACTTTGTGCCCTAATGATGCCCTCCTTGTGGGCCGTGATTTTACTTGGTTAATGTGCCCACTCATTAGCAAGGTATTTAAATAATTTTTTGAAGTTATTTCACTTCTTCTTCTTTGCCCCTTAACTCTCTCTCTCTAGCTTCTCAATAGCTCCATATCCATTTCTACGATTTCACATGCATCAAGCCTCGCTGTCTTCGTCTCCATTCTCAAGTAACCTTTCTTTGTTTTGGATTCTTGCTTGAGCCTTTAACTAAAATTTTCATTTGGGTTTCTTTTCGCTTTCTCCTTAGTTATTTACTTTTTCTGGTATTCTCCTCCGGCGAGCTGTTATTCCTATTCTTTGAGTGTTCTTGATTAAAACCCTTGCTTTCCTTAGTTTTAATCCAAAAGTAAAACTTGGTCAACTGCAAACTTGTTTGTAATTAGGCTAGCCAAAATCCTTTTAGTGTTGGGTCTTCCCCTTAATGCTTAGGAGGCTTTATGATTTAGCTGCTGAATTCCCATCCCTAAGAAAGAAGTTCTTCATGGAGATTAGACGAATAGAGGAAGAGGAGGATAGAAGAAGAGGGCCGACCCTAATTGGGTATGACCCATTTTTCCCATTCCATTAGCCACTATCATACCCCCTGAGTCCTGTGGGTTGTCTGGTCGTTCAGCTGAGAATCAATCGTATGAGGGAGAAATGGATCAGAGAGCATCATCGTCGATAAGCACTGGCCCTTCCGGGAGGGGGAGACATCCACTCTTAGCCCAGGTCGACAGGCCGAGGGCACAACCCCTTCTAAGGCTATCCCTGTAACAGCGTTGCCCCCTTTGAATTTCAGGTTGCCTTTCCAGATGGTCCCCCAGAGGTTGGGGGATCTGGGGACGAGAGAGATGAGGATGACAGTAAGGGTTCTTCTAATGGTGATGATAGTCAAGTTAACACTTCAACTGCTTCGACTTATGTATCGTCAGTCAAAGAACGTGATCTCTTAGTGTGGAGGCATCTCTTTGGCATATAACCCAACATAAGTATGAGGGCCCCCGCTGAATCTGAGAGAGTCTTCGAGGGTGATGAGGGAGAGATTACTGTCTATGAGCAGATGTTAAGGGTAGGTGTTAGGTTCCCTCTACACCCTTCTATAGTTAATATCTTGTCTTCCCTTGGGGTTGCCCCTTCTCAACTTCCTCCCAACTCCTGTAGGACTATCCTCGGTTATGTCTCCTTGTGGAAAGATACCTTCACCAACGAGCCTTCAGCCGATGTGTTCTTAGCTTGTTACAATATCACTTCCTCGCCCAAACAGCCTGGGTACTATCATCTGGAGGTGAGGAAGTTCGATAAAAAACTTCTCCATGTGGCACAAATCTCTAACGATGATAGGAAAAAGATAATTTTCTTCATTTTCAGGGATTGGGAATTCGCCCCCGGTGTTCAACCTTTGGACAACGATCTGAGAGTTTCAAGGAGATGGTCTAGCCCTTCTATGAAGGCTAGGTCAGACCCCGGACATAGTCTGGATGAAAAGGACATAGTCGAGTATCTAAGAGAGTGAGGGAAAGAGGGTGGACTTACAAGATTTGAAGATTTGATGTCTCTCGCTTCCTCAAAGAAGCAGGTCTGAGGGTCGACCCCTTGACAGAAATATGTGAGTAGTTTTTTGCTCAATCTTTGATTATTTTTTAAGTGTTTTATCTTTGTCTCTATATCTTTTTGATGTGTCGTCTCCTTTTCAAGTCGTCCAGAAAATATCTCTAACGAACTTTGGGAAATGACTGCCCCAAGCTTGTTGTCTGGTCTGGGCAAGAAGAAAGGCAAAGAGCCTCCGCAGGCTCTGAGGGAGTCAAAGGCCGTGGGGTCGACACCTATTGAACCAACTTCCAAGTGCCAAAAAACAAAGGCCACAAAAGTTCCTACCGACCCTCGTCCAGATTCTAGGACGAGGGTGAGGGTGGAGGCGTCTGAAGGTAGTGGCTCCTCTTCCATCATGGGGGCCTTTTGGTCCCAGAACTTAACATTCTTTAAGGTTGAACTATCTTCCCTCATAGCCAATCTGAGGGAGGCCAAGGCTTCTATGTTCTCTGCCCCATCGGCTGCCGACTACGACATTCTATCCAAGATGCCCCGGGTAAAGGTGTATGATTATGGTCTACATACTCTGGCCCAGGTATTTACTTTTACTTCATTTCCTCCGTTGAGCTTTCCACTAACTGTTCCCTCGATCCCTTAACATGTGTCTTCTTCTGTGCAGTCTGCTTGTGCCTTTACATCAGCTACCAAATGGATGGACGTGAATTAACAAAAATTTTATGAAGCCGAGAGGGCTATTTAGCACAAGGCTGACCTGCAGATCGAGATCGAGACTGCAAGGGCCGAGTTGGAGAGTACGAGGACCGAACATGCAAGGGTCCTGGACGAGCTGACGAAGCAGCATAATGCATATCTGAAGGCCAAGGACTTACTCATTAAAGAGAAGGATGAGGCCTTGATCAACTTGGGGGCTCAATTTAAGACTGAGATTGAGGGGGCAGTAAAGAAAGCTAAGGTCGATGCTGTGGAGGCCTACAAACTCTCAGACGAGTTTCAAGGCTTCGGGCTTGAGTACTTAGAGAGGAGGATCAGGACGGCCTGTTGGTGGGTCATCCTCAAGTTTATTGATGTTGTCTCTTCAGTCCGCCCCTCTCTTGAGGCGGTTCAGCTGGATGACCCCCTCATTGCCGAGGCCTTGCTCAAGTGGAGTCTCAAGTGCATGTCGAAGGTACCGGCATGTTTGAGGGTCGGCCTGTCTTGGTCATAGAAAAAACTCCTATTTATATTGAAGCCTTTCCCTCCTATGCCGCTCAATAGGGTGGTTGTCTGTAGCCTATACCCTCTCTTAATGTAACGAATCTTCTTGTACTTTAGTTTTGTTGAACAAGCATTTGTAACAGTGTTTATAATATCATGTCTCTTTCTGTCTTTTATGATTGTCTCTTGTATGATTTATCTTGTGACGTTGTTTACAACTCCCCACTCGTATTTCTTGAGGGTAAATGAGGGGTCGTCCCCACCATTTTCCCTCATCATAGTCGAGGGCCCGATAGGACGTTACAAAATTATTGATAGTATCTCTTCAAATGATCTGCATTCCATGGGTTGGAAAAGGGTTCCCCTTCTAGGTTTTCTAGTGTATAGGTTCCAGGGAGAACTTCATTAATGACCCTATATGGGCCATGCCAATTTGGGTGGAGCTTGTTAGGCTTTTGCCAAGTCTTTTTTAGGACAAAGTTCCCTACTTCGATGGCCTTTACTTCACCCTCTTGTTGTAAAACCTGGCAGTCCTCTGTTGGTAATCGGCTTGCCTTATCTCAGTGTCTTCCCACTTTTCCTCGATCAGGTCTAAGTCAAGTCTCCTCTCTTCCACATTTCTCTGAGGGTCATACATTTGGACCCTGTGAGTAGGAAACCCGATTTCAGTGGGGATGACGTCTTCTGAGCCATAAGGAAACATAAACGGGGTTTCTCCGATAGAGGTCTTTGTCGTCGTCCTGCAGGCCCACGGTACAGCATATAACTCCTCAACCCATCTTCCTTTTGCCTCCTCGAGTTTTTTCTTGATCCCATCTAGGACTGTTTTATTTGTAACTTCCATTTTCCCATTGACTTGAGGTCGGCCTGGGGTAGAGAAGAATTGTTTGATACCCACCGTTTCACAGTAATTCTCCAGAGATGTATTCTTGAATTGAGTCTCGTTATCCGAGATGAGGGTGTTGGGGAGACCATATCTACATATAATGTTTTTCCATATAAACTGGAAGGTCTTCTGCTCTGTGATTGTTACCATCGGCTCCGCCACCATCCATTTTGAGAAATAGTCAATTGCTATGATGAGGAATCGATAGTTATTGACGACCCTAGGCAGGGGTCCTACCAGGTCGATCCCCCATACTGCAAATGGCCATGGGGATGTAATGGAGGTAAGAGGTTAATGGGGCTGGTGAGGGATGATGGCAAATCTTTGACATTTATCACACTTTTTTACATATGATGTGGCATCTTTCCCCAAGGTCGGCCACCAGTACCCTTGGGTTACTACCCTCTTTGCCAAAGACCTACCCCCGATGTGACTTGAACATGACCCCTCATGCACATCTTATAAGATGTGTGGGACTTCAGACGGGTGCACACACCTAAGTAAAGGGAGCAAGAACATCTTTTTGTACAAGGTGTCTCCGATGACAGTGAATTTTGCAGCTCTATATCTCAACTTTTTCTTTTCTTATTTTGCTTCTAGCATCGCCCCCTCTTTAATGTATTTGATTAGGGGCTCCATCCACGAAGCTTCTTTGTCGATGTTTAGGGAAAAGCCAAGTGTTCCCTCTTCTTCATTGATTGTTGGTCAAAGCATAATTTCTACTGGGACTGTCCTCCTGATATTCGTCCTAGTTGTTAAGGCCAGCCTAGCAAGTGCATCGGCCCGACCATTATCAAGCCTAAGTATCCTCTTTAACTTTACTTCTCTGAATCTCTTTAATAGTACCTTTACCCTTTCAAGATATTGTCCATTCTCTCATCCTTATCCTCGTAGGCTCCTAGTATCTGATTCACAACTAGTCTCGAATCACTATGGACCAAGACCTGGCAGACACTAAGAGACTTACCCAAAGAGAGGCCCGCTATCAGAGCCTCATATTCAAACTCGTTGTTGGAGGCTTTGAAGTTGAACCTTAGGGCGTACTCGATGTATGTATCGTCTGGTGCTGATACTATTAATCCATCCCCACTTTTGCTTTTGTAAGAGGACCCGTCAACGAAGAGGTTCCACATTGTCTTTTCCTCTGAGAAATTTCCCTCGGTGACGGACCCCTGTATAAAGAGATATCTTCCCTCTTCATTTTTAGTCATTTTTTCTCTAGTTGTGCTTGTCTCAGCCTTGTCTTTGGATTGATCAACGACTCTACCTTGTCGGGTATCTATCTTATCGAGGCTTTTCTCTTCAGCCTCATCTTCTTCCCAAGTAAATTTAGCCACGAAATGAGCTAACTCTTTCCCCTTAATGGCCATCCTTGGTTAATATACAATGTAAAACTCTCCTAACTCTATAGCCCAGGCCATTAGCCTCCCCGATTTTTCTCGTTTGTGCAAGACCTGCCTAAGAGGAGAGTCAGTGAAGATGACCATTATATGGGACTAAAAGTACGGCTTCATCTTTCTTGATGCATGGATCAAGGCATAGGCTAATTTCTCCATCCTTGGGTATCTTTTCTATGCCCCCTGGAGTGCCTTACTATTGAAATATACGGGCTTATGTACCCCGTCCTCTTCTCTCACAATGGCTGCAATGATGGTTGATTCTGAGACGGCTAGGTACACATATAGTCATTCGCCCTGCACTGGTGGTGACAACAGCAAGGGAGACCCTAAGTATGATTTTAGCTCCTTGAAAGCCTCATCACACTCCTCACTCCATTAGAAGGCCTTTCTGAGAATTTTAAAGAATGGTAAACACCTGTCCGTGGCCCTAGACACAAACCTATTCAAAGTAGCAACTCTCCCTGTGAGCCTCTAAACGTCCTTAATGGTCCTGGGGGTCTTCATTTCTAGGAGGGCCTTAATTTTCTCAGGATTGGTCTCAATGCCTCTTTGATTCACGATGAACCCCAACAATTTCCCTGCTCTAATCCCGAAGACACATTTGGTTGAGTTGAGCTTCATCCGGTACTTGTCCATCGTGTTAAAGGTCATCTCGAGGTCAGCCACATGATCCTCTGCCTTCAAACTCTTATTTAGCATGTCATATACATAAACCTCCATAAACTTCCCAATTTGGTATTCAAACATTTTATTCACAAGGTGCTGATACGTTGCCCCCACATTTTTTAGGCCAAAGGGCATGACCCTATAACAGTATGTCCCCTTGTCGGTAATGAAGGTTGTTTTCTCTGAGTCTTTAGGGTTCATGAAGATCTGGTTGTACCCTGAATAGGCATCTATGAAGCTCATGAGCTCATGGCCTGTGGTAGCGTCTACAATCTGATCTATGCAGGGGAGAGGGAAGCTATCTTTGGGACAATGTTTGTTGAGGTATGTGAAGTACACACACATCCTCCACTTCCCGTTGGCTTTTGGGACAATGACTGCGTTGGACAACCATTCGGGATAGATGACCTCTCTGATAAACTCTGCATCTTCTAGCTTCTTGACCTCATCCCTGATGACCTCATACTTTTCCCGAGAATAAATTCTCCTTTTCTGCTTTATTGGTTTTGTATCCTCTACCACGTTGAGCTTGTGGCTCATAATTCCGAGGTAGATCCCTTGCATATCTGCGTGGCTCCATGTAAAGACACGCTTTCTTCTCCTTAGCAGCTTGATGAGGTCTTCTTTTATGTCTATCTTCAGGGCTTTCCCGACTTGGATGGTTTTTTTCGGCTCATCCTCATTGAGGATGATGGATTGTACCTCTTCCGCGGCTTCTCCTTTCTTTAACTTTGTTTCATCCATAGGGTCGAGGGTTTCAATATTATAGGTGGTTATAGCCTTCTTGTGCGCTTCTCTTTCTTCAGCGGAATTAAAGTAAAATTCTTGTGACGTTGTCTGGTCTCCCTAGACTTAACCCACCCCGTAAGGGGTTGGAAATTTAATCATCTAATGGACCGTAGACGTCACAACTTCAAACCCCTTGAGGGCTACTCGCCCCAGTATAATGTTGTAGGCTGAGAAGACATGTTCATCCATCAAAAAGAATATGACCTTCTTGGTAAGCCATCTCGGCCACTCATCTCCTATCCTGACATCGGCCTCATACACTCCAAGGGCATTAACCTTTTCCCCACTAAACCCAATCAATGGGTGATGGTACGGGATGAGTCTAACACGGCTAAGGCCTAAGGCCTTGAAGCACAGCCAAAACATCACATTTGTAGAACTACCTCCGTCTACCAAGATCCTCGGCACCTCGCACCCGTGTACCCTAGTAGTGATGATGAGAGGGTCGTCATGTGGGGCTAAAAGGACTTTAAAGTCCATTCTTGAGAATCCCACTATTAGGGTGTCCATGTCAATTTTCTTCTTCTTTTCTGACTTTGCCTCAACAGAGGTTGAGTGTACAGCTTTTCCCACTGCCTTGGCTTCAGCTACATGGGCCTTCCTATCGGCGACCTCTGACGCTACTCCCGCTAGACCCCCGAAGATCATTCCCACAACGAGCGAGATCATATTAAGTCTCTTGACAGGGTCGTGGTCATCTCTTGGAGGGAGCTCAGTGTCGTCCTCATCATCAGAAGGGTCATCCCCTCTTTTTGGAGGACCTTCTCTACATGCATCACCTTTCTTCTTTTTGGGGTCGTCCCGTCGGCCCCTCTTGAAGGCACTCTTATTAACGTACTTTCTTAACTTCCCTTCTTTCAATATTTTTTTAATTTAATCTTTCAGAGCAAAGCATTTGTCTGTCATGTGGCCATGGTCTTAGTGAAATTCACACCACAGGTTTTTGTTCCTCTTATGGGGGGCTGCCCTCAACTTCTCAGGCCACTTCAGGGACCGGTCACTCTTTATCTCATTGAGAATATGCTCACAGCTGGCCGTCAGAGGGGTGTAATCAGCGAACTTGTCGTCTGTAGACCTCTTCTTCCCCTTTTTGTTCTTCTTATTTTACTTACCTCCACTGGTGCTTCCTTTTTCGTCTTCGTATTTTGCATCCATCGCCTCTTCGGCGTTCATAACCTTTCTTGCTATTGACAACAATTCAGCCATTGTCCTTGGAGGGTCTTCAGGAAGCTTCCATAACAGCTTCCCCTTCTGGAGTCCTTCAATGAGAGCGGTCATGGCTATGCTCTCCTCAGAGTCTTCAACCTCTAATTTTTCTTGTTAAATCTGGCTATGTAGTCTCTTAGACTCTCGTTCTTCCCCTGCTTAACATAGAGCAGATGTGTGGTCTTCTTCTGTGGCCTCATCCCAAAGAAAAAGTTATGGATAAACCGGTCTGCCAACTGCTTAAAGCTTTCAATTGAGTTTTTTGGAAGAGACATGTACCAAACATGTGCAGCCCCAGTCAGAGTGCCAAAAAAGGCACGACACATCATCTCATCTGAGATAGAGTATATGTCTGTCGTTGATTGATACATCTCAATATGATGGACAGGGTTTGTACTCCCGTCATACCTTAGGGTGACCACAGGTGGATTAAACTTGGATGGTATTTGGAAGTTGACTATCTTCGCCAGAAAAGGTGAGCCTATGGAGTATCCTCTCTGAACAGGAACTCGTCTCTTCAGAATATCGCCAATCTTATCCTACAGTCATTACATGTCCTCGTAGGGTTGGCTTGGCAAATGTTATCCCTCTTCGCCTCTTTGAGGTAGATAGAGGGTTCTACTGCGGCAGGCCTGTGTCGGCTGTTTACTTCCCCTTGACAGCCGTCCCGTCGTCCCGCATGAGGTCGGCCATCTACTGCTTCCCTTCTAGACCTCGCAATACTTCTTGATCGGGACAATTTTTCCCGCAGGTCATTTATTGGGCCCAGCCTCTCAAAGGCCGACCCCCTGCTCAGACGATCAAAAGCAGAGCCCTCGAGCGATCGTAAGGATTTTTCCTTCCACACTTTCCTCTACTCTCCTGGAGAGGTCGCACAGTATTGTTGGAGACCTCATACGGCTCCCAGCACTCTATGGGGGGCTCCTCCCCCTCCAGATCATCATACCTCTCTTAAATTTAATGTGACTGTTATTTTATAAAAATCCGGAAATTAATTATGTTAAAATTATTAACGTGACGAGAGTTAGTAATTATGAGAAACTTGTTGTATATTACTAATGAGCATAGTAATATATTATATTGGTTATATTGAATGTCATAAGTGAATTAAATAACTATTTCAGAAATTTAAGTAAGGACGTGCCCGTGTCACGTCGGAACTTATTTTGTCAAATAAAAAGTGAATATTTTATAAGTTGTCCATATGGTCGTTTCGAGTGCGCCAATGCGTCCGGAAGGGTCGAGATAGTCAGAAAAGTATACCCGGGGGGTTAGTTTGGGCCCCGGGGCATTTTTTGGTCTAATTAGTGACCCGAGAGGGCATTTTGGTCTTTTTCCAAAATAGGGTAATTAAACCCACGAATTTTAGCATCCTTTATCAGCTGGTTAGGCTAGCCATTTAGGGTTAGAACATTCAGAACCCTAAGACGGCCATTGGAGAAGAGAAGAGAGACCTTTCAAGGTGATTCAAGGCCAAAACACCTCCGTTTGCACCACCGTCACCACCACCGCGTAGATCGCGAGGAGGAGAACACAACCACACCAAAAGCAACAGGAAATCAGACTTCTGAAAATCCCAGGCAAGTGTTTAACTTGCGTATTTCATTAGTGCAATGTTCATATTAGTTTAGGATTAATTAGGAATGTAATCCATGTAAGAAAACCCCAAATTTTGATAGGAAATTGCATGTAGAGAAGATTAAAACCTTATGCTGGAAATTCTTGATGATATAGATGTATTACCCACGAATTTTGATGTTATATTAGGAAGAAATTCTGGAGAAAAACTGAATGGAATTATAGTAATGAAAACTTTAGGGTTCTTGATGTTTAGATGAGATTTTGGGTTGTTTAACCATGATTAATGATGTATACACGCATGCTAAACGTTAAAAACGTCTGGAATTATGTTAGTATGTTAGTAGCAGACTTTTGGGTCGATTAATGTTGGAAAAAATGGTTATTGATGATGAGTTTTGATGAATTCCGTCACTGCAGAATCTGCAGAATTTTTGCCCAGACCTGCTTGATCGATCGATCGAGCCTAGAGCATCGATCGATCGAAGGTTCGATAGATCGAGCCCCAAGCTGCGATCGATCGACCTCTCCTAGCAGACTCCTATTTCCCTTGTCTAATTAGTTAACTTAAGTTTATCATGAAATAATCTTTGGGCATGGTAAATAAAATAATTTGGGAGACATTAAGGACCAGTAGGGTATATGGATAAATATTAGAACCCTTAATCTTCAACGAGAATGGTATATATGAGTTATTTACTTTAGGTTGGTAGATTTATGAATTTAAAGGGTGAGGTGCGTAAGAGAGTCACGTTGGAATCAAATAAAGTCACGTACTGAATTTCAGATTGGTGAGGATATAATCCATGAGTGTTAGGCAATAAGGGAGAAATCCTTCGAGTTAAGGGTAGGAATGAAACCGTATGCGTAATTCTTTAAATGTGAAATTAAGAATAAACGGTATAATTACGGGTGATGAGAAGAACCTATATTAATTCGATAAAGTGGTATATTTATATGATTGTGTGTACATATATTATATGCATGTGAAAATCATACCCACGCTACTTGCTATCCCTGAGGTTTCCGCGCTGGGACAAGTCTTATCTCGATGGGACCTTTATGGGGGATATTGACTTGTACCCTAGAAGATAGATGTCCTTGGTACAGGCTATCGATGTGATAGTTCAGACGGTCCTAAGAGACACCGGTATGTGCCACCCTCTTAGAGACTTGGAATCTATGCTTCGCCTCAATATTGTTTGTGTATTTATGTTAATACAATTCGAGAGTGATTCCGAATGTATTCCCCTTAAAAATGAGTGATATGGGGCTTTGGATAGTGGAAGTATGCACGCACCATAGTTTTATTCGGGGTGCTGTTATATATATATATTATACGAGTAGTTAATATATATATATGAGATTATGATATTTGAAACTGTCTACTGAGATTTGATAAGTAGAACATGGTTGTTGACTCAAATTATTAAATACTTGTTTTGAGAAAGTATAAAATGTCACGGGAACTTTATTATTTTTATGAAGTTAAAAATAGAGAATTTTGGGCTACTGTTGGAACATCTTTTAAAGTGGATATCGTGTATTATAAATCTTACGAGTAATTTAAGTTATGTTAAAGCTGTTAGAAAGACTAGTATGTTAGATGCTAAAACAAACCGTTGGGAAGGTTAGTGCGATAGGTGTGCACATTAGAAGAGAGGTGAGTATTTCTCAAGAGAGAGACGCACTAATATGATTTGCATTCGCCTGTATCAATTTAAATACTTGCTTAACGTATTTTAAAATCAAACACACTTTCGGGCTCTGACCCGTTTCTTTTTCTCTCTCTCTCTCTCTCTTGTATATATATATGTATATTTTCAGGTGCCCAGCCACAGGGGCGTCTTGCTTAGGATCCCTTGAGAAGAACGAGCTGCAGCTTAGATGGAAGTTGCAGGACACTTGAGTAGACGGCATCTGTTATTGACTTCACTCCTATTATTCTCATTTATTGGGCACGTGTCTCCCTTTTCATCATTTCATTTGTTGTTGGGATTTTGTATTTCATTTATTTCCAGTATTGTTCTATGGGATTTATTCAGGATGGATTTGTGGTTTTAGTTCCATTTGTTGACATTCGATTGACGAATGTATTATGTTATTTGGTTTATTGTGGTGTGATTCTTTATTGTAGAAATGTTGTTTTAATTAAAATAAATATTTTTCTTTAATTAAAATTTGGAAAGTTTTGTATGGAAAATGTTTTGACACTTAGCTTAATTATTTAGGGTGTTAGATTGGAAAAATTATTTTTATCGACAGTGATGCTGAGAATGAACCAACTGTTTACCTTGATTTAATTTAATAAAGGAGTGATCGCCCAGTATTTAATTAGGCGGGGTGTCACATAGATGCCGGGGGTCAGCAACATCCTTCCATCGCTGAGGAGGCGGCAAGTCTTTGCGTGGTGCCTGGGGTGGTCCCCTGGCTTCATGCTTCCCTAGAGCTACTGTCGAGGTAATCATCTCCGGTGAGACTCCTAGTGGTCTTAGTATGTTTTGGCTAAGAGCTGTGAACTGCTCCTGTATAATCCCCTGGCTTGATGCCAGAGACTTCAAGGCGGCCACCACATCAGCCATCTCAGACTGAGGCGGTGGTTGACTGGAACTGGGTCCTACTCCACTATTCGGTGGAGGAAGAGGTGGTGGTGGTATCTCTGGTGCCATGTGTTTGAGCTATAGAGAGCTAAACTGAAGAAAATACTGGTAAGCTCGAGAGCCTTAATGGGTCTCTTTTAATGGTGAAACAGCTCCAGAAAGGGGCAGATTTGGTTCACCACCAGAGTGCCCGATGAGGTCAAGCTTTATAAAGGAATACATGTCTTCTCGTTCCCACAGACGGTGCCAAACTGATGATGCTTAGATTTAGCACCACTAGATAAGTGATGATGAGCTCAAACTGTAATAACCATGTCATCCATAGAGATATATATGTATAAGTGTGTAGAAGGGGATGAGTATAAAAGGAATAAGACAATGATGTACAGTGGTTCAGCCAATTAGTCCTACATCCAGTGTGAGTGTGTGATCCACTAAGTATGGGCACTAATGGCCTTGGATACAATGCACATAAACTCACTTTCTCTCTCTACTGTGTACCAGTGGAGTTTTTGCTAGGGTTAAAATTATCGATCCCCTTGCAGGGTTGTAGGTGACAAGTATATATAGGTCTTGGGGGGTGTAGTGTACCCCCCAAGCAGGCATGGTGTATGTGAATGATGATCTAGCCAATCCCCTACTGACACATATAGATGCCACCTGTGATTAATGATGACATAATATTCCCTCACGTGAGAGGGTGATATTATTATTACGGTGTTCCACGTGCCATGTGAGTCCCACGCGTACTATTCCATGCATGTCCCAAATCACGCGCTATGATGATGTCACCCTCGGCCTATGATATGAGGCCGAGGGCAAATTTCCTGCTGGCAGTGAGCCTGGCCTAATGCAGGCCTCGTACTATCGTACCCTCGTAGGGTCGTCCATACCATGATGAGGGGTCGGCCCCTTAAGGTCCATCTGGTCCTGATGAGGGGTCGAACCCTTGAAGGGTCGTCCGGACTATGATGAGGGGTCGGTCCCTTGGAGGGTCGTCTGGGTCTGATGAGGGGTCGGCCCCTTAATGGTCGTCTTGCCCATGATGAGGGGTCGGCCCCTTAAAGGGTCGTCCAGGCTATAATGAGGGGTCGGCCCCTTAAAGGGTCGTCTGGGTCTGATGAGGGGTCGGCCCCTTGAAGGGTCATCTGATATTGGTTGAGATATCATCTTGACCTCGTCTAGGTGGAGTACACCCTTGGCCTAGCTGAGGGTATATATGGGTATATCAGGTATCATTCGCTCCGAACATCAGTAATTAAATAAGTCTTGGATTTTACTCAATTAATCCAAGGTATACATTTCACTCCAATAATTAGTTAAAAGTCCCCCCTTATTTTTCTGGTAATCCCAATTTGTCTAATCCCTCAATTTATTTATTTTCCTCTAAAATATACCTTAGTGCCACACAATTTTAGCACCCTCCTAGCCCCCGTAAGTTTCCCCCAAATGGCTAGTGATACATTACTAAATAAATGCTTATCTCCTCAAATAATTAAACTAGGAACAACTAAATCAGAACTTCCCATATAATTAACCCTATGAAAAAATTGCCAAAAATCCTGCAGGGTCGATCGATCGACCCTTGGCCCTCGATCGATCGATCCTATACCCTCGATCGATCGATCGCTTCGGACAACTTCTTCTCTGAGAAGCTGTTTCAGCCATTAAAGATTCTCCCAAGCTTTTATCTCATACCGCAACATCCTCCAACCTCAAACAACGATATGTACACATATAAAATGGGTTCTAAACGTCCTAGAACCCAAAACCAACAAATGATTTCAATAATTTCCTAAAATTATCAAATTGGATAAAAGTCGGGGTTTGCTCGTTTATTTTCCAAAAACCCATTTTGATTCATAAAATCCCATCCCGAAAATCTTCTGATTTGTTTATACCAAATTTTGATATTATATTTATGCTCCAAAAAAAAATAAAGCAAGTAAACACTTGCCTCGTGGATAAAATCCGACGATCCTGAGTCGAATCCAGCGGAGTTTGGCCAGAACCTCCCTTTTCTTCCTCTTTTCTCTCCTCCTCTCCTCTCCTCTTTCTTTTCTCTCTTCTCTTCCCCTCTCCCTCCTTATATAGGGAGAAATCAAGGGTTTATCCCTTTAAACTCAAAAATTACTCGTTTACTCAATTAAGAATTCCTTTTAATCCCAAAAATTCTCGGAGCCTAAACAATACCCCCGGATACTTTATTCTAACTATCTCGGCCCTTCCGAGACTAATCGCGCAATCAGAATTTCCATCCGAGGTACTTGACCGCAACCCACTAATTAAACCTGTCATTTCTCAATACGGGTTGTCTAATTAAAATCTTATCCTTTGTCGCTTTACCCACTGCGACATGTAATTAAATAATCCAACTTATTTACTTAGTCCCAAAAGTAAATGAAATACACCTCTGAAATCATCCAACCTTCAAAAATTCCAAAAATTATTATTCAGAGAAATACCTCAGATTCTCACTTTACACCCATTTATGAAATTTATTTTTTCCCAATCGTACGGGGTGTTACATACTCCCCCCCCCCCCCCCTTACAACGGAATTTCGTCCTCCGAATTCAGATACAACCAACACTATCCTAGGATCGCTCCACATCCTAACGCCTCAAGGGGAAAAGTACTAACCCATTACCTCTCAACCATACACTCATTCGGCACTCACCTCCAACCAGGTTTATATGACACTATACTGCTACCACGGTCGTAAAGTGACTCTAATAACGTCACATCGCACCCATCGTTTTTAGTGCTCCACGTAGAAAGAGGAGCCTACATCTGCCACTTTAACATCCAAACATGATTCTAAACGCCTCCTCGTCTATATTTGGATATCTAATTTCTCACAAAAAGAAATTTCTCTAACACTCGACCACCGTCATTAGTGTCATCGCTTATTGACCTATACAATTTGATTATCGCCTACATCTCTCGACGTTCCTTCCGACCCGTACCAATCCCTCTTATACTACCTCACGGCATAATCTTCAACTTATATACTATACCTCTTCTATTTCAGATGGTATATAGAACCAATTTACCAATGTGCCCATACACCTTTTAACTCGAGTGTATTAGCACAATCATTGGAAACGTTTAACACATACACTTTCTCTAAACAATTGGGATTTCCTCGATGTAATACTCACACATGGGTCCTCCCAACTAGCGAAATTCAATTCTCCTTAGGGTTAATTAACCAATTTTCTTGTGGTTTACTTCCCAAAATCTTCCTATATCGGCTCTAACAAATCTATCGAACTTACTCCCTAATAATCCTACGATCTACGCGTTGCCCTATCCACGTAAAACGAGTATAACCCTAAGTATATCCCTAGTGCCCAAGGCCTCTCTCAACTTCCGACATTTTCTCGATTTCATGCATGGGACGTCTCGCAAAGATAAATCCAGACAAGGAACCCTCCCGTTACACTACTCCCTCGCGTCGTTGGTCACCGAGATATAAAGGCCTAAGGCACATCAGCGGGACGTCCTAAATCCTATCTTGCTAACCTACTAACGTTCTTCTACCACTCCATCCTTCCACCTTGGCGAAAAGGAAAAATCTAACTAATCAACGCGCCTACTCCCTTCAAACATGTTTTGAACATCACACCCAAAATATACAATCTTCGAATTTTCCTTCTCATCAAAGCCTAGCTATAAGACTTAAATCAATTTCCTTTACCTTGCCTCACCTACCTATTGGAGGTGAGGGAACCATTTTAGTGCTTTTCCATAGCACTTCCATCTCTAAGCATACCATCATCACACGTCTCTCAGTCTATAATGTTTCATCCACACTATATGACTTATTCATGAAATAAACATTCTTGCATCCTATAACATCTCTCCACTCCCGACGTCGTTAAGGTTCATACGTGGAGCGTCTCGCAAGAAAAATCAAAACAAGGAACCCCTCTAATTTACTACTACTTAACTTTGTCAGTCGTGGAGGTCCGTTAACTTCAAATATGCCACTGTGATAAACCCATCCCACCAATCAACAAAATGTGGTCCGAACTCCTATTTCCTTCCAGGAGCCACACCACTAGGCGCTTGTACTAACACTAAGTTCTTAGCGCAAACAACAATCAAATTAATCTTAAAGCTTAACAATAAATCTTGCACACCTTAAATCATATTGATAAGGTCACCACTCACTCGAATCATAAAAAATGAAATGTCTGCTCACCAAAGTTTCCATTTACCCATAATAATAAAGGCGAACTTAACTTGTATCCAGGTGAGATATCGCAACAATAACCTCTTCTACCCTGGAACTGCGGACATGATAGTCTTGCAATCATTAGTCTGCTATCGTTCCAACCAACAAAGAATATTTTATACTCAGAAAAATACTATACTTGTATATCACACATAGAACGGGTAATACAAACCAGATATATATATATTCAAAATATCAACACCCGCTTTTACTACCACGAAAAACACATAGACAAGTACTATATTAATGTTATCGATGCTGCCACAAATCTCGAATTACACACACGAATCTAGAGTTAGCGAAATACTGCGACTCTATCTAGTCACACCAAATATACCTCCGCCATCTGAGGTGAAACTCATAATGATAACTTCACCAATCTCTCTGGCTACTCCAAATGGTTCCCGAACTTAATACACTTGTCTTAACTCAATCTAAAAACTACTTTAATTGATTCCCCATCTCGGCACTCCATTATTGTCCTTTAATTTCTACTAGGCACGGACTACCCATGTGGTTCTATACTCCAAATAGCGACCTATCCCCATCTTTGGCCACCCTGATCATGTTAAGATTATCAGTATCTCGGACTCTAAAGCCTCGATATTGATAATTTCTTGCATAGTTCCCTTATCTTTTCATTACAAGGAAACTCTACTATCAACTTCAATAGCCCTGGTTCCATGAATTCCCCGGGTGGATGTCCACTAATGGGTTCCATGGATACAAATTCTCCACAAGTGTTAGTAACACTTATTCAGCAAACCTATCCTTCCACTGAAGGACCCTGTCTTCATTGTACCTACCTTACTTAGGTACAAAACTTAGTTATCCTTATAACCCTTGATTCACGACCGGCATCTAACCGAACCTTATGTGAATGATCCAAACACTTCATTCTCTTCATTACTAAGAACCCAAAGGAACTAACGGTTGTATCCATCCGTAAGATCCCTCTTTGAGCTAAACATCCTGCTCCCTTACACATGGTGACTACCGTTCCCACCATTTCAACATTGCTCCCATGAGTGAAACATTTTCCTCAAATTTTCACATATGGTTATTTTTCCATAACCTGCTATTATCCCAAGCTCCCAAGCCTTTTACTTCAACTACGTAAAGCTACACCGAATTCGTATGACTTGAACCTCAACGTATGGTCCTTATCGAAGACCCTTCGAACTTTTTTCCAATTCAACTTTACCGGGTAATTTAAGTGTGACAACCCGCCATCCGAAATAGGGGTGGCTAGCCCGATACTTCAAAATAACGGAATCATGGATGGGATCATTCTCAGCATCTCAACAAAACATAAAGTATACGGGATAACCACTCCTTATTTCAGAAAAACAGGTTACCAAAATTTGATTTTTAAATTTATAAAAGAAAACAACTTAACAACCCCATAAAAAGAAAGTGGAAATTCGGATAAAATTATATTACATACCCACAATTATACAATAAGGGACCGAATATGCTGTCGGTCACAGACTCATACAATACAATTAAAAAAGTTCATTAAGTTACATAATACATTACACTAATCAATTTCAAAAGCTTGGGCCTCTTGCCCGAGTAAAAAGACCCGATCTTATCTAGAGTGCAATGATGAAGGCGTCTATTTCAAAATTTCCCGTAATACCCTCAAAGCATCACGGCTCGCCAAAGACATCGGGATAGGAAGTCAAATCATGCATCCTTGCGGCGGAGTACAAGAGCGGATAAAAGATGCAAGCACAATAAGAAATATGAACGTGTAAGGGCCCGATTCTATATGATTACCAGATGAATAAAAAGTATGACAGTTATGCAAGATAAATCATGATGAAAGAGAAGTAAGAATCTACCTACACAATTTAAAACATAAGCTAAGAAGGAAAATAAAATGAGTAACATTAATCTAAAACTTCATCACGTGTACCAATTATCTCATGTATGTTTTCCTTAATAGGAAATATATATATATATATATATATATATATATATATATAATCACAATCTTATGCTCTTTATGGCATTTTTATCTCAATTTTACCTTTTGTAAAAATCCTTTCCTTATCAGGAAAATAATCATTTTTCAAATGCTCTTTGTGGCATTTATATGTGCTCTTTGTGGCACTTCATTGTGCTCTTTATGGCATATATAATTCATCAAGTCCCACTTGATTATGAATAGTTATATCTATATACATATAACGATTCTAAGACTGCCCGTCCGGGTTTCCCCACTGTGCGCACCCCTAAATGACCATCATCTTCCAGGGTTTACCATTAAGACAACCTGGGCACCTATAACGCAAGACGTCGGGAAGCGGCCATGTGCCTGCGGGATAGTTAAGACCACACCCGGAATCTCCTACCCATTACAGAAAAATATACAACACAAATGCTCACATGGCCTAGGACTATATCCACCCTGCATTCATTAGTCAGGGGGCTTCACCTCAAGCGCAAACTTCCCTTATGATGTCATTTAGAGAGGTGTGTTTAAACCATTTTATTTACCATTTCCAAAAATCAAGTAAATTATCATTTACCATATTCATGATTAAATAAATTATCATTTACCTTCATTATTACCATTTTCATTTCATTTCCATTTATACATGTATGTTTCATTTTTATTTGAAACCATACCCATTTACATTCTTGTAAATAATTCATCTTATTATCTGGAGCCATACGATAAATTATATCGTAACTACAACCTCAAAGGAGTAAATAAACTCTTAATTATCTCCAAATATTTTGGGGTATTACTTTAAAACCCCGATATAATCATACCTCAAAGGGATAAATAAACTTCCAATTTATTCTCCCAACGTTCGTTTACGGTGTCATTATGAACCATCAAGGTTAACATAGTTCAATTGAGCTTCTAAAGTCTCCCAAACATAACACTACATCTCCTAGTTTCATAATAATCAACTAGAAGAAAAGAATGCCCTAGCATCAAGAGGCATAACCCCAAAAAAGTCCCCATATGAACCATTACTAATTTAGGGTAGTTCCCCAACTCATCTATAACTCTAGGACTCTAAGTTTACTCCATTCAAGAAGGTTTCTAGGTCCTAAGCTTAAAGAAAAGGAGAAAAATTGAGTAAAAAAAACTCAAAAATAGCATGACTCTGAATCGATTCGCCCAAACAGCGAATCAGTTCGGACACCAGACCTGGGATTCTGCAACTACCGAATCGATTCGGCTTGGACCCGAATCGATTCGGTCCAAGCATACCTAGGAACTTCCCCTTAGTGAATCGATTCGCCCTTGGGCGGAATTGATTCGGCCTGGAGAATTTGCCAAGAAGGGCTTTGAGGGTTATAAACCCTAGATTTCCCCAAACTCCAATCTCTTCCATTTTACCCACAACCAACATCATAAATCTACCCCAAATCAACCTACATGATTATTAACTACTATTATCCACAAATTCATTTACAAAACCCAAGATTAGGGTTAAATCACCACAAATTCTATTTTTGATCCATCAATACAAATACACAACTATCACGCAATTTAATCATCTTAAATCATATATTAGCAAGTAGAAAACTTGCCTTAGGGTTGATATCTCAGATTTCTTTATGGTAGAAGCAACAATCCATCTTCAATCTTCCAATCTCTCTCTTTCTCCACTTTTCTCTTCCTCCCTCTTTCTCTCTCTTTCTTTCTTTGTTTAAGACATAAAATGGGGAAATGAAATAAGGGGCAAGACTTAAAATCATGGCTTAAGTCTAAAGTCTCCAATCTAAAGTGGTTAATACCACATTAAAATGACTCCCAATATGCGTTTAAGTTAAAACCAGGTAAAAGTGCCTGAAACCCAAAAATACAATATGGCACTTATTTTAACTGTCTCGGACATTCCGGGATTAACTACCCCCTCTAAACTGGCATCCGGCAATTTTATAAATTATTTCGAGTTCCAACTTTATTTAAACCATAACGTTATTTAAAATACATGACACTATAAAACATGCAACCTGATGATATTTACTTTCATATACAGTACATATGCATCAATCTAATAAATATTAACTTCTAACTCATTAAATTAATATTTAGTCAAGTTCCAACATTTTATATAACTACCTTATGCGGTAAATTAATATAAAATTGGCCTCCTAAAAGCGAGGGTTGTTACATTAAGTTTAGCACTACTTCCTACTATAGTGTTACTTGGTTACTCATGACTACTATACTCTAGTAGTTGCCACAACAATCCTTATCAAATGCCACAAGGGGAGTGACCTCTACTGCAATCCTAGTCCTTGACTTAACTAGTTGTTCCAGCTAAGCCCCACCTCCTGCTACCATCATCACGGCCTTCCCTGGTTGCCCTTCGTCAATCGGCACAGGAACCTCAAACGAGCGTGCAAAAGATTAACTATAATCTTATATAATAGCAGGAGAACGAAATCTCACAAGAGGAATCAACAATCCTAATTCCTAAGGCTCTACATCAAATCGAAGGCAACGTTGAAAGGGTAGTACGTCTACACAGATTCCTAAGGACACTAGAACCTGATGCTCTGATACCATCTATGACACCCCGCCTAATAAAATACCGGGCGATCACTCATGCACCAAATTAAAACAGGAGTCGCATCTGGATCAGTCTTAGCATCACTATCGAAAACAAAATTTATTACTAATAACTTATTAGGCTGGCGTCAAAATTTTACTTAACTAATCTTTTTAAACAATTTCCAATTAACACATTCACACAGTGTGAATAAATGAAACTGAAATGAAATGAAAATAATGAAACACTCGGTTCAATAATAATACAATTAGAATGAATGCCGCACTAAAAGGCGGTAAAAGAATAAATAAATACAGTTGGGGGATTAGCCTGAATTTTTATACAGTACCTCCTATCTAGATTACAAGAATAGAAGTGTCTATAGTGAACCTGCATGCATCCATGGCTACAGCAGACCTCTGACTCGAAGGAATCATCATCCAGGCGTCCCTGTGCCTGGACACCTATATATATATATATATATATATATATATATATATATATATATATATATATATATATATATATATATACATAGCAAGAAAAGGAAAAACTAGGAAAACTGGTCAAAGCCCGAGTTGTAAAAAAAATTTGCAAGTGCATAAATGCCTTTTTTTTAAATAAGTTTGTCTCATATTTAAATTGGTACCGTACTCCCATGAGATACCCCTCACCCCTCTTCTAATAGTGCACGCCTAACGCCTTCGTTTAAAACATCCTAGTTAAGCTACCCCGTCTAACTAATCTAATTCACTCGTCTGCTAGACACCTCGACAACCCGAATACTAAGGGCTAACTTCTCTCCATTCTCAACACTGTACTGCGTTCGTGCATGGGGTGTCTCGCGAAGCGAAATACAAACAAGTAACCCCTCTGATACACTACTACTTGACAGTGTCAATGGTCGAGATCCATTAGGCCCTCAGTACAAAACGAATATATAAACATACTTATATAATAATATACATATCATACTCACTCTCATATACATCTTACAATATACATCCGGATAATATTTCCCAGACTAAGGTTTACTCTATATTCATTTTTATAATGCACATCCGGATACAATCTCCCGGACTGAGATTTACTCTTTATTCATATTATCTCTATACTCTAGCATTATATATATATATATATATATATATATATATATATATATATATTCTCGCTCTCATACACAAGTAGTGTACTAAACACACAAGTACAATAACCATCCCAACGAGCTATAACTCGAGGATGTGGCTCATAGTGCTGATCCAACCCCGAGTTTACTCACTGAACCACGGTACCAAGCCAGACTCTCTCAATGGTCATGGTAACAACACACAACGGTGGAGGCGGTCATGTTCCCCCTGCAAGTGGAGTTACACACATCACACTCGAACGCGGGACGACAATGACCTGGGGACTACACTCTCCCTGCTCCTCAAGCCAGGCGATTCACCCACATCGCGCAACCTCCCTGGATCTCACTAGAGAAATATATAATCTAGCTGTTCCAACCATATACCAAAGGAAATCCCGTGGAATCAGCCTCTAAGATACACATACATCAATCACACATAGATATATATGTACTCATATCGTATATAATATATACTATAATCACATCGTATATATATACATATATACATATACACTCATCACTCCTCAAGTGTATACCTGGCTATAATTCTCAATCTCATAAACGTATTTAAGTATTTTCCTACTTAAATATATCTCACGCCTTAATCATTGTTAGGGATTTATATACTCTCCAAATATCCTGATACATAACCGTATAATAAGTATACCCTCAACTTATCTTTAACTTGTAATCTAAATTCCATCCTAGTCACCTCGTAGGAGTTACACACTAATTCCATATACACTTCCTCTTTCCTACTCGCACGACTATTTAGCTATAATCACTCGCTAAAATACTCATTTGGGTGTCATTTGCTCCGAACATCAATAATTAAATAAGTCTTGGATTTTACTCAATTAATCCAAGGTATCCATTTCACTCCAATAATTATTTAAAAGTCCCCTCTTATTTTTCGGATAATCCCATTTTTTATAATCCCTCAATTTATTTATTTTCCTCGAAAATATACCTTAGTGCCACACAATTTTAGCACCCTCCAAGCCCCCATAAGTTTCCCCCAAATGGCTAGTGATACATTACTAAATAAATACTTATCTCCTCAAATAATTAAACTAGGAACAACTAAATCGGAATTTCCCATATAATTAACCCTGGGCAAAAATTTCCAAAAATCCTGCATGGTCGATCGATCAATCCTATACCCTCGATCGATCGATCGATCGCTTCGGACAGCTTCTTCTTCGAGAAGCTGTTTCGGCCATTAAAGTTTCTCTCAAGCTTTTATCTCCTACCCCAACATCCTCCAACCTCAAAAAACGATATGTACACATATAAAATGGGTTCTAAACGTCCTAGAACCAAAAACCAACAAATGATTTCAATAATTTGCCTAAATTTCTCAAACTGGATAAAAGTCGGGGTTTACTCGTTTATTTTCCAAAAACCCATTTTGATTAATAAAATCCCATCCCTAAAATCTTTTGATTTGTTTATACCAAATTTTGATACGAGATTTATGCTCCAAAAATATATAAAGCAAGTAAACACTTGCCTCGTGGATAAAATTCGACGATCCCGAGTCGAATCTCGCGAAGTTTGGCCGGAACCTCCATTTTTTTCCTCTTTTCTCTCCTCCTCTCCTCTCCTCTTTCTTTTCTCTCTTCTCTTCCCCTCTCCCTCCGTATATAGGGAGAAATTAAGGGTTTATCCCTTTAAACCCAAAAATTACTCGTTTACTCAATTACGAGTTCCATTTAATCCCAAAAATTCTCGGAGCCTAAAACATACCCCGGGATACTCTATTATAACTATATAGGCCTTTCCGAGACCAACCGCGCAATCGGAATTTATGTTCGAGGTACTTGACCACAACCCACTAATTAAACTCGACATATCTCAATATGGGTTTTCCAATTAGAAACGTATCCTTTGTCGCTTTACCCACTGGGACATGTAATTAAATAATCCAACTTATTAACTTAGTCCCAAAAGTAAATGAAACACACCTCTGAAATCATCCAACCTTCAAAAATTCTAAAAATTATTATTCAGAGAAATACCTCAAATTCTCACTTTACACACATTTATGAAATTTAATTATTCCCAATAGTAGGGATGCTACATTTGGGTGCCATAATTGATATGCATAAAAACTATCTTATTAGGTTAAAAATTTATATATGATTTTTTTATCAAAATAGTCAAATTTTCTAGTCATAATATACTCCACAAGCTATCATATTTGATATAAAAATATCGTGATAGACAATTTTCAAATAATAGAAAAGGTCGTATAAAACATTTCATCACGTGAAGGTTTAAAGTAAACGGTCATAAACATATAATAAAAAAAAATTAATAACCAATATTAATGTCATAGTTGACGAATAAATCTAAACACAAAATATAAAACTATCTTGAATTTTTTTGTATTTGAACTCATGTACATCTAAAATGCACTAACAAAATCTTTTGTCCATGTCCAAAAATAATAGAACACAACTAGATATACCCATGTACATCATTCACAAAAAGTAATAACCTACTCCATGTATCACATCTATATATATCGACTATGTATATCATTAAAAAAATGTTTCCAAAATATTGTACATCCAAAAAATATGCATATATGCGTCGATCTTCCTTTGGCTTTTGAAAAATAGTGTCGACACCTCAAAAGCACCAAATAATATAATATAAGACTGAATAAATTCACTGAACTCATATTGAAGATCATTGATCCCATAAGTTTGATATGACGACTTTTTAGCCAATTCCTTCGTTTAAACAAGATAAATAAAATTACATTTAGTCTTTATCACATCTAGATAAAAAAAAAAAAAATAATATGTGACCTTCATTTTTATAAATTTAGATGAATTTTCGATGAGCTCTCCCATGAACTTCAGTAAAAAAATACACAAATTTCCCTCGTTGTTTAGGGCCCTGAAAATAAAAGAGTTAGTATATTATCCATGTCAAATGTGAATAGATAAATAATAACATTTAATTTATTGAACTAATATCTTAACATTCTCCCAGTCAAGTAGTGATCTTTTTCCTTTGATTGCTAAAAATCATTTAATCCTACTTCAATAAAAACATAATGACATATATTTATATTAGAATTAAATAAAATGAAATCAATAATTACATTATAAGAATTAAGTAGGACAATATTACGTGTTTACATAGAGCTTAAGGTCTAAGCTCGATTCTCCATGTAAAGATTTAAGCCAAAACACATTGTTTGAAATAAAGTCAATCACAACCAAAACCTAATGATACCTACATTATGAAGAATTATTGGATATTAGAAATATAATACATACACACATTTATTATATTAAAAAACTTTTACATATCTACCAAACATACTCGGTATTGATTGGAATGATGAATATTTGTCCGTCTCATGCCTTTTGTAATGTTTCTATTATAAATTAATGCCCATTGTTTTTAGAAAATGCGTTTCGAATGGAGAGGTGATTTACTGATCTAATAACTTCAAAACTCCTTCCAAAATTTTCATATACATAAAACAAATGCACATGACTTCAAAGGATAATCATGTATGTGATAATTCAAGATCCATATAACCTCATGTATACAATTATAAATTAAATAAAACATGGTAAAAGTTAAAAATTAACCTCATGTATGCGATAATGAAAACTCCATATGGTTCTTACATCTTATAAAACTGCACTAATTCAGTTTTTGGAATATAATGGTCTCAGAATCATCACCAAAAATATCCACCATAATCTTTTACCATATCCATTATCATGATGTTATCAAGCGTATTAGTAAATGCAATAATTGCACCATCATCATCATGTAATTGTTTCTTCAAAGCGTCATACAAGAAAGAAAATTATTAAGAGTTATTAAATCATATTCTTTTCAATCCTTATATGTACTATATATCCCAAGTTATAAAGATTATATGAAAAAATATGTTTTCTTTACTTTTGAAAGAAACTCACAATTTTTTACCAACTTCCTTGGTTGCATTGTTTTGGTATTCTCCGTTTCTCGATTGTTGGGTGATTATCCACATTAGACACCTATCATCCTTATCAGATGCATCTCCATGTCTCTTTTTTGTACTAATTATAAAATCAAATGTAAGATATTGATCACACAACACAAAATCCCTATAATGAATTTATTATAATTGTATACTCTACAAACAATACAAAAATTCAATCACGTACCGTAATTTCCTCAAGACATGCATACCCCAATTTACTAAGCCTGTGGTTGACCTTATTCTTTGCTCGCCTTTCTCGTTGTACGTAACAAAATTTATATGAATTGAATATATAGAAAATGTTAGAATTTAACCATATAATAGATAAATGTTATATATTTACATAATAAAAGGAATTCAGTATATATGTAAAACTTTTTGGATATTCTCCCTCTCACAAACACATCCCAATCCTCCTAATCAATAAATTTTTTATACTTTTCTAGATGGTTCCAAAGTTTACCGGGATCATATTTAAATGGCTTGAGATATTTCTTCGTGAATTCTCCTTTGAAATTTTTCCACGAAAAACCAATTTCAGATATAACTACCTTATATTATTTAGGGTCCATGTTCAACTCTGCTTATAATTAATAAATATTATATTAGATAACCTAACAAAAATACCAATAGAAACTTCAAATATCCCTAATATAAGTAAATAACATAAAACCTCAAGATAGTCATATCTAGTATGAAGATGATTATGGATACCTTGCTAAGTGAAGCAATAAGCTTACTCACTATGTGCTGAATATTTAAGGTAGGAATTGTAGCCACCATGAAACGATAAGTGAATCAGGATTATGCCTATAATTTCAGTATTTTTACGGTCCCGAACATTACATTTAACTTGGATGTATCTCATATTTATTACAAGTAACCTTTTTGACAATTATTTCATGTTTTGTGTATTTCTCATGTGATTTACAAGCAAATCATGCAACTGAATGGAAGAGAATAGCCAAAATAATGAAAAATGAGCGAGAAAGGGAAGACAATGGTAAAAAATAGTAAATTTCCAACAATAATCGAGAGATGGATCTAATATGAAAGTTAAGTATCTCGAGTTCATGAATACATAGGAAGAAACGACACCTCGATCCGAGTTACTATGAAGAAGTTATGGAAATTTGAAGTTGAAGAAGAGTCCAAGCGGTAAAACTATAAATGAAGGAAATAATTAAGTAAAGTACAATAACCAAATCCAGAGATCGAACCATTTCTCTTGGCCATGAGGGTTAGGTGCCTAGGTTTGTTTTAGTCCCAAGGTTTGATTTTCTAGGGGATTTTATATCCTTTCCTAAATTATAGCTAGAGTTGTTAGGGACAATATTTACTACTTTGGCCAGTTTTTAGCATTTGTGTAGTTCATTTAGGAGTCATAATATTCACATTTTACATTTTTTTAGGCAAGTAATTAATCATTATTCATTGGAAAACAAAGAATTCATCCTTGCACATCAAATTAATTAAAGTTCTTGTATTTTTAGCAAATCCTTCTTTGGTGTGAAGTTTTATTCTTTCAACTTTGTTTCTTCATAATTGGTATAAATTTCTCAATTCTTTCTTTTTGTTTTATTATGAAGTCTTGCATGATAAAGATGATTAGTGTAGAATTTAATTCCATGTCTAGCTACGTTATTTGTGGCTTGGAACATGAACCCAACCTAGAGTTTTCGACTTTAAACATAAAATTTAACATAATTAAATAATTATTTTTTCAAGTTTGATCTATTGATCAAGACAATTAGTGTGGACCTCTTAACTCAGTTTGTTAAAAGCAACCAAAGTTTTTGAGGATGCATTATATGTGTCGGTAAATATATAATTTGCACTAATTAATTAGTTGATGAATTATCGCATGGGTTAATGCCCAAACATATTTGGTGCCTCAAATTGATTTCTTCTATTCTTTTATTAATTTCTTGAATTATATATATATATATATATATATATATATATATATATATATATATATATCGGATATACTTTACGGTTTTAGGGACTGGATCAAAACCACTTTTTCTAAAAGTGTTTTAAAACCAACAATTTCAATCTTTACTTTAATTAGCTTAATTTTGTATTTTCATAGCTTAATTTGCCTAGGTAATTTGAAATTTCTTAAAGTACAAAATTGTCACCTTTTCCTTTCTTTTTCCAAGTCAAAGCCTAGATTTAGGAATCCAACCCTACCTTCATCATTAATGACCTATTCACTGAGGATTCCACCCTGTCTTATCGGGTTTATTACTTGAGCGACCAACTTGTAGTTTAGTTATAAGTACACACGTAGTACACACCTGTTGTTTGCTCGTCAAGTTTTTAGCACCGTTGTCGGGGAGTAGGTAGATTGTAGGTTAGGCTGAATTGATCTTCATTTGACTCTAATCCTTAAAAAGAAAAAAAATCATAAATCCAAAAAAATAAAAAATCAAATCAAATATCCAAAAAATCATAAGAATAAAAATAAAAATAAAAATAATTTCTCTCAAGTCCTTAAATGAAAAATACGTAACCCATTCCAAATCTCGAGACAATAGTGAATGTCCCACCTCCTAGCAATAACACTCCAAATTTTTGGATAACCCCTCCAATGCCGAGTTGCCATACCATGAGTAGAACGTCTAGAAATTCGGGTGAAGGTAGTGATTTTTTAAGTGTGAATGTGATGTCAGATAATTCTTGATTCAGAACGGGAGAGGGTGGGATGTTGTATCTCCCTATAAGAGACGTCTTATATTTGGAGTAAACCATTGTTCTGCAATGTATTATATTCCCTTATAATTTGGGGGGGGGGGGGGGGTAATTTCACTTTAGGATCGAAATGATCCAAATTCTTCCTACTTTTCGTGGCATAGAGTCGGAGAAGCCATATCTCCACATCCATGAGTTCGAGGAGGCATGCTAAACGTTTAACAATCAATCTTTCACCCAAGACATCTTACGTCTCAAGATTTTCCTCTTCTCACTCAAGGACAAGGCCAATACGTTGATTTCTTCTTTAGTAGCGAAATTTATCAATACATGGAGAGACATGCAAGATAAATTTCTTCTAATGGTCATTCCCGCCCATAAGACTAACTCTATTAGAGCTCAAATTCAAACATTTAAGAAAAAGATAATGAGCCCTTTGATAAGTGTTGGTAAAGGTTCAATGAGTTGATTAACATGTGCCTACATCACGTTATTGAGAAGTGGAGACTCATGTCCTATTTCCATCATGGGCTTACACTACGCTCAAAGCAACTATAAAAATAATGTACTAAAGATAGTTCTTTGGTTTAGATGCGTACAATGTGAAGGACTGTCTTAAGTATGTCGTCAAGACTATTCAATCTTAGGATACATCTGATCCGAGAACCCAACCCAAGGTTAGACTCATGTCCACATATCCGTCCTTATTCGGACTCTACCAATTGGACAAGGAAGCCGAGTTGAAGCTTAAAATAAATAAATTAGCCAAGTGGCTAGAGTCATGTTAGAAGATAGGGGGATAGATACATTCGATCCATCTCGAACTTTAAAGGAGGAGATTTTTACTATTTTTAAGGGCGGGGCATTTAACAAAGCAATGTCCAATTATCCTCGCCTACAAAATTATGCTTCAAGAGCATGCTGAAGTGGTGGGAGCTTATAAAGGTAATTTTAATGCCCCTCATGGTAACTCCTTTAATCCTGCATGGCATAACCATCCCGATATCAATTATGGGCGACAACCGAATGCGTCGTTAAATCCAAATCAACATGTTGCCCAACATCTGCCACCACTCTTACCTTTCTAACAAGTGCCACAAATGCAAGAGCATTTTCTCGTGCAATGTGTGACCCACGACATAAGAGTCTTAAAGACACTATTGCCTAATTTATGCAAACTCAGTCAGCGACTAATGCCATTCTCTTTCAGTGTCCATGATAAGGGTAAATTTCCTGCCCAAGGCCAATGACATTCCTAAGGTCAAAATTGTGTAAGCTCTAATACTGATGTAAAGAGTTAAACACTCTACGTAGCGGAGGAGTTATTGACTTTTCACCTCCTCCACAAGACGTAGAAAAAATAATGAGGTTTTGCCTGACACATAATAGTTGGGGCCGAAGAGGTAGTAAAATGCCGGATAGCCACACCATACCCTCAACAGTTGGTCCCTCCTCCTAAAGGGGCCTCCCCTGATGAAATTTTAAAGGTTCTTAAGAAGGTGGAGTTAAACATACCTTTTCTCGAGGCTATAATGCAAATTCCTACGTAGGCTAAGTTCTTAAAGGACTTTCTCATAGAGAAGAAAAAATTAAAGGGAAAGAAGAAGGTTTTCCTAGAACAAGATGTTATTTTGGTACTTTTAAGCGACCTCCCCAAAAGTAATAAGATCTGGGAGCCCCTACCATTTAATGCATTATCGGAGATAGCAAAATAGAGAGAGATTTATTAGATTTAGGGGAGAATGTCAACATTATGCCCTATTCCATCTATATAGAGATCAATTTTGGAGATCTTAATCTCATAAAAATACTCTCTAACTTATACATTGTTCTGTTAAAGTACCTTGGGGGTAGTTGAGGATGTTATTGTCCAAGTTGACACTTTCTACTTCGTGGTAGATTTTGTCATTTGGGATATAGATCCTTCATCTCTATCAAGCCATCATGTTCCTATAAGTCTTGGCCTCCCTTTAATATCTACGACTAACGCATTGATTAATATGCGTAATAGGCAAACGCAACTAACATTTGTGAAAATAACACTTGAAACGAATATCTTCACCCTCACCAAGCAAGTAGGTGATGAGGAAGATTTACATGACACAAATCTTATTGAAGAGGTAGACATGAACATTTTGAGTGTAATAATTTTAGGGATCCACTTGAGGAATGTTTAGCGATGACTAGTGAGAGCGAGAGAGTGTGTTTCGAGTTTGATCACGAGGTGAGGAGGATGAGGGGGATGCTAGGTGAGGGAAAGACGGAGGACAATGTGAGAGATGTGAGTCGGGTCTCGCGATTCGAGTCACTAGGGGAATCATATAAGGTTCCCTTTGATAATAAATTTTCTAAACTCAAATTCAAAGAGCTACATTCCAACGTCAAATATGCTTATTTGGGGTAGGATGAGACATATCTTGTTGTTGTCTCATCTGGCATAGATAACGAGTAAGGAGGGAAGCTTATGGTGATTTTGAGGTAGACCAATGGTTTTTTTGGTTGGTCTATTTCAGATTTGAACGGAATAAGTCCCTTGATTTGTACCCATAAAATCCACCTAGAGCAGAACGTGAAGCCCTTTAGGGAAATGCAAAAAAGATTGAAATCGATTCTGAAAGATGTGGTGAGAACAGAAATTATAAAGTTTTTGGATGCGGGCATCATCTATACCATCTCAAATAGTAAATGGGTTAGTCCAATCCAAGTTGTTCTGAAGAAGTTGGGAATCACTGTGGTTGTTAACACAAAGGGAGAACTTATTTTGAAACTTACTGCCACCGGGTGATGGATTTTCATTATTTACTAGAAACTTAACGATGACACTAAAAAAGACCACTTCCCTTTCACATTTATGGATCAAATAATCGAGAGAGTTTTGGGTAATCCATTTTACTATCTTTTACACGATTATTCCTATTATAACCAAATAGAAGTGGATGTGCTTGATCAAGAGAAGACTACCTTCGCATGTCCTTTTCACACTTTTTCCTACAAAAGGATGCCAATTGGATTATACAATGCGCTAACGACCTTTTAAAGTTGCATGTCAAGTATTTTTAGTAATATGATTGAGAGAGGACTTGAGGTGTTTATGGATGAATCTAGCATTTTCAGTCACTCTTTTGACCAATGTCTTGCTAACCTTGAGAAAGTACTTTCCTAGTAGGTGGAAAAAAAACTAGTACTGAATTAGGATAAATGCCATTTAAAGTTATCGAAGGAGTAGTTCTAGGCCACATAATATCATCCAAGGAGATAGAAGTGAATATGGAAAAAATTGACATCATTTTTTAAAATCCCTAACCCAAGTCACTAAAAGACGTGCGCTCATTTGTGGGGCACGTAGTATTCTATCATAGGTTTATTAAGGATTTTATCACAAAGAAAGTATCTTACTCATTAAGGATGCCCCATTTTAGTGGAGCGAAGTGTGGCAAGAGGCCTTTGAGAAATGGAAGAGCATGCTCGTCTCCACTCCTATAATTCAAGATTCAGATCGGACTCTCCCAATCGAGATAATGTGTGATGCGAGTGACTATGCGATATGGGAGGTTTTAGGTAAAAGGAGAGATAATAAGGCACATGTCATATACTATGTTATCCGAACATTAACCGGACCCCAATTAAACCACTCCACTGCGGAGAAGGAGTTTTTAACGGGTAGTGATTTCCCTTGATAAATTCCATTCATATCTTATCGGGTCACCCATTATATGATCTACCGACCACAGGGCACTAATATACCTCCTTTCCAATATGGATGCCAAGTTGCGCCTCATTACATGGAACTTTCGATTCCAAGAATTTAACCTTTCCATCAAAAATAAGAAAGGAGTAGAAAACTTCATAGTCGACCACTTATCTAGGCTCTCGCATGACATACCTCAAGATCGCGTACCTATAGATGGGTATTTTCCGGATAAGGAACTTTTTTCTACTTCCTCTCTACCTTGGTTTGTGCACATTGTGAACTATCTAATGACGGGGGTTGTTTCCTCCAATTGGATTCCACAAGACAAGACGAAGTTTTTCACGTGGTTATGCATGTTCTTTTAAGATGATCCCTTATATTTAAGCATTGTGCGAACCAAATAATCTAGAAGCATGTTCAGGGTGATGATATCCAAAGTGTCATCCAGTTTTGTCACTCAAAATCATGTGGAGTCCACTTTTTCATGAGGAAGATGGTCGCAAAGATTCTCCAATGTGATCTCTATTAGCCCATTATCTTTCGGGATGTGAACACATTTTGAAAATCATGCGAGAGATGTCAAAAAATTGATGCTATAACTAGACATGATATGATGTCGTTGACCCCTATCTTTACTTATAAGATGTTCAACTGTTGGAGCATCGACTTCATGGGACCTTTTCTTCCCTCTTTTGGATTCCTCTATATTTTTATTGCAGTTGCACGAATGACAATAAGGTGGTTGTAAAGTTCATCCTTGAATATATACTTTCTCATTTTGATGCTCCTATAGCCATCATTAGTGACAACAGATTGCACTATTGCAATAAGTCATTCAAGAAGTTAATGAGGAAGTATGGAGTTGTACATAAGGTTAAGATAACCTACCACTAGCAAAAAAATACATAATATGAGCTAGCTAATAAAGCGATCAAAAACATTCTCGAAAATATCATTGATCCCAGTCGTCAGGATTGATCCATCTAATTACTCGATGTGCTATGGGCTTATCGAACCTATTATAATAACCCCCTCGGGATGTCCTCATTTTTCTTTATGTATGGAAAGCCTTGATACCTCCCCATCGATTTAGAACACAAGGAGTTATGGTCAATCAAGGGGTTGTTTAACTTCAACTTGGATAAAGCCGATGAAATGCAAAAGCTCCAATTAAATGAAAACATACTCAATGATACATATGGGAGCACCCAAATTACAAAGGACTCAAAGAGTTTCATTTGGGACAAAAATTTCTCCTTTACAAATCACATTTACATTTGTTTCACGAAAAGTTATGGTCAAGATAGTCTGAACTATTTGTTGTGAAGGAAGTGTTCCCACATGGTGCAATAGAGGTGGAAGATCCAAAAAATGGGAGCACATTAAAAATAAATAGGTAATGCCTACAGCCATATCTAGAGGAGTGTATTGGGGAAATGAAGATAATTTTGTTGTTGAACCCTATGTACGGGGATGAGTAGGCTTTAGAGAGAGTTCGTTGCACCCCCATTGCATATAGGGTGAGTATTAGTTGTATAAAGGAGTTGTGTGAGTGCATCGTGTGTTTAGGAATCGATCGTGGGCGTTTTAAAGAGAGTGGAGTTTTCAATTTTCAAGATCCGTTTCGAGAGTGCCCAATGAGTCCCTTGTAGTTTTGATGATATTTGGTAAAACAATAGTGAATTTAGGTTAAATCCCAAGAGACTTTTAGGAAATCCACCTGTGGGCCCGAGGGAACATGAAAATTGTGAGGAAAATGCAAAAATGTTCAAACAATTTGTTCTGAAAATCGAACCCTCGGCAAGGGGTTCGCTCAAAAATCAAACCCACATGGTAAGGGGTTAAAAACAGTTAGTGAAAAATTTCGAACCGACTCGAATTTTGAGAAAAACATTTTGGTTCCTCACACAAATCGGTTTGCTTTTCTGAAGCAAGAACCTGAATTTTTCCACTTTATTTTCTTCTTTTCCTCCCAACCTTTCACATTCACTCCACCAAAAATTATTCCATTTCCATCCACCACTCCCTCTACCTTCAAACCCTTTCATTTTCTAATACTATTCATTTCCCCCCAAAACTAACCTTTCATTTTCGCACCTTTTTCTACCTAGAAATACCCCCTGCACCATTCATCCTCACACCTCCAAACACTCTCCTTTCCTAGAATTCTCCATACTTATTCTTAAGTTCCATCCTATTATTATATGGCTTCCAAACAATACGTGAAGAAATATAAGTCCACTGAAATGCTCGAAGGCAATGAAAAGGAAACGTTTTGTTCTCCACAAGAAAGGAATTGGTGTCACGCCTATTTTGCCGCACGTCGCTCCTTAATCATAGAAAGGCGAATTGTTCAGGATGACATCCTCGAGAATGTTGTGTCACTCTTCTCAAGGTTCAGGTGGAAAAGTTTGTATGCCGATCACAAAGGTCCCATATATGTGCACATATCCAAATTATTTTACGGGACTCTCATCCGCACCTCCGACGGGAATTACAAGGAATACACAGATGGGGTGGTGATTCCTTGCTCGCATCAAATTATCAGACGAAAGATGTAAGCGATGGGGTTAAATATTTCAAGAACTATAATTACCCCTACCACCAAAAGGATATCACCTACATATAGCTTTCTAGCCGTTAGGCTCTGGACACTCCT
Source organism: Sambucus nigra (assembly GCA_949130495.1). Taxonomy (NCBI): domain Eukaryota; kingdom Viridiplantae; phylum Streptophyta; class Magnoliopsida; order Dipsacales; family Adoxaceae; genus Sambucus; species Sambucus nigra. The sequence goes on from OX422220.1 coordinate 377,130,001, forward strand.
TGGACTTGTGAAAGTTTCCCATCTGGGTCACTCTCGTCTCGTACCCGGTTGGCAAACATCATCACATGTGTAATCATCCTACCGACAAAGAATGAATCTGCAATATGCTTACGGAATGATATCTTTATTTATTTTTTGTTCGACATGACGTCCAAGATAAGCCTAACTCATGTATACTTTGATGAAATCATAAGTGTGGCTTATTTCCCCACCGGCACAACTTCTCCTCTACATGCCCGATTTATCACCTCTCTATGCCTGGAAGTGGGATATTTTCCATGGGGAAACAAGTCTAAGCCCATAAATTCAACCTCGGTGGATCAAAGCATGAAAGAAAACTACAACCTAAGCCCTCCTCTCCAACCGAGGCGGACAAGAGGATGACACCGAAGAAGACAAAGAAGATGTAGAGGGGATTTCAACCATGGGGAGAAAAAAGGACGATGATTAGGTAAAACCGAATTTTGAGGAAGATTTGACGAGTGTGCATAAGAAGCGATGATAATAAAAAGGCGTATGCATAAAATTGAGTGATGTCTTGACGATTTTTTCGCATAATACCACCAAAATCTGGATAATTTTCGACTTGATTACCGTCCTAATACCTACATGATGATGTGATTCTAAGTCGATCTCTAACGTCTTAGCTTACGCTGGGGGGCCAACTTGCGTGCATATTGTATGGATCCCTATGTCCGTGATCCTAATGCTCTCGACCCCTCCTGTTGAGCATCTTTTGTGCATGCATCATTATATACTTTCTTTTATTTGTAATTGTTATATCTTTCAAGAAACTATCTACTATTTTCTCTCATTATAAATAAAAATTCGTGTTTGTGTTATATAGTATCATTCTTGCATTTTAAATATTTTTCATTTTATATTTCACGCTTATTTCTTTTCTTAATTATATTTTCGTCCTTTACATTGAGGACAATGCAAGGTATAACTTTGTTGGGGGCGGGGGGGGGGGGGGGGTACAAGTGCATCTTTCAGAAATTTCACGACTTAAAAATGCCCAAAAAAAGGAAAATTTTCAAAAAAATCAAAAATATTTATTCAAAATAAGTAAAAATTGGAATGTAAAATCCTTAAAAATACCATTAAATTTTTGTTTCAAATCCCAATTTGTAAAAAAATTCATGCATAAAGACGAAATTGATATAAATGAAAATTGAATGAAAAATGATGACTTATACGAATAAATGTGGAGGTTTTAACCCGGGGAGTTAATTTTTGCCATTCTTCATTTTTGAGGAATTTAAATAAATTTGCCATAGATATCTAAATCATTGTTTTGATTGGTTATAGGAAACGAGTGGAAATTTTGTTTTGAAAACGCGCCTAAAAATGTCTTGAAAATAGAAATAAAAATTAATCTCAAGATGCATATGGTAATTTGATTAGTAATTCAGACGCACGACGTTAGGCCATTGTTTGTTCACCAAAATTTTCAACTTTTGGAAGCCAACTTGAGCCAAAAATCATATCGCTTTCATTTGTTAACCCGAAAAAAAATTAGCTCGGAGTTGTGAAAATTGATTTTTTTTTAATTTTGAGATGTTCTGGTATAGAAATAGGTCAGAAAAATAGAAAAAATGCTCAAATGAAAAAAGTGAAAAAGGAAAAAATATGAAAAAGAAAAGGAAAATGAAATTACAAAAAATAAATAAAATTGAGCAAAAGCCCAAAAAAGTACCAACGGACCTTCACAAGAAAGTTTTCCAACTCTGAAAAATTTTGAAAAAGTTACATTGGTACCGAAAATAACTTGACTTGAAAAAGTCCTAATCAAGTCCAAATATCAAAGTCGATCACTACGTGGAGAGCTAAAAATACAAAAATATAATAAAGAGGACAAAATGGTAGGAAAAAAGAATGACAGTTTTCAATGATCGCAATCCGTTCATGAGATTGTTTCATTATAAAAATTTTCGTCTTTCAATTTGTATGCGTGAACTCTTGTCCATTATATTTACACTTAATTTCGTGCACACAGAGAGGAAAAGACACTATCTGAGTGATTCGTTTGTGAGTGCATCCAGTGAGAAATTGAATAAAAGAAAATTTTTAGAAAGTAACGTAATGATCAATTAATGAAAGTTAACGGTTAATTTTTGGCTTCACACACGTACAAACATGCTATGAATTGAAATTTACGATATAATATTTTTTGTGATGATTTTTATGAAATTTAAATTACACAGTTTTTAACTATTTGGATTTTCTTTTGAGTCTTACCATATGGAATAAAATGATTTTTTTGGTTACGAGACATCACTCGTCCTACTAAGTTAAGTTAGGGGTTTAACGAGTTGGTACATTTGTTAAATGCAATCGCGTTCCCGCGAAAAGGGTATTTTATCCCATAGTTGATAAGTGTTATTTAGAGACCCTATTTTGGATTCTTTTACATTGCTCGAGACAAGCAACGTTCTAAGTTATGGGGTTTGATTTTACATGAATATTCCAAATTTATCCTCTAATTTCAGTATTTTACGGCCCCAAACATCACATTTAACCCGAATTTATCTCATATTTATTACAACTAACCGTTTAGGAAAGTATTTCGTGTTTTGTATATTTTTCATGTACTTGTAAGTAAATCAAGCAATTGGACGAAAGATAATAGACAAAACAATGAAAACTATATGATAAAGGGAAGTCAAGGACAAAATGGTAAATTTATAGCAAGAACCTGGAGAAGGAGCGAATATGAATATTGAAGATCTCGAGTTCATGAGTACATAGGAAGAAACAAAACCTCGATTCGATTATAGTGAAGAAGTTATGGAAATTTGAAGTTGAAGAAAAGTCCATAGGGTAAAACTTCAAATGAAGGAACTATGAAAGTTAAAGTGCAAAAACTAAACCCAAAGACTGAATCAGTTAGGTTTCTGGAGCGAACAAGTTCGTTTGGCCTTGAGGGATCCCATGGTTTGGTTTGGTCCCCGAGTTTGATTTTCTGTGGGATCTTTTTAGTATTTCCTAAGTTGTAGCTAGAGTTGTTAGGGTCAATGTTTACCACTTTAGCCATCTTTGGCACTTGTAGAAGTCATATAGGAGTATTAATGTTCATATTATACACTTTGTTAGGAAATTAATTGATCATTATTCATTGGAGAACATAGAATCCATATTTACGCATCAAATTAATTGAAGTTCTTGCGTTTTTTCAGAAATACATTTTGGTGCTAAGTTTTATTCTCGCAAATTTATTTCTTCATAATTAGTATAAATTTCTCAACTCTTTCTTATTATTTAATAATGAATGATTTCATGTTAAATATGATTAGCATAGAATTTAACTCCATGTCTAGCTAATTTATTTGTGGGTGGGAAAACATAAACCTAACCTAGAGTATTCGACTTCAAATATAATTAAATAATTAATTTTTTTTAGTTTTATCTATTGATCGGGACTATTAGTGTAGACCCCTTAACTCAGTTTTTCAAAAGCATCTAGAGTGTTTGAGGATGGATTATATGTGTCATAAATATATTATTCACACTAATTAATTTGTGTACATTTTATTGCACGAGTTAACGCCCAAACATATTTGGTGCATCGAATGGATTTGTACTTTTCTTTTAATTAATTAATTAATTTCTAGAATTTTATGTTTATCAGAGATACTCTACCGTTTGGGGATTAGATCCCAGCCTCATTTTCCAAACGTGCTTTAAAACAAAAATGTCAATATTTACCATAAGTAGTTTAATTTCGTACTTTCATAGCTTAATTTGCCTAGGTAATTAGAAATTTCTTAAAGTAAAAATTATCATTTTTTTCTTTCTTTTCATGAGTCAAAGCATAGATTTAATAAGTCAACCCTACATTAATCATTAGCGAACAATTCCCTAAGGAATGGATCCCATCTTATCAGTTTTATTACTTGATCGATCGATTTGCACTAGTGCCTTAAGTACACACATCGCACACATTTTGTGTTGCGCATCAATAAGCCGTTGTAGTAGATGGTAAGGTGAAAAATATGTAAGGTTAATTTTAATACTAAATAGTGTCTATTGATATTAACTCAGAAAATAACTTTCACAATGATGGTTTCTGCTAATGTTTGAAAAACTCTCTTTGTAGATTTCATAATCAATCTCGATATTATCATCCATTGATAACAATTGCGGGTACTCACCATAGGGGATCGGGAAATGATTAAAAAAGTTGTACGACTGATATGGAGGATGAGAATACCATTGCAAAGCTTGATGTTGCATATGGAACCTTCCAAAGGGGACATTGTCAAGTAAATTACCACACTTACTAACCCTGTATAACCATTTTCGCATGCCTATACAAAATTTCTTCTACTTCCCTTTTTTTAAGAGATTTTACAAACGTTGTAGCTCATTGACTACCTATTTTTGCTTAGGTGTCCCGAGTTAAAATCCCCAATAGGAATAGTTTCACACCCATGTATGGTTAATTTATCTACAGGGAGAGGTCGACTCCCAATTTTGTAGGCATTTGACAAAAGCACTTATTAAGTGAAAATTAGATCTAGGAAAAGGGGTCCTGAGATGAAGATATCTACTAGCCCGAGCATCCTCATATGATACCATCTACTATTCCATAGTAGCAGTAAAGAGAAAGCAAATGTGGCTTCCAATATGTCATGTCCCTTCCCTTGGATGCAATAACCCTAGTGCCTTTGTATAGAGATGTGACTTCGTAAAGTGATAGAGAGACAACAATCAACACATGAAAAAAGTAAATGTATTGTTTTAAACATATCGAATATTTTACATGATAACTTCAGGTTTATTTATGTATTATACACAAGCCACCATGGCATTTGTTGGATATTTTTAAAATAAGTGAGTAAAAGCTTTGGGAGTAAAAGCTTGTCCCACATTGGAAGTGTGTGGAGAAAAGTGGGAAACAAACCCAATATAAAAGGGAGAGTGTACCACATTAGAAAACGAGAAAGTGATACCCACTAAGCTATAAAAGGAGTGGAAACCTTTTTTCACACATTGAAAAAATATAAAGAAAGTGTGCACTTAATAACTACAAATGGAAGATGAAGAGTTACTTCATCTATCATTTAAGAGGGCTATTCAAGAGAGATCCAATACGATGTGAAGCACCGTGTGCGAGTGCAGGGTAGTGGGATGTAGAGGCACTAGTGGCGCACTTTTCACTTTTCCACCCGTGTGTCCACAGTGGTAGCTGGTTGCCAGGATTCGTCCGGATCGGGCGTGGTCACTTTTGGGGTGGTCCATGTAAAATCGGTTCGGTTTAATTATACCTGTTTGGAAATGTGTTAAAACTGTTGGTAATTAACAGTCATACCATTTCGGAATTAATTCTGACTGTTAATTCAACAGTCATGACTCTTGAAGCCTTTCACTATCTATAAATAAAGGAAACCTAATTCAAAATTGCACATTAGTTCAGATTAACCCAGTTCTACATTTTCCAAATCCCAGCAATAATTCACCTACATTTTTAAGACCTACAAAAATTAACTTATTCTATTTTGTGCATAGAAACAGATTAAGAACTTGATTGATTGTTCTTCGATGGTGCATCCAAGGGCTGTCTTCAAACATATAATTTGCAGACAGTGCAATTGCTTCATTGTATCTTGAGTACGGATTCTCGTTTGAATAACGAATTATTTTGGATGGGAAAATACCGTATTTAAAAAAGTGACATCACGCCTTGAAATTTCCAGAATTTATTTGGAAAAACTAGAGACACACCTTTTAATCAATTTGCTTTGACTCTTAATCTTAAAACAGACCCACAAACTTGTAGTGGGGCAATTGATTCGATAGATTCAACATCTTGGAAAGAAGCCATAAATGATGAAATGGATTCAATAATGGGAAATAAAACTTGGAAGATAGTAGAATTACCTCCAGGATCTAAACCCATTAAGTGTAGATGGATTTTTAAAAAGAAAATGAAAATAGATGGAACAATTGATAAATTCATGGCTATATTGGTTGCTAAAGGGTTTACACAAAAAGAAGGAATTGATTATTTTGATACCTTTGCACCAGTTGCTAGAATATCTACTATTAGAATTTTGATTACTTTAGCATCCTTATATAATTTTGAAACTCATCAAATGGATGTGAAATTTTCCTTTTTAAATGGTGACTTGGAAGAAGGAATTTATATGGAACAACCTGAAGGGTTTGTTATGCCTGGACAAGAACATAAAGTATGTAAACTTATTAAGTCCTTATATGGCCTAAAACAAGCACCTCTACAATGGCATGAAAAATATGATAAAGTCATTATTTCTTATGGTTTTCAAATTCAAGAATCTAATAAGTGTGTTTATAGTAAATTTGTTGATGGTAAAGGTGTTATCATTGGTTTATATATATATGATATGTTAATTCTTGGTACTGACTTAGAAAGCATTAATAATACAAAGAATTTTTTATCTTCTAAATTTCATATGAAAGATATGGGTGTCACTAATGTCATATTAGGAATGAGAATAATAAGGAAATATAAAAATATAATTCTCACTCAATCTCATTACGTTGAGAAAAATTTGAAGAAATTTGATTGCACACCTGTTACTAACAGGCTGTTAGTACACCTTTTGAACCACAGCTAAAGATGATCCCTAATACTGGTAGACCTATTTCACAATTGGAATATGCATGAGCAATTAGTAGTTTAATGTATTCCATTACATGTACTTGACCTATTATTGCATATGCTGTTGGAAAATTAAGTAGATATACTAGTAATCCCAGTTAATTGCATTGGCATGCTGAATATGCAAATATCTAAAAGTAACTATGGACTGTGGTATATACAATAGGGGATATCCTTCAGTATTAGAGGGTTTTTCTGATGCTAGTTGGATAACTGAGCGGGAGGATCATTCCTCAACAAGTGCATGGATTTTCACTCTTGGTGGGGGAGTTGTTTCTTGGGGATCAAACAAACAGACTTTTATTGCTAACTCTACAATGGCAGCTGAGTTTGCAGCATTAATTGCAACTAGTAAAGAGGCGAAATGGTTATGGAATTTATTTATTGAAATTCCAGTTTGGCCAAAACTAATGCCTCCAATATCTGTACATTGTAATAGTGAATCTACATTTTCTAGAGCTTATAGTAAAGTGTACAATGGGAAATCTAGTCATATTGGCATGAGACATAGTTATGTCAGACAAATGATTACAGATAGTGTAATCACAGTGGATTACGTAAAATCAAGTCAAAATTTAGCTGATCCATTTACGACAGGTCTTGAAAGAGGACTGGTGTCTAAGACATTATTAAGGATGGGACTAAATCCCATTAACAATAGTCACTCTTGATGGAAACTCAAATTTACACTTTACATATTCAAGTCTCAAGTTCAATGATGAAAGTACATCATACGGCGTGATTGTACGCACTACAAAATCAAACATCCCAAATATAAGTGCTTAGAACATGTAATGAATAATGAAAGGGGTGATTTTAATCTTAATAGATTTATGGTGTTTTAGTTACATGGAAACCTATGATAGTATACCTATATGAGTGTGAAAGTGGTGTTGCTTCCTCTGAGAACTGGGCTTGACTCTAAATCACTCATGAAATTAAGGTACAGACCCACGTCCTAATACATGTGTCGACATATATGGATAATCAGTGACTAAAAGATTTGTGTGTGTAGACAAATTCCGCTTATCAATATAGATTGATAGTTCAAAGACACGTCTACTATACTTTCATGGTTAGCCTTGACGAATCTTCAGAGGGTATTGGTTCAAGTCGTGAGACACCAATAATTATACACAGTCTTACAGGCAATCAAAGATTTACAAAACTTATTTTGAAAATGGTGGAGGAATGTTGGAGAATTTTAAAATAAGTGAGTAAAAGCTTTGGAAGTAAAATCTTGTCCCATATTGGAAGTGTGTGGAGAAAAGAGGGAAACAAACCTAGTATAAAAGGGAGAGTGTCCCACATTGGAAAATAAGTAAAGCTAAGTGATACCAACTAAGTTATAAAAGGATTGGGCAACCTTTCGTCCTACATTGAAAAAATATAAATAAAGTGTGCATTTAATAAGTACAAATGGAAGATGAAGAGTTACTTCATCTAGCATTTAAGAGGGCTTTTCAAGAGAGCTCTAATATTGTACGAAGCACCGTACGCACGCTTATGTACGGGCACGTGCGTGCTGGGAAGTGAGTTGTAGAGGCACTAGTGGCGCACCTTGCCCTTTGCATGTCGCATGTTCGCAGTGGTAGTGGGTTGCCAGTATTCGTCCATCTCGGGCGTGATCACTTTTTGGGTGGTCTGTGTAAAACTGGTCCGGTTTAATTATACCTATTCGGAAATGGCTTAAGACTGTTGGTAATTAACAGTCAGATCATTTAGGAATTAATTAAGACTGTTAATTCAACAAGCATGACTCTTGAAGATAAAGCCTTTCACAATATATAAATAAAGCCTAGCTAATTCGAAATTGCACATTATTTCAAATTACTCTAGTTCCAGATTTTCCAAATCCCAACAATTATTCATTTACATTTTCACGACATACAAAAACTATCTTATTCTGTTTAGAGCATAGAAATAAAATAAGAACTTGATTAACTGTTCTTCGTTGGTGCACCAAGGGCTGCCTTGAAAAAAAAAATTGCAAACAGTGTAATTGCTTCATTGTATCTTGAGTATAGATCTACGGATTCCCGTTTATATACCAAATTATCTTGGTGGGTCAAATAATGTATCTAAGAAAGTGACATCACGCCTTGAAGTTTCCAGAATTTATTTGAAGGAATTAAAGACACACCTTCTAATCAATTTTCTTTGACTCTTAATGTTGAAATCGACCCACAAACTTATAGTTATGCAATTGATTCGATAGATTCAGCATTTTGGAAATAAGCTATAAATGATGAAATGGATTCAATAATGGGAAATAAAACTTGGAAGTTACTGATCGAGTGCGAAAAGTAGCGCGTGTAAAGACGCTAATCGTTGTTTTCGTTTCGCCAACTCAATACAAAAACCTAAGTTACAACTACACTTGCGGGGCAAGTAGAGCGGTAAGTCGGGTATCGAGAATCCACAGAGACGAGTTGTTAGAATTAAAGTGATTTAATACTCCGAAATAAAAGTGTAAAAGATGATTACAAACTAAAAGAAAAGATGCATAAAGGTAAATGATTAACTAGGCAATGGTATTGAAACTAGATTATGAAAGCGAGTAAAACTATAGGTTGCGTCGAATATCCCTCACCCGAGTTAATTAGTATAAAATGGTCACATGGGTCGACGAGTTATTACAAATGCGTCTCGTTTCGACAGTTAATTAAATCAAGGGTTGTTACGCCCTAAATCATCATAAAAGCCTAATAAGATTTTGGCGTCAACAAATATCCCGGAAATTACGCGCGAAAGGTCGTAAGCACGGGACATACATGATATGCCCCGTCAAATCTCCTAGGCATAATAACTAGGACAACGCACCCGAAATAGACCCGTAAACACCATCACCAAAGCAAAGCAACGCGTCAACTCGAGTGAGTTCAATTCAAACACAACCTAATTTAAATTACCTAGAAAGCATGTTAAAAACGCGATAAATGGAAAGCGGTAAATAAACGCGGTAAATCTATACTAGAAAGCGTGTAAATCAAAGCATGTAAATAAAGCAAGAAAACCTAAATTAGAAAGCTTGTAAATTAACTAGAAAGCAAGAAATGAAGAAATACAACTATATTCAAATGGTAGGGGAGATGAATAGTCAACTTACAATCCAAATGGGGTGTCAAACCAAAGAGAAATGAAGAAGAACCAAGCAAAAACCCCAAACCCTAAGCTAAACTAACCTAAAATCGTGTATATCTACTGAATATGATTATTACAACCAAAAAACCTTTATATAGTAAGTGGGAAAAGATAAGGGAAAAAGGAAAGAAAGAGGAAAGTGCCCAAAATATCTGGCATTACCGGTCGACCGGTCGCAGGGGCGCGGTCGACCGGTCCCTTAAGCCAAAGCATACTGTCTCCTTCCTACGGCAAAAGTTGAAACCGCGGTCGACCGGTCCCTTGTACGCGGTCGACCGGTACTCTGTTTTCAGGCTGCATTTGGTCCATGATGAGGGGGAAAAGGTCCATTACGGAAACGAGCCTAGCTTCTTCGTCCGAACTCCAAACGACGCACCGTTTGCGGCCACGCGATGCTAACTCAATGAACTACGCATCCGTGGAATTTCCAAGAGTCGAATAAGAAATGTGAATTGACTAAAAAGCCCTTGAAGTAGCGTCCAGCGACGAAACTTCTCTGAAATGCAACGGATCCTCACTTTTAGCGTTCCAATACCTACAAAAGAACAAATAACCCCTGCAAAACATGTATCTATCCAACTCCAAGGTTGTCTGGTTAATGAGCATAAATATAGGCATTTAGGACCGTAAAAGCGCTAGAATGCATAAGGATAACAGGCGGAAATATACAATATTCGAAAAGTAGCGCGTGTAAAGACGCTAATCGTTGTTTTCGTTTCGCCAACTCAATACAAAAACCTAAGTTACAACTACACTTGCGGGGCAAGTAGAGCGGTAAGTCGGGTATCGAGAATCCACAGAGACGAGTTGTTAGAATTCAAGTGATTTAATACTCCGAAATAAAAGTGTAAAAGATGATTACAAACTAAAAGGAAAGATGCATAAAGGTAAATGATTAACTAGGCAATGGTCTTGAAACTAGATTATGAAAGCGAGTAAAACTATAGGTTGCGTCGAATATCCCTCACCCGAGTTAATTAGTATAAAATGGTCACATGGGTCGACGAGTTATTACAAATGCGTCTCGTTTCGACAGTTAATTAAATCAAGGGTTGTTACGCCCTAAATCATCATAAAAGCCTAATAAGATTTTGGCGTCAACAAATATCCTGGAAATTACGCGCGAAAGGTCGTAAGCACGGGACATACATGATATGCCCCGTCAAATCTCCTAGGCGTAATAACTAGGACAACGCACCCGAAATAGACCCGTAAACACCATCACCAAAGCAAAGCAACGCGTCAACTCGAGTGAGTTCAATTCAAACACAACCTAATTTAAATTACCTAGAAAGCATGTTAAAAACGCGATAAATGGAAAGCGGTAAATAAACGCGGTAAATCTATACTAGAAAGCGTGTAAATCAAAGCATGTAAATAAAGCAAGAAAACCTAAATTAGAAAGCTTGTAAATTAACTAGAAAGCAAGAAATGAAGAAATACAACTATATTCAAATGGTAGGGGAGATGAATAGTCAACTTACAATCCAAATGGGGTGTCAAACCAAAGAGAAATGAAGAAGAACCAAGCAAAAACCCCAAACCCTAAGCTAAACTAACCTAAAATCGTGTATATCTAATGAATATGATTATTACAACCAAAAAACCTTTATATAGTAAGTGGGAAAAGATAAGGGAAAAAGGAAAGAAAGAGGAAAGTGCCCAAAATATCTGGCATTACCGGTCGACCGGTCGCAGGGACGCGGTCGACCGGTCCCTTAAGCCAAAGCATACTGTCTCCTTCCAACGGCAAAAGTTGAAACCGCGGTCGACCGGTCCCTTGTACGCGGTCGACCGGTACTCTGTTTTCAGGCTGCATTTGGTCCATGATGAGGGGGAAAAGGTCCATTACGGAAACGAGCCTAGCTTCTTCGTCCGAACTCCAAACGACGCACCGTTTGCGGCCACGCGATGCTAACTCAATGAACTACGCATCCGTGGAATTTCCAAGAGCCGAATAAGAAATGTGAATTGACTAAAAAGCCCTTGAAGTAGCGTCCAGTGACGAAACTTCTCCGAAATGCAACGGATCCTCACTTTTAGCGTTCCAATACCTACAAAAGCACAAATAACCCCTGCAAAACATGTATCTATCCAACTCCAAGGTTGTCTGGTTAATGAGCATAAATATAGGCATTTAGGACCGTAAAAGCGCTAGAATGCATAAGGATAACAGGCGGAAATATACAATATTCGAAAAGTAGCGCGTGTAAAGACGCTAATCGTTGTTTTCGTTTCGCCAACTCAATACAAAAACCTAAGTTACAACTACACTTGCGGGGCAAGTAGAGCGGTAAGTCGGGTATCGAGAATCCACAGAGACGAGTTGTTAGAATTCAAGTGATTTAATACTCCGAAATAAAAGTGTAAAAGATGATTACAAACTAAAAGGAAAGATGCATAAAGGTAAATGATTAACTAGGCAATGGTATTGAAACTAGATTATGAAAGCGAGTAAAACTATAGGTTGCGTCGAATATCCCTCACCCGAGTTAATTAGTATAAAATGGTCACATGGGTCGACGAGTTATTACAAATGCGTCTCGTTTCGACAGTTAATTAAATCAAGGGTTGTTACGCCCTAAATCATCATAAAAGCCTAATAAGATTTTGGCGTCAACAAATATCCTGGAAATTACGCGCGAAAGGTCGTAAGCACGGGACATACATGATATGCCCCGTCAAATCTCCTAGGCGTAATAACTAGGACAACACACCCGAAATAGACCCGTAAACACCATCACCAAAGCAAAGCAACGCGTCAACTCGAGTGAGTTCAATTCAAACACAACCTAATTTAAATTGCCTAGAAAGCATGTTAAAAACGCGATAAATGGAAAGCGGTAAATAAACGCGGTAAATCTATACTAGAAAGCGTGTAAATCAAAGCATGTAAATAAAGCAAGAAAACCTAAATTAGAAAGCTTGTAAATTAACTAGAAAGCAAGAAATGAAGAAATACAACTATATTCAAATGGTAGGGGAGATGAATAGTCAACTTACAATCCAAATGGGGTGTCAAACCAAAGAGAAATGAAGAAGAACCAAGCAAAAACCCCAAACCCTAAGCTAAACTAACCTAAAATCGTGTATATCTACTGAATATGATTATTACAACCAAAAAACCTTTATATAGTAAGTGGGAAAAGATAAGGGAAAAAGGAAAGAAAGAGGAAAGTGCCCAAAATATCTGGCATTACCGGTCGACCGGTCGCAGGGGCGCGGTCGACCGGTCCCTTAAGCCAAAGCATACTGTCTCCTTCCAACGGCAAAAGTTGAAACCGCGGTCGACCGGTCCCTTGTACGCGGTCGACCGGTACTCTGTTTTCAGGCTGCATTTGGTCCATGATGAGGGGGAAAAGGTCCATTACGGAAACGAGCCTAGCTTCTTCGTCCGAACTCCAAACGACGCACCGTTTGCGGCCACGCGATGCTAACTCAATGAACTACGCATCCGTGGAATTTCCAAGAGCCGAATAAGAAATGTGAATTGACTAAAAAGCCCTTGAAGTAGCGTCCAGCGACGAAACTTCTCCGAAATGCAACGGATCCTCACTTTTAGCGTTCCAATACCTACAAAAGCACAAATAACCCCTGTAAAACATGTATCTATCCAACTCCAAGGTTGTCTGGTTAATGAGCATAAATATAGGCATTTAGGACCGTAAAAGCGCTAGAATGCATAAGGATAACAGGCGGAAATATACAATATTCGATACGAATCACACCCCCTAACTTACACATTGCTAGTCCCTAGTAATGAAACAAAGAAAACCAGACCACAGAGGGCGGTACAAAATGTATATATGCATCGAAATATAATTGCCACTTTCGTAGGGAACACGATTGCATTTAGCATATGCAATAAGTCGTTAAACCCCTAGGTTACCCTAGTGGACGAGTGTAGTCTCGTGAGGGTTTTCAGGGATGATACCCACAAACATCACATGGTTTCCTCAAAATATGCCCAAACCAATGTGCGACAAGCCCAACAATGGCGAAAAGGATTTCATATGCATTATTAGCAAAGTGAATGAATTCACACAAAAGTGTGAATCATTAACATAATAGAATGCACCTCATAGAATTAAAACTTTAATATGTGGGAGGGGAGCGAGCACATGCAAAGTGTGATTTGGCAAAAACTTAAATAAACCGGATAATTAACATTAAAGCATGCATATATTCAATCCTCACGGGCATTACACTCATCAAGCGAATTCAGTCGAAACAGGGAGGTAACACACGGGACATGCGGGCTAAAGAGTAAATGTAAATGGAAACTAGGCCGCACACATGTCACAAATGAAGAACGCTATATATAAACTGAAAAACTATAATCTCAAAGAAAGGATACCGCACACTAAAAGAGGCGAAATGCATTTTCACAGATTATCAAAACTATTATGACTTTTAAATTACATCAACCTAAGATCACATAGGACTTTAATAGGGTTATATTGTAGGTTAGGCTAGGGTATGAAATGAAGGAATGTATGTACGGATTCAAAGTGTTCGGAATGAAAACTCGGGATAATGGGATAATGCGGGCAATATCAAAATTGGAAAACAAGTTCCAAAACGGCATTAGATATATCATCGGGGAGAGTAATCAAAGCTTATTGAACTATATACAACATATACAAACTTCTCTTTCCTTTTCTTTTCTTCTTTTTCTCATTTTCTCTTTTGTTTTCTTTTGCTTTTTGCTTTCTCTTTTTCTTCACTTTTTTCACTACTTTCTTTTCTTTACTTTTCAAACTCTCATATGCCCAAATTGCAACCGGCATCGTAACAACATCATTCAATCCCAAGTAACATTCCAAACAAAGGTATGGAAAGTGTGTGTATGGGCTAAAATTCCAATTTAGAGTTAGTTATGGTAATGGGGTTATGAAACGAAAGGCTAATATTTAGGCTCAAAGGGGTTAACAAGGGTAAACATATAAGGGTGAGGTCAAGGATAATATGGGTGATATATCAAAGAGGGCCTATGATCATTTCACAAAGTTTACGCAATTCTCGAGTCAAAATAATATATGAAAATCACGCTCAAGTAACACATTTCAAGTATGAACTCAATTAATGAACGGTCAAATGAAAGAATAGAGAGATTACCAACGAATTCAACGTTTTCAATGAGAAATGAATAGTGTATAACACTCACAAACGACGAAAGGTACAAAGCTTACTCGGTGTAAGTATATACAATGCAACAAAAGATTACCGAGTTATAAAAATCTTAAACCAAATCAATAAAACCATAAAAGTGCATGTGCTCATGGGATTAAAGTTCAATTCATGAAGTTATTCATAATATCAATAAGTGTGACTAAAGTCTAATAACTTCTAAAATCAAGAACATGCATCATTGGGTTGTCTATTGGATCGGACAATTATTGAAAGTTATCATCAGAAACAAAGGCAAAATGCCCAAAAAGGAGAAAAAAGAAAGAAAATCTTTTTGAAATTTTTGAATTTTTCTAAGAAAAGCATACTAAGTAACTAACATGTGAGCAAAAACATGGACTAAAATAAGAAATGGATAGAATATCCCACACCCCCTAACTTAAAACTTGACATTGTCCTCAATGTAAATTAAGAACCAAGTCAAAGAGAGGAAAAGAGCGATATTACCCAAAAGTGGAGCGATCCCCATAAGAACAAGTCCAAAGAATCTACAAAACAAGTTAGTACCGAGCATAGCAAAAACAAATAATAAAAAGTTAACTAATTACACTAGACTAAATTAAAAAGGAAAGAAAAAATAAAAAGCTAACTATATACAACCTACTATTTAGACTTCACACTAACTATACACTAGAAGTCTAAATAGGTGAGGGTCCACCATAAAAACGATTTGACTTTGGAGGATAACCGGTGTACCCTCACATACAAGCATGCCCTCCGAAAAATATGAATTCCGTTTTAACAACGGAAGGCATGTGTAAGGCGGAAGAAATGAACCATCGCCAATTAAAAGTTTTGGTGGGACGATGGGGGGTTTGGATTGAACGGGTGACAAAAACAAGTGGGGACCGAGTGGAGCGATCCCCGGCAACGGCGCCATTTTGATCGAGTGCGAAAAGTAGCGCGTGTAAAGACGCTAATCGTTGTTTTCGTTTCGCCAACTCAATACAAAAACCTAAGTTACAACTACACTTGCGGGGCAAGTAGAGCGGTAAGTCGGGTATCGAGAATCCACAGAGACGAGTTGTTAGAATTCAAGTGATTTAATACTCCGAAATAAAAGTGTAAAAGATGATTACAAACTAAAAGAAAAGATGCATAAAGGTAAATGATTAACTAGGCAATGGTATTGAAACTAGATTATGAAAGCGAGTAAAACTATAGGTTGCGTCGAATATCCCTCACCCGAGTTAATTAGTATAAAATGGTCACATGGGTCGACGAGTTATTACAAATGCGTCTCGTTTCGACAGTTAATTAAATCAAGGGTTGTTACGCCCTAAATCATCATAAAAGCCTAATAAGATTTTGGCGTCAACAAATATCCCGGAAATTATGCGCGAAAGGTCGTAAGCACGGGACATACATGATATGCCTCGTCAAATCTCCTAGGCGTAATAACTAGGACAACGCACCCGAAATAGACCCGTAAACACCATCACCAAAGCAAAGCAACGCGTCAACTCGAGTGAGTTCAATTCAAACACAACCTAATTTAAATTACCTAGAAAGCATGTTAAAAACGCGATAAATGGAAAGCGGTAAATAAACGCGGTAAATCTATACTAGAAAGCGTGTAAATCAAAGCATGTAAATAAAGCAAGAAAACCTAAATTAGAAAGCTTGTAAATTAACTAGAAAGCAAGAAATGAAGAAATACAACTATATTCAAATGGTAGGGGAGATGAATAGTCAACTTACAATCCAAATGGGGTGTCAAACCAAAGAGAAATGAAGAAGAACCAAGCAAAAACCCCAAACCCAAAGCTAAACTAACCTAAAATCGTGTATATCTACTGAATATGATTATTACAACCAAAAAACCTTTATATAGTAAGTGGGAAAAGATAAGGGAAAAAGGAAAGAAAGAGGAAAGTGCCCAAAATATCTGGCATTACCGGTCGACCGGTCGTAGGGGCGCGGTCGACCGGTCCCTTAAGCCAAAGCATACTGTCTCCTTCCTACGGCAAAAGTTGAAACCGCGGTCGACCGGTCCCTTGTACGCGGTCGACCGGTACTCTGTTTTCAGGCTGCATTTGGTCCACGATGAGGGGGAAAAGGTCCATTACGGAAACGAGCCTAGCTTCTTCGTCCGAACTCCAAACGACGCACCGTTTGCGGCCACGCGATGCTAACTCAATGAACTACGCATCCGTGGAATTTCCAAGAGCCGAATAAGAAATGTGAATTGACTAAAAAGCCCTTGAAGTAGCGTCCAGCGACGAAACTTCTCCGGAATGCAACGGATCCTCACTTTTAGCGTTCCAATACCTACAAAAGCACAAATAACCCCTGCAAAACATGTATCTATCCAACTCCAAGGTTGTCTGGTTAATGAGCATAAATATAGGCATTTAGGACCGTAAAAGCGCTAGAATGCATAAGGATAACAGGCGGAAATATACAATATTCGATACGAATCAGTTACTAGACTTACCTCCATGATCTAAACCCATTAAGTGTAGATGTGTTTTTAAAAAGAAAATGAAAATAGATGGAACAATTGATAAATTCAATGCTAGATTGGTTGCTAAAGGTTTTACACAAAAAGAAGGAATTGATTATTTTGATACCTATGCACTAGTTTCTAGAACATCTTCTATTAGAATTTTGATTACTTTATCATCCTCATATAATTTTGAAATTCATCAAATGGATGTGAAAACTTCCTTTTAAATGGTGACTTGGAAGAAGAAATTTACATGGAACAACCTGAAGGGTTTGTTATGCCTGGACAAGAACATAAAGGATGTAAACTTATTAGGTCCTTATATGGCCTAAAAAAGCACCTAAATAATGGCATGAAAATTTTGATAAAGCCACTATTTCTTATGGTTTAAAAATTCATGAATCTGATAAGTGTATTTATAGTAAATTTAGTAATGGTAAAGATGTGATCATTTGTTTATATGTAGATGATATGTTAATTCTTGGTACTGGTTTTGAAAACATTAATAATACAAAGAATTTTCTGTCTTTTAAATTTGATATGAAAGATATGTGTGTCGCTGTTGCCATATTAGGAATGAGTATAATAAGGAAAGATAAAAATATAATTCTCACTCAATCTCATTCTGTTGAGAAAATTTTGAAGAAATTTAATCAATTTGATTACATACCTGTTAGTACACCATTTGAACCACAGCTAAAGATGATCCCTAATACTGGTGGAGCTATTTCATAATTGGAATATGCACGAGTAATTGGTACTTTAATGTATTCAATGACATGTACTCGACCTCATATTGCATATGTTGTTGGTAAATTAAGTAGATATACTAGTAATCCTAGTTTATTACATTGGCGTGTCGTTAAGAGAATATTAAAATATTTAAAAGGCACTATGGACTATGGTATATACTATAGGGGATATCCTTCAGTATTTTAGGGTTTTTCTAATGTCAGTTGGATAATTAAGTGGGAGGATCATTCCTCAAAAATTGGATAGATATTAGAGGCATTGGTTCTGGCCAAACTGGAATTTCAATCTCTTAACGACACGCCAATGTAATAAACTAGGATTACTAGTATATACTATAGGGGATATCCTTCAGTATTATAGGGTTTTTCTAATGTCAGTTGGATAATTAAGTGGGGGGATCATTCCTCAAAAAGTGGATGGATTTTCACTCTTAGTGGAGGAGTTGTTTCTTGGGGATCAAAGAAATAGACTTGTATAGCTGACTCTACAATGGCAGCTGAGTTTGTAGCATTAGCTGCAACTAACTAGTAAGCAGAATGGTTAAGAAATTTACTGATTGAAATTCCAATTTGGCCAGAACCAATGCCTCTAATATCTAGACACTGTGATAATGAATCTAAACTTTCTAGAGCTTATAGTAAAGTGTACAACTGAAAATCTAGTCATATTGGCAAGAGACGTACTTAAGTCAGAAAAATGTTTACAAATAGTGTAATCATAGTGGATTACATAAAATCAAGTCAAAATTTAGCTGATCCATTTACGAAAGGTCTTGCAAGAGTAATGGTATCTAAGACATTATTGGGGATGGGACTAACGCCCACAAACAATAATCACTCTTGATGGAAACTCAACTTGATACTTGACATATTCAAGTCTCAAGTTCAATGACTAAAGTACATCATACGACGTGATTGTAAGCATTACAAAATTAAACAACCCAAGGATAAGCAATATGGAAAATATAGGCCCCTGCCGCGGAAGGAAGGACTAAGATGGGCATACGCTGAAGCATTATCGACGCACCCTTACATACACAGGCTGCGGCCATACACTAAAGGGTGCGGCCTCATACACTACAGGGTGCGGACTTACATGCTATAGGGTGTGGCCCCAGCTTATTCACCTAACTATATGTATCCCTCTCCATCATAGAAGCAACAATACAACACCTATATCTCCTATAAATAGAGGTCCACACCTCGAGATTAGGGGGCCTGATCCATATTTATTCCATATACTGATACCTAGCACAGATATCACTGCACTCGTGGATACCTTGCCAAATATTCTACACCCCTTGGTATAGCTTGGGGGATATTCATCGTCATAACGGCCATCTCTCCGACACTTCCAGAACCACCATAGATATGTATTCTCCTCTCTCATCTACATTGAACGCATATTACGACATTGTAAACCTATACTACAACGCATACAATGAGAGTGTGACACCAAAGTGGACAAAGGCTAATTTTAATAGCCGAGTCACTCTATATCTTGTATTTTATCTCTCTTTACTTGCTTTATCTGTTTATTATGTATTTTACACTTGACATGCTGGCACGAGAACGACAAGTGGACGATTTCTCGTTTCATCAATTTGGCGTCGTCTGTGGGAATGAGGTATTTCAATCTTGTTTCTCGATATTTTTGTTTCTTGAATACTTTGTTTTATTCATGGGGATACTTTGGATCATTATCTCACGGGTGGATTTTGGTTAGTGAACTCGTATTTTGTATACAAACCCTCAAATGGGTATCGCATATATTCAAATTTGTCCATGGGTCTCCTTTTTATGACGTTAGATCTATTAATTCATACCCCGATGATGTTACCTCACCAAGATAACACTGAAAGGTAAAAAGGGCAATAGCCTCGCAAAGGTGGGTAGCTAGGGTTGAGATCTATTTGCCTGTTTGCTACTTTCTCAGCCTATGATCTAGGGTTTCCCACTATAATTGCGCCATTATTGGGCACCAAGAGGTTGTTCTACCCTGGATAGACCCTAGTAGGTATGTTCTCCATGTATTTCATGTGAAAAACTTAGTTTCTGGGATTGGTCCAGTCTGCCCAAGATGGGATGCGGCCTGGTAGTTTAACTGCCCTTTTGCCCCATCCCCTACGAATGCATTTGGATTACAGCAGCTTTAAATCATCGGGGAATGACCTCAGGTGCCCTCAAGTTCAACCTTGGTGAATTCCACTAAAAAGCAGTGATAGTGCGCATATATTCCTTACTGGCCACGACCTTAATAGTAAAATCATGCAGCGATGCAAATGCTGCATCCTAACTTTATACTTGGTTCATCCTATTTTCTGTGATTACTCACTTTTGCTAGTTTTGTCTCATATTATATATTTTTTAAAGACTAACAAAGTAGAAAATGGAGGGGGAGTCCAGACAAAGCGCATAAATGAAGAACGATATTGGTCAGCTTTACAACCACCTTAATCATCTGTATGATAGTCACGCCTCACTCCAGACTCAGGTCAACTTCTTGACCCAAAGAGTTCTTATACTGGAGGCTGTGTCACCCAAAATTACTGTCTAGGCTATAGTTATCACAGCCAAAGAAGCTACTTTCCTAGGGGTCGCAACCACTAAATCTAATGTTATAAGAGTCGCATCTCTGGATCAAAAGAGTCAAAAGAGGAGAGTTGAAAAGGCAGAAAAGGGTTTTGAAGCCAACACTCCACTGATTTACGAGATTAAAGAGGTATTGGAACTCATTAAAGAAGACAAATTGCTTTGTTGGCCTGAGAAATTGAAGTCCCCTCCACATAAGAAGGACATAACCAAATAATCCAGCTTCCACAGCGACCATATGCATAGTACTGGAAAATATTTTTCACTGAAAAATGAGATTGAAAGGCTTGTGAGGAAAGGGATGCTACAGCAATTCCCAAAAAATGATTAGAGGATGCAGCCTTCACCAAACAAGACACATGCTTAACTCTTTAGTCTATATTTTCTGTTAAACCTGGAGTGTTGATTTTACACACAAGTGTTGTATTTCCTTACAAACTGGACACACACACACACACATATATATATATATGAAGAACCGTTTTAGTCATATTTTATCTCTTAATTTCCCATTTATATAAATCTTATGAAAGACCTTCGTCTTATACAGATTTTGAGGGAAAAATGGCCAGTTATCTCAAAAGACTATTTATTCCAGGAATGATCCTTATTTGGCATACAATCTCATTTGTCTTGCAATGCCACTCATGGTGCAAGGACATATTCATATATTCATAAGGCCAACTATCCTTCGGCGTATGCGACTATCAGCTTCAAAGGCTCAAATTTCCCCAACTCAGCTTTTGGGATGCGTATATTAGCTTGGGGAGGCTTGAAAATGTCTCGTATATTTGCCTGGGGAGGCTTGAAAATATCCCATACATTAGCTTGGGGAAGCTTCATAATACCTAGACCGAGAAGGCCTGATAATAACCCACAAGGACCAAAGACTTAATTATTTATGGATAATCCTATCATAGCCTAGGAAGGCTTTATATATATCCAAACATAGTTTGAGGAAGCTTCATAATACCTATCCCGAGAAGGCCTGATAATAACCAAGAGGGGTTGAAGACTTAATTGTCTGCGGATAATCCTATAATAGCCTGGGAAGGCTTTATATATATCCAAACATAGATTAGGGAATCTTTATAATACCTAGCCCAGGGGGGCCTGATAATGACTCAACTAAAAATGAATGAAAGAAGCTGCGAAAGTGGCTTTATGCCAATTAATGCAACTAAGGGATGTTGCGGTATTGACTTGGATTTGGATCTAATTAAAGCTACAACGGATTAATGGTCGTAGCCCAATTCAAGAATCATGGAACATCTACTTGGTGATCTATTATCTGCAAAAGAGACTGTAGCCTGTGTTAAACTACAGCCCTAATGGCCGTAACTCCAGCGTGATAGTTTCAATTGGGGAATAACTAATCAAGATAACAGGGCTTGGCATTCAGTAAATTCCACAGCGTCTATAGTTTTAAAGCGGCAATACAAGGAGGTTGCAGCCGTAGCCTCATGTCCTATGTTTATAATATAGGGAATATAGATACGACCCATTAGCAAGTGCCCACATTCAAGGAAACACAAGTAAACAACAAATGAAGCAGAGGGCATTCAAACATTCAAAAATGTCGCGGCCAGCTACAGAAAGGATGCTGTGACACTGACATCATGAAGCATAATAAATCTACAGAAAGAAGTTAGCCTCAATCCAGCATGCTGTCATTCATTTCTTGACATGGGCTTAAAAGGAGTCACAACCCTATTAATATGGCTGCAGCCATCAAGGAGTGCATTCATTCATTTAGAAGACGTAGCAGACAAAAATGGACGACATTATTAGAATTGCTAAGATGGTGTCGCAAGATAGCCAACCAACCATAGCCTCTGAATTGCAACCAAGACTTGGAAAATTAATAAGTTAAAATGAGGCAAGGGAAGTTAAACCATATCCCCAAAAGCCATTTTTCTTTAGCACCGAGACTTAGGGGATGATAGCCATATACGGAGTGAAAAATTTAAAGTCCAAGGAAAAGTACAACAAGCCATGGCTTATTTGGAGGAGCCATTGATAAAGTAATGACACAACCTTATATCCACATTTACAGTTATTAAAGTATTTTTGTAGGATCAATCAAGCAATCAACATTCTAAATATAGAAACATCATTCATTCAAATATCAGTGAAGACAAGAAAGGAGCAATTAAAGAGAATAGCTGGATTAAAGGCCACAGCCTTGACTAAAGATTTTAAGAAACGTCAAGTTATTAAGTACAGACAATCATCCGTAGCCTGAATAAAGTTTAAATGTTTTAGAGGCCACAACCTAGTATACAAAAAAAAATCCTAAGTCTAAGAGGTTGAATCATCTTCAAGGGCGTCCATCTCAGTCTTCTCATCTACCGCAACCTCCTTTAGAAGCTTTCTTGTTCTCCCTTCTGCTGTAGCCTTCATTTAAACCACAAAGGCACTATGATCGACATCTCCGTCACTCTAAGACATAATCTGGGCCTTAGCATCGAGAAAGTTTTTGTCCACCCTATATCTCAGTTCTTGGTAGCCACGGATGTATGCCTTGTTATTGGTGAGGAAGAAATCTCTGGAATTTTTATAGTCTGCTACATCACCTTTTGTGGCCTACTTGAGGGCCGCGGACTGAGACTCCTCCATTTCCTTTAGGGTTACGGCATTCTCCGACTCCCTTTGGATATATTTCTCATGAAGCCCCATTATCTAGGATTCAAGACTTGAAGCATAAAGAGAGGCTTCTGCAGCCTTGTTTTGTTCAACCTGAAGTGATGCCGCGGTCGTTGTCAGCTTTTCCTCCGCGTCATTTTTGGCCTTGAGAGCAACTTCAAGGTCCATTTGTGATGCTTGAAGTGCCGCGGTAGCAAACGCTTTTGCCAGCCTCAAAAGAAGACTTAATGGCATTCTCTAAGTCAGTCACATGAACCCTCTCCGTGGACTCCTTCAATTTATAGAGGCCTTCATACTTCGGCTTCTGAGAAACCAAAACGTTCGCGGCCTGAAAAAAATTCAAGGTTAGAAATAAAATGGGGTACAACTATTGAAAATTAAAATTTTCACATTCTCTCAGCAAGCCATGGAGAGAATAATCATCTAAGTCTTTATGATCCTCATCCACAAGACGATCCAGTTCTACGGCATTTGGAACCCTTTTCATTATGTGGAAGCCCTCGTAGTTGTGTCCCGGGAAGACTCGGGATTGGGCTACCTAAGCTGAGGCCGCGGACGACCATAATGGTCAATACTTGCATAGCTTTGAGAAGGCGCTAAATTGGCATTAACAGTCATTATTATTGGATGAGGGGGTGAGTTTGAAATGTTAGTTTGGGAGGTCATGTGGCCATATTGCAACTCAGTCGCAGACCCCGTCAATCTTGCCACGACTAGTTGACTTCCAATGTCATCATCAAATTGGTCGTTAGTCCTTTCTTGAGGAGAAAACTCCTCAACCTGAATTATGGGCGTGGAAGGAGACGTTTGGTGACCCACGGAGGGTGCGCAGGCGTAGTGGGTGTAGCAGGGCGCTTGGACTTAGCCCTTTTTCTCCTCTTCTGTCTAGCTGCGTTATAGAGGACAGTCATGTCCTCATCCATTTCATCTAATTGAGATACTAAGATCTCCCTATCTATCTCCTCACCTGAAGAATAAATGAAGCAAAGTTAAATATCAAAGAATTCAAAATAATTGTCACGGTATTAATAGAGTAAGGGATTAGTACCATCCGTGTCCATCACTCTTGGCAGAGTTTGTTGGTGAAGTAACCTCCCTAAAAAATTGAGGCTAAAGTCACAAGCGTGCTAAACTTTTTATTGTTTCCACTTACTGCCATAGTCCTTCTTATCCTACTCTCCTAACGCTCACTAAGGGGCAAATTGTCAAGAGTTGCATAGAAAGTTCAATATTAGTACAAAAGCAAAGAAAGGAATATGGCAAATACAAATTGTGAAAATAGGATGCGGTATGTTCGCAAAAAGATGCAGCCTTATTTACCTAACTTGGAGGGTCGTTACCACTGCCGCGAAATCCTCCTAATTAGGACTGCAACAGGTAATCGCATCCCATATACAACCGCGTGGAGGGGGAAGCAGACCCCATCATCATCAAGAGTAGTGCATGGCCCTTGTTCCACGAAGGGTGCCAAGAAAATTACATTCTCTGGTAACTCAAATGCCTCAGCAACTTGGTCAACCCATCCCTGAGTCATGAAGCTGCGAACATTTAAGGCTGCAGGTGGTCTCTCTGGTCTTTTTGAGGGGCCAACAGGTGCATCCTTAGCCTAAAAAATCCTAGTAGTCGCGGGATCAATATCTAAGGGGTTGTTACTGGAATTAGCCTCCTCTTCTATTGTTGTGGTCTCAGTATCTTTCCTACAAGTGGAGTCCGTGGAGTTATTCTCCTTCTTACAAGTGGTTTTCGGGAAGTCAGAATCTAAAGTGATGCAATTTGGGCAATCTCTAAGCATGCAACGCCCGAATGTCTTTAAAGGATGCACATAAGGGAGTTCAGGAAGAGAACCCCCAAAATGTTTTTTTCCAGAAATCCTTTAAAAATTCATCAGTATTCCAACTCATATGGATGCAACAAGACCTGAAAAGAAGAAAGCACACTGTTAGGTTCCGTAGCAAGTGTGGTCAAATATTCCTCTTAGAGGCCGCGACAGGAAGAATATAACAAACAGTTTGAAAGCCAAATAAAATTTTTAACAATTTCAACTAACTACACTAAGTGTTGGGATTTGGGATCGTAGGGGTTTCAACTACTACCGCGGCACATTATTTTGGGGAAGCAGACATTAGGTATGTCAAGATATGCCCCAGTCCTTTAGTTCATTGACAAAAGGACGCTGCTACTATCCTAAGGCTAAACCCTAAGGACAAAAGGGGATTTATCACACAAGTATTAACAAGAGACCGCAACCAAACAGCAAAAGAATGCAACCTGTCATGCCCAAACTCTTAAATATTTTGACAATAAAGGTAACCTAATCTAAAGATCAAAGTCCTAGAATTTGAAAGTTTCGCTCAAGAACATCTAGAATAATATGGTATGTTTTCAAAGCTTACACTACTCTAAAGCCAATAAATTTAATACTACGTAAGTTTTAGTTGAAAACCTAAGGCAAATTCCTGAAGAAAATTATCCCTAAGCCTAAGAGAGTGCTATAGTTGCCGCAACAAAATCGATCAAGGAAATAAAGGTCGTTGCCATTCAGTTTGTAAAGCCAAATACTACAGCCCGGGTGATATACTTCCAAGCACGAATAGTTAGCCGTGGTAGGTTTGACAAATAGGAATTTGTTTTAATCCTACTCGCTCGAGGATTGAAAACCTAAAATTTTGGGGGGGGGGGGGGGGTTGACAATAACATAAAGAACACGTTCTTAGTATTCTATGCCAAAAATCAAGATCATAAGGGTATTTTGCCCAAAACTTCCTCTATTCCTATTCAAAATTCAGTTTACATCCCTAAAAATATCCAGAAATTGCAAGCCCAGAGCAACAAAGGGATTTATTATCGATTTATTTGGTGATTTCTTAAAAAATTGTATGTATTAGCATAAACCCTAAATGTCTACCCAGATTAGCAAAGGGGGAATTATTTGCAGTATCAGGCATGAATTGGAAGAATGATTAATGGAGATATGATAATTAATGAGAAAACTAGTTGGAAGGTTACCTGGGAATTGATAAATAAGGTGTCTCGATTTTAAACCACCCTGGTCCTCCTCAGAACCACCACACGCTGCCTTGAAAGGTTGTTGGAAAACTCAAGACAAGGAATTGACAGAGGTTGGCTTTTGATATTCTCTCAAGAGTTTGGAAAAGTAATGAAGGCCACTGCCAGTTGCCATTTATATAAGAGGCCACGTGAAGATAAAGCGCCGCATTTGAATTGCAGTGGATGCTTGAGAAGACTTGATTATCAATCGCTGCCCCAATCATTATCTCTTGGAACTACGACTTGGGGGCTTATTGATATGGAAAATATAGGCCCCTACCGCGAAAGGACTAAGATGGGCATAAGCCGAAGCATTACAGATGCACCTCGCATTACAGACGCACCCTTACATACACAGGTTGCGACCATACACAAAAGGGTGTGGCCTCATACACTATAGGGTGAGGACTTACATGCTACAGGGTGCGGCCCCAGCTTATTCACCTAATCGTACACACCCCTCTCCATCATAGAAGCAGAAATACAACACCTACATCTCCTATAAATAGTGGTCCACACCTCAAGATTAGGGGGCCTGATCTGTGTTCATTCCCCATATTGATACCCAGCTCAGAGATCACTACACTCGTGGAGGACTTGCCAAACATT
Source organism: Sambucus nigra (assembly GCA_949130495.1). Lineage (NCBI taxonomy): Eukaryota > Viridiplantae > Streptophyta > Magnoliopsida > Dipsacales > Adoxaceae > Sambucus > Sambucus nigra. The sequence goes on from OX422220.1 coordinate 377,157,077, forward strand.
CTACACCCCTAAGTACAACTTAGGGGTCATTCGTCGGCATCACGCTCATCAATCAAACACTCCCAGAACAACCATAGACATCTATTCTCCTCTCTCATCTACATTGTACACTTATTATGGAATTATAAACCTGTACTACAATTCATATAATGATAGTGTGGCATCAAAGTGGATGTAGTATCATTTTAATAGTTGAACCACTCTATATCTTGCCTTTTATCTCCCTTCACGTGCTCTATCTGTTTATTATGTATTTTACACTTGACTTGCTAGTACGAGAATGATAAGTGGACGATTTCACATATCATCAATAAGTGCTTAGAACATGTAATGAATAATTAAAGAGGATGAGTTTAATCTTAATAGAGTTATGGTGTTTTAGTAACATGGACACCTATGATAGTCTACCTATATGAGTGTGGAAGTGGTGACGCTTCCAATGAGAACTGGGTTTAACTCTAAAGCACTCATGAAATCAAGGTACAGACACAAGGCCTAATACATGTGTCGGCTTATATGGATAATCAGCGACTAAAAGATTTATGTGTGTAGACAAGTCCGGCTTATCAGTATAGATTGATAGTTCAAAGACAAATCTATTATACTTTCATGGTTAGCCTTGATGAATCTTCACAGGGTATTGGTTCAAGTCGTTAGACACCAATACTCATACACAGCCTTACAGACAATCAAAGATTTACAAAACTTATTTTGAAATGGGTGGAGGAATGTTGGAGATTTTTTAAATAAGCGAGTAAAAGCTATGGGAGTAAAATCTTGTCCCACATTGGATGTGTGCAGAGAAAAGTGGGAAACAAACCCAATATAAAAGGGAGAGTGTCCCACATTGGAAAATGAGTAAAGCTAAGTGATACCCACTGATAGTACAAATATAGCACCCAGCCGCGACCCCTACTAGTGCGGACCAATTACAACAGTTAAAAATCACCGTGGGAAGGACTTAAGTGGCCTTCGGATCGAACTTGGTGAACATTAAAGGGCTGCGGCAGTGTACTTGTGTTCCATACTTGTCACGGCCTCCTCAGCATATCATGGAGCAGTTCAACCTCCCCCCCTGCATTCATCCTTCCCAATACTTCTGTGATCACTCACTTCTGTTAGTTTTATCTCAGATTCTATATACTTTATAAAGACTAACAAAAGAAGAAATGGAAGGAGAATCCATCCAGAGCGAAGAAGTCAAGGATGAGATTGTGCAACTATACAATCACCTTAATCACCTCTATGACAGCCATGCCTCACTTCAGACCCAGGTCAATTATCTAACTCAGAGGGTGCTAATTCTAGAGGCCGCGGCCTCTCAAAATATAAGCACGGGTTCGGAGGAAAAAGCTTTGCCTGCCGCGGTAGTTAAAGAAGCCGCGGAATCAACTGGAAGAAGTCAGAAAAGGGGAGCAGAGAAATCAGAGAAAAAACCGGGAGTCTATAAGCCGTTGATTTTTTCGATTGAAGAGATCTTTGAGTTCATCAAAGAGGACAAGCTTTTGAGGTGGCCAGAAAAGCTAAGAGCTCCATCCCACAAGAGGAACAAAGTTGCCTGGTGAAAATTCCATCAGGACCATGGCCATGACACAGAGCGATGCTAGGCTCTGAAAGATGAAGTTGAAAGGCTAGTTGGGCAAGGGATGCTGCAGCGATTCCTGAAGAATGCATAAAGGACCCAGTCGGACCAGACATAGGCTGCATGTCGCACCTCATCCTTAGTCTTTTCAATTTCAACTATTTCTGTTTATGCTTTATGTAGCTCATTAGAGCCTTAATACTCAAGACTTTATGTTTTATTAACAAAGTCATTAGCTGAAATATACATATATAAATATATGAATTAGCAAATTTTTCCATATCTAATATTTCTCTTGGTTTCATAATCTTTTATCTCACAAAAAGACCTTTTGTCTCAAACAGTTTCCAGAGGAAGAATAATAAAATTATCTCGAAGGATTATTCTACTTCGGGATACACTTATGGAGGGATTATGACCTTAATTAGCTCAGAAGTTCCCCTCGCAATGTGCGACTACATCTTATCTTCTGATGACCATATTCGCGAAAGCATTTGAGAATTCAAGGGGTTCTTATTAGCCACGGGGGCTTACAATGCCCGTTCTCAGCTTTTGGTAGGCTGGGCTTACAATGCTCACTCTTAGCTTTCGGGATGCGTCAACGAGCCGGGAGGCTTATAATATCTAGCCAGGGATGGATTTATATATATATCAGTAGCTTTGGGTGGCTTAATAACATAACCCCGCCTGGAGAGGCTTGATAGTGTCTCGCATATTAGTTGTGGGTGGCTTAATAACATAACCCAGCCTGGAGAGGCTTGATAGTGTCTCGCATATTAGCTGTAGGTTGCTTAATAACATAACCCATCCTGGAGAGGCTTGATAGTGTCTCGCATATCAGCTGTGGGTGGCTTAATAACATAACCCATCCTGGAGAGGCTTGATAGTGTCTCGCATATCAGTTGTGGGTGGCTTAATAACATAACCCAGCCTGGAGGGGCTTGATAGTGCCTCGCATATTAGGGGTTGGTAACATGACCCAGCCCGAGAAGACTTGGAAATACTAACGTATGCCTACAGAAGCACATTATTCAGATAAACCAAAAATGTGCCGCATCCCACCGGTACGGTTGCAGAGATCTAGGAGACACTCATTCATAAAAGTGTTGAGGCACTAACATCTTGAAGCATGAGAAAGATACAATGTCGAATGCCACGGTGGAAGAGAATCAATTGTACCAAAACTAAGGAAAGGTTTTCTCTACATGTTCCATGTTGGTTATGGGTTGACAAAAGATAGGCGGTCCGGACATCCAGGTACAATGAAATCAGCTAGGGATCCATGTAACCAGTAAGCCCCAGCCTGGGAATCATGTCCACAGCAATCAAGTGAAGACATTTACATGACGCGGCATAATAAAGGGCTGTGGCCCGAATGCAGCTGCCTTGTGACGCAGCAGTCGATGCCCGGGAGTAAAGTGGCACCATTTGTGTGGGCGCAGACATTGGCAGAAAATCAAACTACGAAGAAATCGATCTCTGTCCGCGGACTTAAAATGTTATGTCTATTGGGACACGGATGCATTTTCAAAAATTAGGCATGTTACGTACAACCATTCATTATAGCAAGCAATGTAAAGAAAGTGTGCATTTAATAAGTACAAAGGGAACCTTTTGTCCCACATTATAGCAACCATTCATTATAATCTATAAAAGGAGTGGGGAACCTTTTGTCCCACATTGAAAAAATGTAAAGAAAGTGTGCATTTAATAAGTACAAAGGGAATATGAAGAGTTACCTCATCTAGCATTTAAGAGGGATTTTGAAGAGAGCTCCCATTTGGTGCAAAGCACCATACGCACGCTTACATACGTGCACGTGCATGCGGGGAAGTGGACTGTAGAGGCACTAGTGGTGCACTTTGCACTTCGCATGTCGCGTGTTCGTAGTGGTAGCGAGTTCTAGGGATTCATTTGGCTCGGGCGCAGTCACTTTTTAGGTGGTCTGTGTAAAACTGGTTCAGTTTAATAATACATGTTCGAAAATGGCTTAAGATTGTTGGTAATTAACAATCATACCATTCTGGAATTAATTAAGACTGTTATTTCAAAGGTCATGACTCTTAAAGACAAATCCTTTCACTGTCTATAAATAAAGGCTGCCTAATTCAAAATTTCACATTATTTCAGATTAACCCAGTTCCAAATTTTCCAAATCCTAGAAATTATTCACTTACATTTTCAGGAGATACAAAAACTATCTTATTTTGTTTTGTGCATAGAAATAGAATAAGAACTTGATTGACTGTTCTTCACTGCTGCATTCAGGGGTTGTCTTTAAACATACAATTTGCAGATAGTGCAATTGCTTCATTATATCTTGAGTACGGATTTAGGGATTCCCGTTAGTATACCAAATTATCTTGGTGGAGAAAATACTGTATTTAGGAAAGTGACATCACACCTTAAAGTTTCCAGAATTTATTTGAAGTCTAACAGATTTTTATTCATGAAGTTTTATTTTATTGAAGTTGATGGAATTATTATAATAAAAGAGTTTCATTTCTACCTTTGCATAATTATTCTCCAACAGCATTTGCCTAAAAAGTTAATAAAATAATCTTTTTCTAATTGAATAATTTTCAAAGTATCTTTACACCTCGTTTTACCAAGGGGATATCATGTGTATCCATAGGTAATAGTCACGATCTGAATGGGTAGGGAGGCCATCGTTTTCCAAAAAGGAACATGGAAAAATACAAGGATACTTATTGGATATAAATAGACTAGCAAATCCTCATGCCTAAAGACACGACTAAATTTTTGAAATCATATCATGTCCTTATGACATGCATAGTTAAACAGAGTCATCTTCTTGTTATCTGAAACGTCTATGTTAGTTCTAATTATAAACTTAAATATTCAAAAATATAAGATATCAATATATAAAAATTAAAACAACATCAATACAAACATATTTAAATGTAATGCAATATTGCATGAATTTCATATGTGAAAAATGGACGACATTATTAGAATTGCTAAGATGGCGCGGCAGGATAGCCAACCAACCGCAACCTCTGAATTGCAACCAAGACTTGGAAAATTGATAATTTAAATGAGGCAAGGGAAGTTAAATCGTAGCCCCAAAAGAAATTTTTCTTTGGCACCGCGGCTTAGGGGATGATAGCCACATACGGAGTGAAAAATTTAAAGTCCAAGGAAAAGTACAACAAGCTATGGCTTATTTGGAGGAGCCATTGATAAAGTGATGCAACAACCGTATATCCACATTTATAGTTATTGAAGTATTTTTGCAAGATCATTCAAGCAATCAACATTCTAAATATAGAAACATCATTCATGCAAATTTCAAAGTAGACAAGAAAGGAGCAATTAAAGAGAATAGCTGGATTGAAGGCCACAGCCTTGACTAAAGATTATAAGAAATGTCAAGTTATCAAGTAGAGATAATTGGCCATAGCCTAAATAAAGTTTAAATGTTTTAGAGGCCACAGCCCAGTGTACAAAACAAAAAAAAATCTCCTAAGTCTAAGAGGCCGCATCATCTGCAACGTCCCCATCTTCACCCTCCGCGGCCATCTCTGTATGATCATCTGCCGCAGCCTCCTTTCGAAGCTTTCTTGCTCTCTCTTCTGCAACAGCCTTCATTTCAACCACACAGGCACTATGATCGACATCTCTAACACTCTAATCCATAATCTGGGCCTTGGCTTCAGGGAAGTTTTTAGCCACCCTATATCTCAGTTCTTGGTATCCACGAATGTAAGCCTTGTTATTGGTCAGGAAGAAATCTCTGGAATTTTTGTAGTTTGCTACAGCACCTTCTGCGGCCTTCTTGAGGGTTGCGGAGTGAGAGTCCTCCATTTCCTTTATGAAGGCAACATTCTCCGACTCCCTTTGGATATTTTTCTCACGAAGCTCCTTCATCTGGGATCAAGACTGGAGGCATGAAGAGAGGCTTCTGCAGCCTTATTTTATTCAACCTGAAGTGATGCCGCTGCAGTTGTCAGCTTTGCCTTAGCATCATTTTTGGACTTAAGAGAAACTTCAAGGTCCATTAGTGCAGGTTGAAGTGACGCAATAGCAGACACTTTTTCCAGCCTCAAAATAAGACTTCTTGGCATTCTCCAAGTCAGTCACATGAACCCTCTCCATGGCCTCCTTTAATTTGTAAAGGCCTTTATACTTCAGCTTCTGAGAAACCACAATGTCCGCAGCCTGAAAATAAATTCAAGGTTAGAAACAAAATGGGGTACAACTATTGAAAATTCAAATTTTCACTTACTCTCATCAAGCTGTGGAGGGCATAATCCTCTGAGTCTTAATGATCCTCATCCATAAGATGATCCAGGTCTACGGCATCTGGAACCCTTTTCATTCTGCGGAGAGCCCTCACAGTTGTGTCCCTGGAAGAATCAAGATTAGGATGCCTAAGCTGAGGCCACGAAAAACCATCAGGATCAATACTAGCACAACTTTGAGGAGGCGCTAAATTAGCATTAACAGCCATTATTGTTGGATGAGGGGATGAGTTTGAAATGTTAGTTTGGGAGGTGTTGCGACCACATTGCAACTCAGTACCAGACCCCATCAATCCTACCACGGCTAGTTGACTTCCACTATCATCATCAAATTGGCCTTTAGGCCTTTCTTGAGGAGAAAACTCCTCAACCTGAATTACGGGCATGGTAGGAGTCGTTTAGTGACCCACAGAGGGTGCGCAGGTGTAGTGGGTGTAGCAGGGTGCTTGGACTTGTCCCTTTTTCTCTTTTTTTGTTTGGCTGCATTGTTGAGGACACTCGCGTCCTCATCCATTTCATCCAATTAAGATACTAAGATATCCTTATCTATCTCCTCACCTGAAGAAGAAATGAAGCAAAGTTAAATATTAAAGAATTGAAAATAACTGTCGCGGAATCAATAGAGTAAGGGATTAGTACTGTTCGTGTCCATCACTCTTGGCAGGTATTTGTTGGTGAAGTAACCTCCCTATAAAATTAAGGCTAAAGTCACAAGGGTGCTAAACTTTTTATCGTTTCCACTTACTGTCGCAACCCTTCTTATCCTACTCTCCTACCGCTCACTAAGGGGTAAATTGCCAAGAGCTGCATAGAAAGTTCAATATTAGTACAAAAGCAAAGAAAGGAATATGGAAAATATAAACTGTGAAAATACGATGCGGCATGTTCAAAAAAGGCTGCAGCCTTATTTACCTAACTTGGAGGGTCATCCCCACTGTCGCGACATCCTGAAGGATTTCTCTCTCTCAATCTAATCTGGGTGGATTTCCCATCCTTCTCCAGAAATATAAAAATACTTGCCCTTTTAATTTTTACACTGGTGGGCCTAGTTTCATCATTGCTGCGAATGGTAAAGTAATAATACCATGCAAATTTTAGAGAATTCTCCTTAGGTTTGTAAAATTGAAAAAATTCTGCGGGAGTTATGTCCCTCCTAAACTTATTCTTCCACAGCACCACAGAGGCAAGAATTGCCCTCCATCCATTGGTATCTAGCTGAGTTGGGGCTAACTTCATTGCCTAGAAAATCCTCCTAATTAGGACAGGAACAGGTAGCCGTAACCTATATACAAACGCGTGGAGGGGTAAGCAGACCCCATCATCATCAAGAGCAGTGCATGGCCCTTGTTCCGCGAAGGGTGCTGAGAAAATTAAATTCTCTGGTAACTTAAATACCTCACAACTTGGTCAATTCATCCCCGAGTCATGATGTTGCGAACATTTAAGGCTGCAGGTGGTCTATCTGCTCTGTCTGAGGAGCCAACAGGTGCATCCCTAGCCTCAAAAATCCTAGTAGACGCGGCATTAATATCCATGGGGTTGTTACTGGAATTGGACTCCTCTTCCATTATTGTAGTCTCAATATCTTTCCTACAAGTGGAGTCCGCAGAGTTAGTCTCCTTCCTACAAGTGGTTTCCACAGAGTCAGAATCTAAAGTGATGCAATTTGGGCAATCTCTAAGCATGTAAGGCCCAAATGTCTTTAAAGGATGAACAGAAGGGAGTTCAGGAGGAAAAACCCCAAAATGTTTATTCCAGAAATCCTTCAGAAATTCATCAGTATTCTAACTCATATGGATACAACAAGACCTGAAAAGTAGAAAGCCCATTGTCAGGTGCCGTAGCAAGTTTGGTCAGATAATACTCTTAGAGGCCGCAACAGGAACAATATAATAAAATGTTTGAAAGCCATATAAAATTTTCAACAATTTCACCTAACTACACTAAGTGTTGGGCTTTGGGATCCTAGGGGTTACAACTACGTCGCGGCACATTATTTTGGCGAAGCACACATTAGGTATGTCAAGATATGTCGCAGTCCTTTAGTTCATTGGCAAAAGGCCTTGGCTACTAGCCTAAGGCTAACGCTAAGGACAAAAGGGGATTTATCACACAAGTATTAACATGAGGCCGCAGCCAAACAGCACAAGAATGATACGTGTCACGCCCAAACTCTTAAATAGTTTGACAATAAAAGTAACCTAATCTAAAGATCAAAGTTCTAGAATTTGAAAGTTTCGCTCAAGAACATCAACAATAGAATGGTATGTTTTCAATCCTTATACTACTCTAAAGCCACTACATTTTATCCTACGTAAGTTTTAGTTGAAAACCTAAGGCAAATTCCTGAAGAAAATTCTCCCAAGCCTAAGCGAGTGCTATAGTTGCCGCAACAAAATTGATCAAGGAAATAAAGGTCGCTGTCATTCAGTTTGTAAAGCCAAATACTATAGTCCGGGTGATATAGTGCCAAGCATGAATAGTTAGCCGCGATAGGTTTGACAAATTGGAATTTGTTTTAATCGTACTTGCTCGAGGATTGAAAACTTAAAAATTTTGAGGGTTTTACCAACAATATCAAGAACACGTTCTTGGTATTCTTGGCCAAAAATCAAGATCATAAGGGTGTTTTCCCAAAAAGTCCTCTATTGATATTTCAAATTCAATTTACATTCCTAAAATATCCAGAAATTACAAGCCCAGTGCAACAGAGGGATGTATTATCGATGTATTGGGGATTTATTAGAAAATTGTATGTGTTAGCATAAACCCTAAATGTGTACCCAGCTTAGAAAAGGTGAATTATTTATAGTATCAGGCAGGAATTGGAAGAATGACTAATGAAGATACGATAATTAATGAGAAAACTAGTTTGAAGGTTACCTGGGAATTGAGAAATAAGGTTTCTCAGTTTTAAACTGCCTTGGTCCTCCTCAGAACAACCACACACTGCCTTAAAAGGTCACTGGAAAACTCAAGACAAGGAACTGCAGAGGTTGGCTTTTGATCTTCTCTCAAGAGTTTGGAAAAGTAATGAAGGCCACGACCAGTTTACATTTATATAAGAGTCCACCGGAAGATGAAGCGTCGCATTTGAATTGGAGTGGCAACTTGAGAACACCTGATTATCAGCCGCTGCCCCAATCGCTATCTTTTGGCACTACGACTTGGGGGATTATTGATATGGAAAATATAGTCCCCTACCACGGAAGGACTAAGATGGGCATAAGCCGAAGCATTAAAGATGCACCTTGCATTACAGACGCACCCTTACATACACAGGCTGCGACCATACACTAAAGGGTGAAACCTCATACACTATAGGGTGCGGAATTACATGCTATAGGGTGCGGCCCCAGCTTATTCACCTAACTAGATGCATCCCTCTCCATCATAGCATCAGCAATATAACACCTACATCTCTTATAAATAGTGGCCCACACCTCGAGATTAGGGGGCCTAATCCATGTTCATTACCCATACTGATACCCAGCTCAGAGATCAATACACTTGTGAAGGACTTGCCAAACATTCTACACCCCTTGGTACAGCTTAGGGGCTATTTTTCGTCATCATGGTCATCTCTCCAACACTCCCAGAACCACCATAGACATCTATTCTCCTCTCTCATCTATATTGTACACCTATTATGGCATTGTAAACTTGTACTACAACGCATATAATGAGAGTGTGGCATCAAAGTGGACGTAGTATCATTTTAATAGCCGAACCACTCTAAATCTAAACTTTGATCTCTCTTTATGATCACTATCTATTTATTATGTATTTTACACTTGACTTATTGGTTTGAGAATGAACAGTGGACGATTTCTCATATCATCAATAAGTGCTTAGAACATGTAACGAATAATTAAAAAGGATGAGTTTAATCTTATTAGATTTATGGTGTTTTAGTTATATGGACACCTATGATAGTCTACCTATATGAGTGTGGAAGTGGTGTCGATTCCTATGAGAACTGGGTTTGACTCTAAAGCACTCATGAAATCAAGGTACATACACAAGGCCTAATACATGTGTCAGCTTATATGGATAATCAGTGACTAAAAGATCCATATGTGTAGACAAGTCCGTCTTATCAATATAGATTGATAGTTCAAAGACAGGTTTACTATACTTTCATGGTTAGCCTTGATGAATCTTCACAGGGTATTGGCTCAAGTCGTGAGACACCAATACTAATACACAGTCTTACAGACAATCAAAGATTAACAAAACTTATTTTGAAAATGGTGGAGGAATGTTGGAGATTTTTAAAATAAGCGAGTAAAAGAAATGGGATTAAAAGCTTGTCCCACATTGGAAGTGTGTGGAGAAAAGTGGGAAACAAACCCAATATAAAAGGGAGAGTGTCCCACATTGGAAAATGAGTAAAGCTAAGTGATACCCACTAAGATATAAAAGGAGTGGGCAACCTTTTTTCCCTCATTGAAAAAATATAAAGAAAGTGTGCATTTAATAAGTACAAATGGAAGATGAAGATTTACTTCATCTAGAATTTAAGAGGGATTTTCAAAAGAGCTCCCATTCGGTGCGAAGCACCGTATGCATGCTTACGTACGTGCACGCGCGTGCGGGGAAGTGGGATGTAGAGGCACTAGTGGTGCACTTTGCACTTCGCATGCTGCGTGTCTGCAGTGGTAGTGGGTTATCAGGATTCATCCGGCTCGGGCGCAGTCACTTTTTCGGTGGTCTGTGTAAAACCGGTTCGGTTTAATTATACTTGTTCGAAAATGGCTTAAGACTGTTTGTAATTAACAGGCATACCATTCGGGAATTAATTAAGACTGTTATTTCAAAGGTCATAACTCTTGAAGATAAATCCTTTCACTATCTATAAATAAAGGCTGCCTAGTTCGAAATTGCACATTATTTCAAATTTAACCCAGTTCCAGATTTTTCAAATCCTAGAAATTATTCACTTACATTTTCATGAGATACAAAAACTATCTTATTCTGTTTTGTGCACAGAAACATAATAAGAACTTGATTGATTGTTCTTCGTTGTTTCATTCAAGGGTTGTCTTCAAACATACAATTTGCAGATAGTGCAATTGCTTCATTTCAGTGTCACCATCCAAAACAAAATGATAATAACAGTATCAATATAAAATGGATAAATTATACGGAACTGAATTGAAATAGCTAAATATTGGGCGACATGCCCTACATGAACCAAAATACTATGAAGATAGGAATCAAGAAAACGAATGCGTCTAATCCAAAGTTGCATCCCCAGAAACTCTTTGAAATATCCATCCCATAAGTCGAGCGTCCCTGTTGCTGGGCACCTAGTATATATATATATATATAATAGAGAAGAGAATATGCAAGTAAACAGGTTAGAACCCGATTGTAAAAGATTTTTAAAATAGTAAGTGCAATTAAGCATGTATTATGTACATGTTATTTTTCGGCTCTCACTTGAAAATCTCACCTCTCTTCTAGAGTGAACGCCTAGCGTACCTTATTACTTCCCTAAATAAGAATCTCAATTCAATTCCTATCTCTTCTCATTATCCCTTATTTCCCACGCAATACTTTATTTAATTAAACAGGTTCATTTCTCTTTAACATGAACTAGGCCTTTAAATATTAAGTATTCACTTACTTAATTCAATTCAGAATTTATTATTCACTTTTTATCCACTAAATCACATTGTATATATATATATATATATATATATATATATATATATATATATATATATACAGAACCCTCCAAACACAATTGTGGTGCATGCATACTATGCTACCATGTCCTGGTGCATCATTCACTGCATAATGGACAATTGGTTCGGCGTCTCTCATGAACTATAAATTACATAACAAAAATATTGGAGGCAAGCATACTCTCCAGCCAAATGGGTCACGCACATACCTACGCTCCCATTCAACCGTCGAAACTATCATTCATATCGATAGCACGTGTCCAAGGTCCTATGCTCAGTATACGAATCTAAATCCCCCCCAATGGGTCCAATCGAGATAAGACCGTGAACAATGCAAAACCTCCACCTTGATAGCAAGTAGCGTAGGTATGTCATACACAAAATAAATCATAATATAGGTATTTATCTCACCTATATATATCAATAGGGCATTCACACAACCCATAACAATTCCCTTACGTAGTATATTTATATCCCGAATATTCGGCGTATTTATAGATTATGACTTTACTTCTTAAAGTATATTCCCGAGATTTTCTCAACACTCGAAGGTTATCAATTATTTCCATATAATTTCCGTAGGTATAAGTCTACTCCTTACTAGTCCATGGCATCACAATTTCCAAATTTAATAATTTCAATTGGGTTTATTCTTCGATACTCACTAATTCAATTCTATCCCATTATTTCCATTCCCTAGGTTTAATTCCACCTATTAACATTTTTTCGGGTTCTAGCTATCACCCTATTGACTCCTTAACTCCCAAAATGTTCAATTAGTCACCACAAACTATTTATACAAGATGGGATTTAATCAAACCTTATAACAAAACAATTTTCAAAAATCTAGGAGGAGTCGATCGATCGAAGGTAAGGGTCGATCGATCGATCCAGTCGATCGATCGACATTCTTGAGTCGATCGATCGATCCATCAGGTATGGCCATGATTCTGCATATATTTGCCTACGAGTTTAAGAATTTTTCATCTGTAATTCATATGTTTTAAAGTCCCAAACTCCTTATACTCTATTCCATATGATATGACAATATTTATAAACAATTTACAATAATCAGACAACCCTAAATCCTGAAGAAGATTGAATTAAAACATCATTTTTCCAGCTAAAAACTAATATATTATCATATTCTCCAAGAACAAATTTAAAACCCAAATTCTCTTCATCAATTGATTCCGAATTCGTGGATTAATATATGAAATCAGAAGAAGATTCTACATAATTCACAAGCCAATGATTCCATTAACATCATCATGGTTTATCTCTAAATCATGCAATTTTCTTAGAATTATATAACTATCCTAACATAGGACTTATACATGCCAATTTTTACATATTAGGTCACTTGCCTTTAAATTGAAGGTCTGAACCTTTGGGGATGTTTGTCTACTAGTGGTCCTCCTCATCTCCAGCCAATTTTCGGCAGTGGTGGTGGTGGTTGATGACCTAGTCCCTTGGTTTCCTAGAGGTGGCTTTTCCTTTCTCCAGAGAAGTCTCTCACTCTCTTTAAGTCTCTCCTCTAATTTTGGTGAATGAACCTCACTGTTACCAACTCTAAAAATTATATAAAATCTCTAAAATTCGTGTGTACTATTCACCTCCCATGCAAAATGACTAAAATACCCCTCTGGGGTGTCTATTCGGCTCCAAAATACCTTGAGACACAAATCAAACACATAAGTAGACTTTTTCGACTATTTAAATTCTTCCGGACACTTTGGTGCAATCAAAATGACCATTTGGATGACATAAAAAAATTTACTATGAATTCATTTACTTTTAATCCCGACATATCTCACACAGGCATCCAGACTTAATTATCGAAATTGTCGTATTCATTACTTGCGAAAAATTTATATTAAATCATGTAAAGTCATAATCATATATTAATTTTAATCACTAAGTAATATTCAACTGATATCACGTATTACTTTACTCTCAAGTAATATTTAAATTTGGATTAATTTTAAATATCTCACAATTAATCCTAATTAATTCCATTTTGACATCATCAAAAATTACGAGGTATTACACCCCCCACCCCACCCAACCCCCAACCCCGACTTTGAAAACGGCTATAATTCACCTCCAAACGATAACACCGTTAATTTTTGACAAAAAGTGCCCCTTTTGACTTTTGTTAACGGGCTTTTTGAGTTTCTTGACCTTTTTTAAAAAGCCCTAATACTTTCTCTCTCTCTTTTTTCTTTCTTCTCTACATTTCTCTCTTCGCTCTCTAGTTCACACTTCATCTCTCTATCTCTCTCTCACAGACACATACACACGCATACACCCACGAACACATATATAAAAAAATCACGATGGGGTTCAATCGCAGCTGGGCGGGGTTGGGGGATAAGGCTGGGGCAAGGGACATGCTGTTAGGGTTTCCCTTTTTTTCGCTTTTACTACCTGAAATTATTATTTAATTTTCTTGAAAAAAAATTATCTTGGCAAAAACAATTTTTTTATTTATGAAAACCATTTTTTGTTAAATTTAATTGTTTTATTACGAGAAATTATTTTTTTTGCATAAAATAATATTTTTTTTCTTGAAAATCATTTTTTATTGCCGAAAACTATTTTTATTTGCTAAAAATAATTTTTTTTTCTTGGAAAAACAACTTTTTATTTATTCAAACAATTTTTTATTTGTTAAAACTAGTTTTTTAATTGCTGAAAATTATTTTCTTATTGCTGAAAATCATTTTTTATTTGCTTAAAATAATGTTTTACCGCTGGAAAAAAAATTATTGCTGAAAACAATCTTTATTGTTGGAAGTAAATTTTTATCATGTGAAAACAATTTTTTATTTATGGAAACCATTTCTAGTTTGTCAAAAATGATTTTTTATTCCTGAAAATAATTTTAAATTGCTCGAAATAATTTTTAATTGTTGAAAATAACTTTTTATTGCTGGAAATTATTTTATATTTTTTTAAGAACTTCCATATTTTCAAATGTTATTTTTGTATTTTAGTGTAATTTCCAATGACTATGAATATTTTTTTTTAAATGAATTATTTTTTTAGAATGTTGTATTTAGAAATCGTATTTAATATGCTAAAAATAATTTATATTGATGAAAATCTTATTTTTTATTGCTAGAAATAATTTCTTTTTGTGGAAAATAATTTTTTAGAATTTTGCACACTTAAAATATATTTTTGGTATTTTTCAATATTTTTAAATATATATTCATATTGTCCAAATGTTTTAAAATTTGTAAATTTTTTCCACAATTGTTTGATATTTTTAAGTTAGTTTTTAGCATTTTCTTAATTTTTAAAAGATTTTGTTGTTATTTAAAGGGTTTTTTCAAAAATAATTAGGTTTGGACAAAAATGCCCTTACTTAAGGTCATGTGCCATGCACATGACTAACGATTTTTGTCAAAAATTAATGGATTTAGACAGTTGGGGGTTAATTTTAGCCGTTTTAAAAATAGGGGGATTAGAAAAATCGAAATAAGTGGTGGCAAAGTGTTGAGGGGGTTAAAGTCAGGGGCCTAGGTGTAATTAACCCTTACCTAACTTTCATTTCAACTTTTAAAAAATCTTATTTTTTTCATCTCCGTTCAACTTTTGACAATTTAAGTTTATTTAATACGATTACTTTTTATTGTTTTAAATGTCATGCAATTAATAATGCGAAATTGTCTTATTTATGTCCGCTCGGACTATTTTTTTGACACCTTGTCGATATGATTACGCTTAGTCATAATCTTAAGAAAAAAATGTTGTTTATGAATAACACCAGAATATTATGAATTTCCTATAGAAAGCCAAAGACCTGCAGGGTAATCCCAAGGCATTAAGTAATTCGATCACGTTTGATCGGATAAAATCATGAACGGGTAGATTTCCCAATGAACAAGTATATTCTCGCCATAATTTGGTGTTAGGCATAAGGTCGGATGACGACACAGTCCTAAAAGGTAAGACTAAACAACTCATGCTAGGAATAATTGGAATAGGAGGATATAAACATGAATTGAAAGAAAATTAAACTTCATTTCCTTCAAAAATTCACTAATCATACAAAGTTGAACGCATTGTATGATTACAAAAGAGAAAAAAACTACAACACGATCAAGAAAAAAGTTGCATCATCTTTAGTAGATGCCTCAGTTATGGTCTCTCACTGACCATTATATGGGTTAGGACGAAACTCTTCATCACTATCGTGATCGGCGAGGTATTATGTTATTAATTTCGTAGGGACTATGTCAATGGCATCGCTTGTAATTGGAGGAAGCTTGCAAAAGGGGGAGTGCACCTGGTACGAGTACTATAGTTGAGAATTAGGAGATACTTTTAGGACTGCTATGGTATTTAACTAGTCATACTTATGGGCTATTTGCCTAGCCTCGTCCAAATGCAAGGGGCCTCCATCCAACTCTCATTATAGCCATCATCCTAGATCGTGCAAGGTTATTTTTTGAATTATTACCTCAAGATCATAATCTTATAGTGATGCTTCATTTTGATCGCTTCGATGTTCTCTATTTCTTGGCTTTGATGAGGTCCTCCCTTAGATCCATGTTCTCATTCTAAAGGAGACCAATAATATCTCTCATCTCCTCCATCTCTACCTGTAGACTTGCGAACACTTTCATTTAGTTTCTTTATTCTCCCAGGACCACAAGCACAAGGGTCAAGCAATTATCAGACTACATGTCTTGCATCGTATCTTCTTTTGTTATGTCCAGGGCTAGGGGTGCAACCGGTATGGTATAATCGATAATGACCTCTTATCAATACTAAAATCATTATCTAAATAGTAAAATCATACCGTACCAATTTACATGTCGATACATCAAAATAAAAACCAAAATCAAACCGGACGGTTTTTCGATTTTTTTGGTATATTCGGATTTTTTTGGTTCCGATAATTTCGGTTTTAATTCGGATTTTTTTGGATAAATGCCAGAATTTCAAATCGGTCGATGCATTCGGTAGATCTGGTATATATTTCGATATTATGATTTCGATAAAATTTTGTATAAGTTTCGGTACTAAAATCTTAAACTCATTTAATTAATAAAATGCATTACTTAAAATTAAAATATAATATAAATTGTACTGAAAAATAAAATGAAGATCATGAAGCATAAACAAACTAAATTACATTAAAAGCTTTAAAACAGTTGTGTATAAATTGAAAGATCAATATATGTAGTTGTGTATAAACTTATATGTAGATCTATATAAAAAAATTAGATACATACCTATATATGTTTTTGAAGTAAAAAAGCACACCGAATAAAAAAAACATTGAAAGAGCAGATCAAGATTCGAGCAGATCAACAATGTTTTTGAAGTAAAAACACATTGAAATAAATAAACGCATCTCATATGCACAAATATTTACCAACCAACATACTAAAAATCCACAAGTTTGAGGCATTGCAGATCTAGACATACATACATAAAGAAACAAACACTTTGGTCAAAACCCACAAGTTTGAGTAGTAGATCTAGACATATACGCATAAACAATATAGTCGTACTAGTTTGAGGCTGAGTAGGTTACCGGAGAGGGAAACATGTACCGGTTTGAGGCCAAAAAAGAAAGAGATAGGGAAGAAGAAGTCACCTTGTGTTGTGCGGCTGGAGGGACTTCATGTGGGTATGGTTGATTTGTGAGAGAATACAAAAAAAAATAGGGTTTTGTGCTTTTATAATAAGTGAAATGAATGGATGAGATGAGTATAAAATGAAGGTTCTTGATAATTTGGTATATTTTTTTTAAATACAATTTTCATTTGGTAATTGGTACGGTAATATATGGTAAGTTCGGTACGGTATTTCAGTACGGTAAATTCCGTAAATTGATTTTTTATATCTTAAAATCAAAACAAACCAAATTTTTGACAGTATTTTTGGTTTCAATAAAATCGGTTTTCCTTATTTCATAAGGGCTTTCAGTTTCGGTAAAATCGATTTACCATACGGTAAAATCCGTACCGGTTGCACCCTTACTAAGGGCTTTCCCCACCTCCTTTTTTAATGGAATGATGAATCATTTTGGTTCATTTGTTTTTTATTCGAATACACTTGTATACATTCTTGTACGTGCCTTGTGTTGTTGTTGCTTTAGATTTATGAATTTTCTTATTTCATCCTTTCAGTCTTATAATAGCTTGGCCCTGGTGCAAGCAAGTCATTCAAGGGAATTAAAGATCTAGACTGCATTCTTGGAAAGGATGCCTCTGAGCGAGCTCAAACAACTTTGTTAACCAAACATTACAGAGAATGATAATACTCTCAATGACCGGACGAAGATGGTCATAAGTCTTCAGACCAAGATGGGTGAGATCCATATTATAGCAAGCCTTTTGTATACTCAGAATATCTCCCTAAAATAGGATCTTGGTAAGGCTAAGAAGACCATTGAGCCGGATCAGATAGTGAAAATAAGGGTTAATTACACCTAGGCCCCTTGAACTTTATCCCTCCCAACACTTTGTTGCCACTTCTTTCGGGTTTTTTCAATTCCCACCCTCATAATTTTAAAACGGCTACAATTAACCTCCTCCTGTCTAACTTCGTAAATTTTTTGCAAAAAATGTTAGTCTTATACGTGGCACATGACCTTAAGTAAGGGCATTTTTGCCCAATCCTAATTGTTTTATAAAATAAAACTTTAAATAACAACAAAAACATTTAAATATTACGAAATTACCAAAAAAATATTTTTAAAATATCAAAAAATAGTGGAAAAATTAAAAAAAAAAATTAAAACATTTAGAAAATACGAAAATATATTTAAAAATACAAAAAAAAATATTTTAAATCTATACAATTCTAAAAAATAATTACTAAAAAATATTTCACACAAAAGAAATCATTTCAAGCAATAAAAAAATGATTTTCATATTATAAATTATTTCCGCATATAAAATATGATTTCTAGCTTCCAAAATTCTAAATAATGTAATTTAGAAAAATATATTTGAAATACTAATTATTGTTGGAAAATACACTAAAGTGCAAAATTAACATTTAAGAAGTTCGTAAAAAATATAAAATAATTTCCAACAATAATAAAATATTTCCAGCAAATAAAAATTATTTCTAGTAATAAAAAAATTATTTTCGCCAATATATAATTATTTTTGGGAATAAAAAATTATTTTCAACAAAGAAAAAATGGTTTCCATAAATAAAAAATAGTTTTCACATGATAAAAATTATTTCCAGCAAACAAAAATAGTTTCCAGCAATAAAAAAAACTCTAGCAATAAAAAATAATGTTAAGAAAATAAAAAATAATTTCTAATAAGAAAAAAAAATTAGTAGTAAAAATTGATTTTCAGTAATTAAACAACTATTTTTAACAAACAAAATATGGTTTCAATATATAGAAAAATGGTTTTCCCAAGATAAAAAAATTATTTTTAGCAATAAAAATAGTTTTCAACAATAAAAATAATTTTCAGCAAAAAAAATGATTTCCCGTGATAAAAAAATAAAATCCAACACACCAAGAATGGTTTCCATAAATAAAAAAATATGGTTTCTCCAAGATTGAAAAAAATCAAGCATATAAAAAAACAGGCGATAAAAAGCAAAAAAATATGGATACCCTAACAGCCCCCCCCCCCCCCAAAAAAAAAAAAAACTGCCTCAACCCCGGCCTCAGTCACGATTCTTTTTTTGTATATATGTGTTCGTGTGGGTGTGTGGGGGAGGGTGAGAGAGAGAGAGAGGATAGAGAAATGTGGAGTAGAGAGAGAGAAAGAGAGAGAAAGTATTAGGAAATTTTTAAAAATGTTAAAATACCCAAAAAAATCCCTTTGACAAATGTCAAAAAGGGTGCCGCATGTCATTTTCCGTCAAAAATTTAATACTGTTATCGTTTGGAGGTTAATTGTAGCCGTTTTCAAAGTAAGGTGTTTGAAAAAATCGAAAGACATGGGTTGATAGCTACACGAGGGTTGGATAGATTATCTCCCCCACTTAGACAGAGAAAGACATGTGTCTTATGAGCATAGTTAGATGAATGCCTTGGCAATTATTGAAGTATCTCAAAATTCTATTTTGGTGTTGGTATGGGGTGGAATACCCATTTATTCGGTTTCCTCCACTGGGGAGTGAGGAGTATTGAATCTCGAATTTTGCAATTACCATAAAACTACTAAGGGATTACCTCCCTGATCATGATAGCGATGAATAGTTATATCATAATCAAAGTTACTATAACCAAGGAGTTCAACCGCGAAAGATAACGCAACTACTTCTTTTTTTGTAATTCGTTAACTAAATGAAATTATTTTTGTAACCGCCAAAGATAAGGGAACTATTTTTTACTTAATGAATACTTTGAAAGAAATGAAATTATTCTCAATTAGTTTTGCATTCTCCCATTTCAATTTATGCCTAGCGTATATTTTTTCTCTAAACTTTAAGATTGCGACGTCACACTACCTTAGGTGTAGCACTAAATTATGGCGAGAATATACCCAGTCGCTCGATAATCTACCCATTCAAGATATTATTATGTCAATCCTAGTTATATTGCTCAATGCCTAGCCCCCCCCCCCCCCCCCCCCCCAAATAAAAAAAAAAAGATTTTTACCTTGCCTGGGCAATTCATAATGTATTTAGGTCCCAGGTTCTCGTCTGACGGCTCCTTCGCACTACCAATGACCTTTCGTACTACATATTTCTAATACCCCGTAATTTTCTATAATAAATAATAAAGTAATATTTTTTGGAATAAATTTGTGGAAATTGTACTTAATCAAAAAATTTAATCTATTCATTTCGAATATATAATTGGTTGGTATGGCACAATTATTGTGATGGATTTTGTATGTTAATGTTTATAAAAATTGCTTGTGTTGTAGAAAATACATAATTGAGGTGTAACACAATTAAAAAGGTATAATATTGGAATAAAATAACTTGGGACATATCTCGGGGACTGTATGGGCTCATTTAGGTCTTTTGGACCTTTAGAAATAGTCTCGGGCCATAGGTACATGAGTTGGGAAACTTTTGTTATAGTTTGGGTATGGATTCGGGACTATTTGGGGGTCCAAAATTTGGGTTTTTAACCCAATTCGGGATTAGAGATTAAAAGTGTTTAAGGAAAGATAAACCACTCCCCATTACTCATAAGGAAAAAACTAAATGTAACTACTACCAGAAACAAGAGGAGAAGAACCAAAAGGAGAGAAAAGGAAAGAAATTGAAGGGAATCCAAGAGGGCTTCTTCCATTACTCATTAAGGCAAGAATTTTCTTATTCAATTTACATATAATTTACTTTTTGATGCATTATGATAACCCTATATGATTTCTGGGATTTAGGTCTGATTTTGATAACTAAATGTTAGGATTTAATTCCATGCATGCATATAATTGATTTTAGCATAGGCTATAACCCAGAAATCTTGGAATTGATTCTTGAAATTTGATGATAGAGACATTAGGGTTCTTGAGATGAAATTAGGGAGATCTTGATAATTGTATATAGAGGAACTTAAAACATTTTTATGATATGCATATCTTATGTAAATCCCATGCTAGATACCCCATACCTTGAATTAATTATTTGTTGAAATTGTGGATGAAAGCTAGGTTTGAATACTTAATGAATGTTCATAAATTCTGAGAAATTGGGGTCAAATTTGGGGTTGATATATGAAATTTGTCACCCTAAGATGGGTAATTAAGTGTTAGGGACTTAATCACACCTTTATACAATGGAAGAAACCATTAGAAGTGACTTGGGGAATTAGAGAAGAAATCCCGTAACAAAGATCTACAATACCCATTAGACTCCTTTATTTTCGTGGTACTAATTCGAACCTTATTTTCTTTCAGATGGCAAGAGAACAAAGAGGTAGACTAAGACACGTAGCTGCACCTACTTCCAAGGAAGAGGATCACCTAGAGCCACAACAGTAATCATAGGCCCCACCGGCCCTACAGTTGATTACACCCGAAGAGATTGCCACCATTGTGTCTCTGGCGATTTCTATAGCTATGGCAGTCATACTTCAGCACTTCCCACCACCACAGGCACAACAGCAGCCACCACAGCAGGTGGCCATACCAACTCAGGCATCAGGTTATATATGGGACAGCGCAAGGAAGCCTTTGTTAAGGGCCAGCCTCCATAGTTTTCAGGTAGTTCAGATATATTGGTAGCGAGTAGGTGTAAGAAAGACATAGAAAGACATTTATGGATGGTAGATTGCACACCCGTGCAAAAGAAATTTCTAGCTTCGTTCAGATTAGTGAGGGTCGCACTTAAGTGGTGGCGGGAGATTACCACTGCTGCAGAGAGAGACAGTCCGACTATTGATGAGTTTTGGGAGAGATCTGAACAGAAATACTTTCCCTTATCCATGCAGTCTGAAACGAGGAGAAAGTTTATGGAGATAAAGTAGGAAGGTCGTACCGTAACCTAGTACAAGGAGGAGTTCACCGCCCTCTTCTACTTCAGAAAGGAGAATGTTAGCAGTGAGTAGAGATGGATGGATAGGTTCATAGCCGAATCAGCCTGGCACATCAGGAAGGCTCTTCTAGGGAATCCAGTCTTCACGACATACAATCAGTTAGTTAATGTCACACTCCTCCATTGCTAGGATCATAGGAAATTTCTGTAGAATAGGGGTGAGAAACGCCGCGGAGCATAGTCGTCGAGCTAGCAGGGCAAAGCGAGTGGGGGGAGCGGATCCAGGACCAAGAAATCTAGGGGCACACCCATTCGCTGATCAGAATAAGAAGTTTAGGGGTTTAGATGATCAGCATAGATAGGGCCAGCTGGGCAGGGACATTCAGGATAGGGCCAACTATACAGAGGCCATCTGGACAAGGGACAACAGGGCAGAGGCCATCAGTGCTGACAGACTGAGCAACACCCGTTTCATGGGAATTATTATACATGTGGGGAGAAGGGTTAGATTTTGAGGTGGTGTCCTCAGGGTAACCAAACAGCCCGAGAGTAGGGAGGTTATAGGTGACAGCAGGCGCCATAGGGATAGTGCTCACCATTTTCAGCTCAGGGTTTCACTGCACCAGCCACTCCAGTACCCGTCGCCCCACCTCAGGGGAAGAAGCCATTACAGTATGGGTGATTCTATCATGTTGCAGACGCAGAGGAGCCAGTGCCAGCACAGGCAGTTGAGGGTATGTTTCCCCTCTTTGGTCACATTTGCCACATTCTATTCGACATAAGTGAATCTCATTCTTTTGTTTGCATGGGAGATAGGGATGGTAAATTACACATTGGATATTGTATTACGTATAGATTCACCAATGGTAGATGGTAACCCATACGATCAGTGTGTTGAGGTATTGGGATTCAGATAGGATGACTCACCTTTGTTGCCGACTTATTAGTACTTTACATGCACGAGTACGACATAATTTTGGGGATGGATTGGCTAAGTACGTACAGAGCATGTGTGTATTGCTATGAGAGGTCCATCGTCTTCCCCATTATGGGGAAGAAGATGTACCTAGTTGCGATGTCGTACCCTAGGGGTGGGTCGAGCACGTATTTATACTATATCAAGGATGATACTTCTTCATAGGTCGTAGTGACGCTATACTCCATTCAGTGGTGAGTGAGTTTGCTCATGTTTTGGGGGAGATTTTGGGGTTGCCACCTAGTCGGCAGATCGACTTCGTGATCGACTTGATTTCGAGCATGATACCCATTCCCATACACCGTATCAGATGGCTCCTCTGGAGATAAGGGAGCTACGGGAGCATATTGAGCAGTTGTTAGGGCACTGATTTATCAGGAGGAGTACTTCGCTGTGGGGTGCTCCAATTTTATTCATCAAGAACAAGGACGGATCTCTGACGCTTTTTATCGACTATCAGGAGTTGAACAAAGTCACTATATGGAATAAATACCCACTTCCACGTATTGACGGTTTTTTTTAACTAGCTGAGGGGTCATGCATATTTTTCAAAGATTAATTTGAGATCGGGTTACCACCAGTTAAAAGTCCGAGAGAATTACATCTCAAAGACAGCTTTCCTTGTGAGATATGGATCGTATGAGTTTTTGGTGATGCCATTTTGGCTAACCAATGTCCCCGCAGTATTCATCGACTTGATGAATCGGTGTTCAGAGATAACTTAGACGAGTTTGTTATCGTGTTTATAGACGATATCCTGATTTATTCTCGGATAACGGAGGAGCACGCAGAGAATTTACGGGTGGTCTTATAGACGCAACGAGATCATCAGTTGTATGAAAAGTTTGAGAAATGAGGTTTTTGACTGAGAGATGTATAGTTCTTGGGCCACGTTGTGTCAGAGCAGTGATTATCTATGGACCTAGGGAAAGTTTCTGTCATGATGGAGTGGGGGCAGCCCACTACACCCACCGAGGTGCAAAAATTTTTGGGATTGTCCGGGTACTACCGTCGATTCATCCAGGGGTTCTCCAATATAATCGGTCCCTTAATGAATTTGACCAGGAAGAGGGTACCATTTGTGTGGGTTGATGTGTGCCAGCAGGAATTTGAGGAGCTGAAGACTAGATTGACTACAGTAGTGGTTTTAGAGTTGCCTCGGATAGGGATTGACTATATATAATTCACAGATGCATCCTTGAGGGGACTTGGAGGGGTTTTGATGCAGGAGGAGAGGTCGGTAGCTTATGCTTCCCGAAAGATTAAGCCTCACGAGGGACATTACCTCACCCATGACTTGGAGTTAATAGTTGTGGTTTTTGCATTGCGGATGCAGAGACATTATCTACTAGGGGAGAAATTTTAGTTTTTTACAAACCACAAAAGTCTGCAGTATTTGTTCACATAGCGGGAGCTGAACATGAGACAGAGGAGGTGGCTAGAGTTTGTGAAATATTATCATTTTAACATTTAGTACCACTCGGGGAAGGCAAATGGCATAGAGGATGCTTTGAGCTGCAAACCGATTTTAGAGTTAGCGACAGTGTGGAAGGAGAAGTGGAAGCCACTTTGTGGGGATGATGACCTGACCCGCACATTTATGGAAGTTCTCACCATCATCCCCGAGATCATTATTCGGGTGGTGAAGGCACAGGTAGGAGATTATCTTTTCCAGGAGTGAGTGAGACAATTTTTAGTCGAGGGGGTGGAGAACTATTGCATTGGGTCGGATGGTAGTTTGAGATTCCAGGGAGGATTTTGAGGCAAGCCATTATGTCTGACGCTCATGGGTCACGATTTACGGTACATTTCGGAGGGAAAAAGATATACCATGACATGCGACGTCAGTATTGGTAGGTCGAGATGAAAAGGGGCATAGAAGATTTTGTGTCCAAATGTGCTATGTATTAGGTGGTGAAGGTGGACCATCAGCATCCTCCAAGCGTTTTACAGCCTTTGGAGATCCCGGTGTGGAAATGGGTAATCATATCCATATATTTCATTACTGGGCTACCTACATTGCCGAGGGGGCATGATTCCATACGGGTGATCATCGATAGATTGACGAAGGTGTCTCACTTATTACCGTTACGGATAGATTACAGCTCCGAACAGTACGCCAGACTTTTCCTTGCAGAGATTTTTAAGTTGCATGGGGTACCGCTCAACATTGTGTCAACTAGGGACATGATGTTTGTATCACATTTTTGGTGGAGCTTTCAGTAGGCCTTGGGGACAGAGCTCAGATTGAGCACATCGTATGATCCTCAGACCGATGGGCAGATGGAGAGGATGAACTTGATATTGGAGGACATGCTGTGGATGTGCATTCTGAATTTTAATGGGAGCTGAGAGCAGTATTTGCCTTTAGTGGAGTCGTATAATAACAGCAACTAGTTCACGATAGGGATGGAACTGTAAGGCCCTAAAACGTGATTAGGAATGTTAATTATATGATTAAGTATAAGTTATAAGTTATAAGTTGGTGAGGGGTGTTAAACATGTTAATTATCATATTTGGGGGATAAATACTCATGTGATATATGTGTTGGTTGCATTAGATGTTAATCGAGCTTATGATCGAGGATAACTTGTTTAGATCATACGATTAGTTATGTGATTAAATGCATTATGAAAATGTGTTTTTCCTACATCCTTATGATTATAAAATATAACCAAGGTTTTGATCCGAAATTGGCGATGTTTGGTCGCCAAATGTGAAAGTTATGAAATTTTGAGTAAATTATTACTCTTATGTACGAGCCCACATTAGGCGTACTAGTTTTATGATTTTTGGGAAACTCAAAATATAAAAGTTGTAGATATATAAGTTATATACTCATAGACATAAAGTGACAGTAAATCAGGCCCCTTAATAGTGAGTTATGGTAATTTTACAAGACAGGAAAAATCGGTCATTAATGGTATTATCCTATTGGACCCCTTGCTCAACCAATCCTACAATACCACCTTCAAGTGGTCACATAGACACGTTTTTATGATTATAAGGCAGACTTTATCATCTTTTTCATTTCCTATTACAATCGTGAGGAAAAAATATGCTTATGGAGAGAGAAAAAAGAAAGTTATGGAAATAATCCTTCAAAACATTACCATAAACCAAGGAATTCTCGAAAGGTAATTACTTCTTTATTAAAGTTGGTCTCATGGATGATTTATACACTTTTTATATTTTTGTTTCTAATTTGGTTAAAGATTTTAAAGATACCCATTTTGCCAAATTGAGTTAAAACAAGGATGGCTTAAGAGCATACGTGAGGACTTGTGATAGGATCGTAAATGTTAACTTTAATGTCCCAGATTTGAATTCCCTTCTCCTGAAGATTTTTGATGTAGGAAATTCATTTATATGATTTTTATATATGCTAAAACATTTTTAGTATATGTTTTCCATGATTGATGCCCTAGGTGGAGAGTAGGTATGCTTAATCATGTTAAGTTGTGCTTTAATGTTCTGTTTCGACCTGTTTGTGCTAAAAATGGCATAAATAATGGAATACTTATTGAAATGTAATGATTCCACTTCGAGATTAAAATAGACTCATATATGTATACTATATACGAAAATTATGTTAAGGTACCATGAAATGAATCTTGGGTGATAGTTTTAAGTTCAGGTATAAAATTTTCCCAAAAGTGTAAGTGCGCACACCAGGTGTTCGACGTTTTGCTTAACTTAGCAAATGAACTGTAAAAATTACGCAACTTTAATTCTATATTACTCAATATGTTTAATATATGCTCTCATGATTTATAACCAAGGTGGAGGTCATATATTCTTGAAAAATGTTAAGTTATGCTTTGATTGTCTACTCAGGCTTAGATGTGTTAAAAGTGGCCTAAATCATTAAATACTTGTTGAAAGCAAGAAATTCCAATTGGAAATGTTAGAGAACATATATGAGTATGATATAATTGAAGGAGATAATAAAATATCTTCTGGTTTAGCTTGGGGGTTGTGTTGAAGTTGAAGTTTTGTTGTTATTATTCTCCAGAAATGATGTGGAAAAGGTTGTAATAAAACGGGCATAACTTTGTCTAGAGAATTCATAATTTAATTCAATAAATTGTGTTAGAACCCTAATGAATAAGGTGTGATAGAAATGTGAAGTATCATATCCAATTACTTTCCAGTTATGTCATATTCACCAATTGATGTGATGTGTTACTGAGTTTAATGTGATTTGGTGTATTCAAATACTAATGATGTTGAATTGTTAGGCGGGGAAGTGGCTAAAACTACCATACCAAGGAAATAGTTTTGGTATTAATCTTAGTACCAAATTTGAGGTGAGTGACATGTCCTATGAAATATAGATGCTTATATGTTCATATGGAAATGTATAGTTAAAGTCATGTGTTAAGACGCTTATGGGTGTGATGTTGTATTTATGAAACATATGCATATGATTAAGAATGTTATGTGATGTTATATAATGTTATGGACTGTGGTGAGTACTTTATCTAATTTTAAGGACTGTGGTGGGTCCTATGGGATGTGGAGGTCCCGTTAATCTAACTTAAAGGTTTGTTGTACACGGGCCTAATTATGGGATGTGGTATCCCCATTAACTAGGAGCTAATTGGACTGGCGGGTTCAGGCTTGCGAGAGTCACACAATTCCTGTTAGGTTATGACATTAGAAAATAAAAATTGTTATTCAAATTGTTATATATATGTGATGTATGTGTGGAATACGGTCACTCACTAAGCTTGTGTTTCTTACACTCCTACAATGTTATGTTTCAGGTATGCCTATCGTTTGGAGTTCACTGTTAAGTTAGGACGTTAATTGGGAGGGTGGAGGATAAATAACGTGAGTTTTATATCAACAAACCTTTGGGGTAAATGTTAAACAAAGGAACTTATGTAAGTAAATTTTTTTTGGTACTTTTAAGTTGTGCATAAAGGTAGCTATGTTTTCATCCAAACATGCCTTTGAAAAGTAAAAAGGAAAAAAAAATCTTGTGTTATTTTTCAAAAGATTTCAAGTACCATATTGTCTAATGGGGATTTATCTCTAAATAAAAGGTTGATTTTAAGTTAATTAAGTTGGGTTTCGACAACTTGGTATCAGAGCATGGTTATTAGGTTCTGGACAGGGTGTGAGGGTCTAGATTGGCAGTGGACGTAGAAACTATTTTGAGGTATAAGTATTCAGTTTCAAGGGTTACATTTAAGTATGTTGGATTCCTGAGGCATGGACATGAAGGGTTTATTATTAAGTTTTAAATTGGCTTTGTTGACTAACATATGTCAGTTATACTCATATATTGTTGTACGTGATATGAAATGCAAGGATCTTGAAGGAATGGGAATAAGATGTTAAGATTTATTTGGGGATGATAGCTAATACAAGTATTTTAGTATAAAGCATTGCATTGTTTTTTAGGCTGTATGAACAAATGTGTCAATGAAGGAGAATTTTTAAAGACACAATATGGTATAAAAATTGTGAAGTATTGGTTGTGATATCTTCCTCTGTTGGTATATGTGGACATAAGTCGTGTTATGTATATCATTATGAATGGGTGCATTCCTCATCTGTATGGGAGAGTGATGTACGAGAACACATACTCCATTAAAGGATGTGAAGTGAGAAGAATTATTGTTACATGATTATAATGAGACTTAAATTGTTGGAGTGTGAAAAAAATGAAGATTCACATAGTAAAGGTTAAATGAGAAGGTTAGTAGTTGTATATGTTTATATTTAACATGTGAAAAGGCATGAAACTTAATAACTAGTCGATATATCACAAATGGTCAGAATATGAATTCATAGTGAATTATTACAAGTAGAATAAAGAGTAATAAGAGTTGAGATGTACGTCTTTAATAATGTGAGTACATATAGTGGATATTACTCTTCTGACGTTTTGAAACGCTTATAAGAATAGTAAAGTTGAGATGAGGTGTTAAAGAGTTGGAAGTTTAAAAATATTGAGGAGTACTTTTAAGAATATGTGTTATGGATGAGTATGGGAAAGATGTTAGTGAGGTTTAAATATTTACAATTGGGTTGAGTGAATATTGAGTTGTATTTGTCATTGTACATAAGTGTTACCACTAAGAGTGTTATATAAGTAATATGATTGACATTACACTGAGTCACCAAGAAGTACGTGTAAGGGGAATGTGCTATGTTAGATGCCATAATGTGGTACATTAAGGTATTTGTACAAGTTATTTGAAAGAGATACGATATGCAATAATTAGATAAGTATTATGGAGTTAGTAAGTATGGTTAAAGTTTTAAGTGGTGATGTGTACGTTTAACATCCATGTTACCAAACGGGAAAGATGAGTGTATTAACGATGTTGTGTAAGACTATAATGTTAAAATGATTTGGGTAAGGTTATGATTGTAATGTTATTGTGTTGGATAAATGACTTATCAAGCTCATTGTATGTTTAGTTAAAGAACAATCAAATGATACTGAAAATAGAAATATAGTAAGAAATTATATTGAGTTCATAGTGTATGACTACACAAGATACATGAAAGTGAATGTGGAATATGGGTTAAAAATATACATTTGGTGAATGGTTGTTCATTATCGATATGTGGAAAGTAGTGAGGCTATGTTTATATTAAGGATCGTAAGAACGATATTTAACATACTCTAAAACTTCAGAGATGATAAGGATAGTAGTCAAAGTCGAACACATATATTTGGTATTGAGTGGAAAATGAGAAGCTGACATGTAATAAGTTAGTATTGTAATTTAATGTTTTTCAATTGAAGTGTTGAATGGAAGTTGGAGAGATGAACTAAAATAAGTCAGTCTTGTATTGGAATATTTATTATTTGAAATGTTATACGATGATAAGGATGGACTATAAGAATGAAGTGAGAAACGTAAAGATTGATGTTTGGTTTATTAAGAATGTTCACTTATTGTTAATATAAGAGGATACAACCAATAATCTATTATGTATGAATTTTTGACATACGTATATAAAGGAATGACATAATATATGAGTTGGTAATTGACTTTCATTGATAAGAAATCACTAAATGATTATTCTTACGTATGAATGAAAAGACGCTTATGTGTTGATAGGTCCTGGTTCTACACATTCTTTATGTCTTGCTTTATCTATCGCATCTTAAAAAACCACTATCATCATTAGATTCTGGTTTAGCTATTATTACTCCAATATGGGAGATTTTCTTTTATTGATAGGATGCATAGGGAGCGTATGGTGTGAATAAGTGAAAAGGAGTTATTGGTTGACTTACTGCCTTTCAGTATGCATGCCTTTGATGTGATATTGGGTATGGTTTGGTTGAACTCATATCATGTATGTTTAGATTGTTTTAGAAGGGAGGTAATATTTCGATTACCGGATGAACCTGAATTTAAATTTATTAGGGAACAGAACGTCATCTGCGTATTATTTTACAGGCTTTGTGAGAAAAGCAGTTATATACTAAATTTTCTAAATGTGAATTTTGGCTAGACCAAAGTAGTATTTTGGGGGCATGTTCTTTTTACTGATGGTAATTGTGTTTCTTGAAAAGAAGATGGATGGAATTTATAAAGTATTATGACTACCCAATACATCCCCATCCGGGGTAAGGCTAATATTGTTACTCATGTTTTGAGTAGAAAGTCTCTACACTGTGTATCTTGTATTTATTGTGTTCGAGTTGACCTGTTGAGAAAGCTAGATTTAATGGAGGTGGAATTAACTTTAAATGAGTCGTGTGGAATACTGGCGCATTTAAAATGTAGACCTATGTTGATAGACTTGATATGATAATCATAAGCAGGATATATAGAATTGGAGAAAATCAAAGACAATATGAGGGTAAAGCATATAAATTTTATAGTCATAATAATGACATTGTTATGTATGATAACCGTTTGTGTTGACCTAATGTGCCTAATTTGAGGAGAATGATTTTAAAGGATGCCCATTGTTCTTTATATGCTATGTATCCAGGAAACAAGAAACTTTATATAAAATTGAAACAATGTTCTTAGTGGCTCGGAATTAAAAACAACTTTGCAGACTTTGTTACTAGATGACTGATTGTTATTAAGTGAGGGTGGAGCATCAAAAGCCTAGTAGTTTACTATAGTCCTTACGTATTCCTGAGTGGAAACAGGAGCATGTTGTGACAACCCGCCTACTAAAATAATAGGTGGCCAGCCCAATACTCCAATAATTACAGGAATCATAGATGGTCCATTCTCAGCATCACTGTCGATTAACATAATAGTATGAGATAACCACCAATCATTTTAGAAAACGGATTGTCATATACAAAAAAAAAATTAAAAGTAAGGAGAACACTTAGACAATTCCATTTGTGAAAACGGTGGGTATCAAAAATCGATGAATATAGTATGACAACACCATAAGTAATCACCGAATAAGCTGTCGGTGCACAGACCAATACAAATGATATAATAAATATTACAATCAATATTTACAATATTATAAATGAGTGCAATACCTTGGGCAAACACGCCCGAATAACTATACTGAACATAACTAGAGTACAGAAGAAAGGAGCGTCTACTACAAGTATCCTACAACATCCGCAACATGTTGTAGCTCCATGAAAACTGGAATGAAATATGTAAATACAGATGTCCATGCGGAAGCGCACCTGTAACGGCAAAGAAATGCAGATACAAGGAAATATAGAAACCGGTCAGGGCCGGGTTTGATATGATCACCATGTGACTAAAATGCATGGCAGGTAAGTGCGAAATCTCTCGCAGATAACAATAATATTCCTCACCTCTCAATCTAGCAGCAACCTAGCGCAATATGAATGATGCTCAGGTTATAGAAAGAACAGAAGGCTAACTTCTCCCCAGTCTCAACACTATGCCCTATTCGTGCGTGGGGTGTCTCGCAAAGAGAAATCCAAACAAGGAACCCCCCCGATACACTACTACTTAGGCAAGGTTGATCGTCGAGATCCATCAGACCCTAAGCACGAAATAATAAATACCAGTGTGTGCATAAGTGTGGGAGGTCACGTCTACAGCTACACAAAGAAACTATAAAAGTAAAACCCATCCATCATCTATTGGCACAATTCCTAATTCTATCTTTAGGAGTATACATATATATGGTACAACACTTTATCAAATGTTTACCCAATTTACTTACATCGTAACTAATTCATTTCATGAATTTGTTCCTTAATAGGAAATATAATCATACTTTTCATGCTCTATAGGCATTTATCACAATTGTTCGCTTTATAAAAATATCTTCCTTATCAAGAATATGATCATCATCATAGGCTCTTTATGGCCTTACATCGTGCTCTTTATGGCACTCAACAAACATCAAGTCCAACTTGATTTAGAATAGTTATATTCATATATATATATATATAACGATTCTAAGACCGCCCGTCCGGGTTTCCCCACTGTGCGCGCCCCTAAATGGCTATCATCTTCCAGGGCCTCCAAGACAACCTGGGATCCTATCGAAACGTCGGGAAGCGGCCATGAGCCTGCGTGGTAGCCAAGACCACACCTGAAATCTCCCTACCCCCGCAGAAAATATACAACCATAAGCGCTCCCATGGCCTAGGGACTATATCCACCCTGCATCATTAGCCATGGGGCTTCACCACAACGCGCGCGACTTCCCTTATGATAGCGATTTAGAGAGGTGTGTATCCATAAATTATCATTTATGAAAAACATTGCTTTTTCCATTTTTGAAAACTCATATTTTATATTTCCAAAAATCATCCATTTATTCATTAAGCACCAAGTTTTAGAAGGTGCAATATATATTCTTATTAAGTCATATATTATTAATGACCTAAGACCCCAAAGTGCCACTAATCTCAAAATAGCCTCGAAAAGTTTATATAATTCATAAACCCTCAAAGTGAGTCTCCATAATGGAGTGTCTCTCAAAAGCTCAACTTTAATGTTTAACTTCAAATTTCATTTCTAGGTTAATCTCCTAAATCATTCGGATATCAACCTACGCAACTTAGCCCTCGGTAAGCCTAAATATCCCATTATCATCCTAGGGCATTCGTCTACCCAAAACCAACCTCTAGGACTCTTAATTACTTCCCAAAGGAAGGTTCCTAAGCCTTGAACCTAAAAGAAAAAGGGCTAAAAAAAATCAAAATAAGGAGATCTCACAAAACCAGGGGAACCGAATCGATTCGCCCTTGCGAATCGATTCGCTAAAATAGCCGAATCGATTCGGTGAGCAAAAACTGGCTTTCTGCAATTGCCGAATCGATTCGGTTTCAACCTGAATCGATTCGGTCTGCAAGACCTGTAACCCTTTTCTTATCCGAATCGATTCGCCCATAGGGCCGAATCGATTCGGTCCTGGGATTTTGCCCAGTTTGGGGCGACGGGTTACATAAACCATAAAATCCCAAAACCCCAAATCTTTGCTTTTGCCCAACAGTAACAACATCTAATTCTACCAAATCATTCCTACACCATATACAACTAATAATTTAACCTCAAATCAAACTAAAACTAAGATTTAAGGGTTTAATCATCAAAATCAACAAATACCCATTTATGGGTTAAATCTCCAAAACCTAACTATACATCCAATTTATCACATTAAATCAATATCTAGAAAGTAAGAAACTTGCCTCGAGGTTTGTAGTCTCTGATCCTCTTCCGGTAGAAACGGAAATCCGGTCCAAATCTTCCATCTCTCTCTTTCTCTCTACTTTCTCCCAACTCTCTCTTCTCTCTCTCTCTCTCTCCTTTGGCTTCTCACACAAATGAAGAAAAAGAAAAGGGGGTGGGGGATTTATAAGGGTCTAAAAATATAAACCCCCACTCCTAATTGCTAATACACCTCTAAAAGGACTCGTAACCACTTAATTGAGTCATAACCCCTTAAAATGCCTAAATCTCAAAAATTACAACTAGCCACTTATATCGACTATCTCGACTATTCTAAAAACAACCGCACCCCCTATTTTGGCATTCGGGAAAGTGTGAACTATTTTTACGTTCCAATTCCATTTTAATTCATTAATTATACCCAAATTTAAATATAGGTCATAACCGTCGTTTTACATATAACGACGCAAAATACACAATATAACACTATTTACCTTCTCATAACGGTAAATAGTCAAAATATAGTAAATATTATCCCTAAGTCTCACGGGAAATAATATTTACTCCAACATTCCCTATTTTATAAAATTAGCCCATTAGGCAAAATAGTATAAAATAGTCGCTTGAAAACCTGGGTTGTTACATACTCCCCCCCTTAAAGGGGAATTTTGCCCTCAAAATTCAGGCGTAACCCATAACCATATAAAGGGTATACTATAATAAAAACCGTGCTATAATACTAGCAAACCCCCGGATAGAAATGTCGAATAGGACTCAGACTAAGATTATCGCTATCGATCTCAGAAACTATCGATCCTACCCTTCTACTACGGGAGGGGATACCCACGCGAGCTCGGCACTAATTGCCTTACTTTCTGAATTGCGTCACGCCCTTACTAGGGAATAACTACAATATCTTACAATCTCTAACCCCAACACTACTAACTTCTATTCGCGTTGGTGTAACCCTCGAAAGTCTACTTGCTTACTGAGCCCAATCTAAAGGAAGGTTCCCGGACCACTCCCGGTCCCAGGAATATACTATTCGTTGTTTCCTTTCCAACGAGTAGACAAGGCATATTTCCATCTACACTAGGCTATGCACGGCCTAACGTTAATCGAAGACGATCCGAACTATTGCAAGGAAATTCGATCCACAGAATTTCTACTCCGATCTCACCTTAAATCAAATCCACCCTTCCACTTACGGGTGGTAGGATATACCCCATATCCCCAACGGTTTCCTTTCTTCCTGGAGACTTTACCTATACCTTGACACAAATGTCTCGTCTCGGTGAAGCTCACTCCACTTGGCATTCTATGCCACGAATAAACTCTAAGACGGTATCTACTCGGCGCCTATACTACTCCCATCAGCATTGCCTTAGCGAAAGGAAACATCCTAACGAGCTCAAAATCCCATACTTGTTGTCTAGGGACCAAATCCTACTTAGAGTTAACCCACAACTTATTGTGGTCAACTCCCAACCATCTTCCTAAACTAACGCCGCATGCCCTAAGGGCCTAGCATCCTAAGAATCCTAAGGTCAATCTATCTATCCTAACCTAGTCGTATAAGTATAATACTAAATATCCCTAGTGTCCAAGACCTTTCCCGACTTCCGACATTAGCTCGGTTTCATGCGTGGGACGTCTCGCCGAAGCGAAATCCAAACAAGGAACCCTCCCGTTACACTACTACCTCGCATGGTCAGTCGTCGAGAAGTAACGGTCGAAGACACATGATCGGGATCGACGGAAATCCTAAGTCGAAACTCTACTACTACATATATACATCTAAGTCCTATCATAACAATCGACTGAGGCATTTACTTTCAGTAAGATGCCACCACTACTCTACCCCAAGAGACACATATACCTCTACACAAATGGCCTTCTCATTAAGGCACAACCATAAGTCCCTATCGGACTTTCATCATCATAGTCTTCCCCACATCGATTTAGAGGAAAACCATCATCGCGCTCATA
This sequence comes from Sambucus nigra, assembly GCA_949130495.1. Classification (NCBI taxonomy): domain Eukaryota; kingdom Viridiplantae; phylum Streptophyta; class Magnoliopsida; order Dipsacales; family Adoxaceae; genus Sambucus; species Sambucus nigra. The sequence continues at coordinate 377,192,630 of OX422220.1, forward strand.
TATCGCACATGAACTTAGCCCTTAATCACTCATATATGTGATTCTTGGCTAAACCTTCCAACCCAACACTTAACCAACAGAAAAGAAAAGAAAGAAGAAAAGAACAGAAAAGAAAATGCACATCTCTCCACTCCCAACGTCGTTAAGGTTCATGCGTGGAGTGTCTCGCCGAAGCAAAATCCAAACAAGGAACCCCTCCACACAGTCACCTTAACTAGCCGGTCATGGAGATAAGGCAATCGCATACACAAGCAAAGCAAACAAGTAAGCAAACAAAAATAAAAACAAAAATAAAGGAAACTATCTACATAACGTAAACCACCTCTATAAAGTCTCAACCCGTATCCAGGAGAGATGTTATAGAACAACTAGTCCTCCTCCTAGAACGAGAACTAGGATAGCCTCACGATATATTCGCTTGCTATCACCCCAACCAATCTAAGAATATTTCTACTCGTATAATATATAATACAAGTAGCACGTACCACACATATCACCACTCGCCTCATAACGAGTGTGAAGGAAGATACAGAACTCCCTTATCATGGAAGTCACATAGATATACTTACTATATATAAAATATGTACCGATACCATCACCAGCTCGATATACGCACCCGAATCTAGGGCTAACACCAAACTACTCCCATCTTACCTAAGGAATGCACTACTCGCACCCTAGTTAGAAAGTCCCACCAACATACTAGCCAACCTCCTTGGCTACTATCGATAGTTCTAAGACACGTCATTCTAGTCATACCCGAACCAAACTACTTCCATCAATGACTCAACGAGGAGTCCTATCCTTACCGGTTCTCTTCAATCGACAAGATCAGAACGCATACTTCCCTTGACTTCTTCAGCAAGGAGAACATCCTACCAGCCTCCCCGACCTTAGTTCCACGAGCCTTCCCCAGGTGGATGTCCACCATTGGGGTCTCATGAACACTATTTCTCCAAAAGTGTTTCCAACACTTACTTATGAGCCTAGCATTTCCACTGAGAGGTTCTCTCTACGGGCAAAAACATTCTGTCCCACCATAAAGAGGCGACTATCATATCCGCCACTTCAACCTTACTCCTAAGGGTGAAAGGTTTTCCTAAAATCCTCACACCTGAGCACTCCTATACCCAACTCTAGGCCAAACTCTAGGGTCTTACGCTCTCACCGAACGAAGTTACATTTCCCCGATCCAACCAAACTTTCACCATGTGGTCCTAATAAGAACCTCTCAACTCCGAATTAAAATTGCTTGGAGTCCCAAGCACAGTACTACTCTCTACCGACAAAGGTACTTGGGAAAACTATTTTCACTGTGCTTAGTAGTCACGGCAGCATTATAAAATAAAGCTACAAAGGGAGAGACCTCCAAAGCTGTCCTTATTCCCGGCCACAGCCTACAGGTTATAGTAATCCCATCCCACGACGCCTTCATAACGGCCTTCCTCGACGCCCTTCATCTAACGACTTACAAGTCTCACACGATCGCGCAGAAGATCTTCGGGGTTCTCATACCATAGCAGGAGAACGAAATCTCACGAGAGAATTCAACGACCTTATTCCTAAGGCTCTATATCAAACAGAGAGGAACGCAGAAGACGTAAAACATCCGCACAGATTCCTAAGGACTCTAGAACCTAATGCTCTGATACCATCTGTGACAACCCGCCTACTAAAATAATAGGTGGCCAGCCCAATACTCCAATAATTACAGGAATCATAGATGGTCCATTCTCAGCATCACTGTCGATTAACATAATAGTATGAGATAACCACCAATCATTTTGGAAAATGGATTGTCATATACAAAAAAAAAATTAAAAGTAAGGAGAACACTTAGACAATCCCATTTGTGAAAACGGTGGGTATCAAAAATCGATGAATATAGTATGACAACACCATAAGTAATCACCGAATAAGCTGTCGGTGCACAGACCAATACAAATGATATAATAAATATTACAATCAATATTTACAATATTATAAATGAGTGCAATACCTTGGGCAAACACGCCCGAATAACTATACTGAACATAACTAGAGTATAGAAGAAAGGAGCGTCTACTACAAGTATCCTACAACATCCGCAACATGTTGTAGCTCCATGACAACTGGAATGAAATATGTAAATACAGATGTCCATGCGGAAGCGCACCTGTAACGGCAAAGAAATGCAGATACAAGGAAATATAGAAACCGGTCAGGGCCGGGTTTGATATGATCACCATGTGACTAAAATGCATGGCAGGTAAGTGCGAAACCTCTCGCAGATAACAATAATATTCCTCACCTCTCAATCTAGCAGCAACCTAGCGTAATATGAATGATGCTCAGGTTATAGAAAGAACAGAAGGCTAACTTCTCCCCAGTCTCAACACTATGCCCTATTCGTGCGTGGGGTGTCTCGCAAAGAGAAATCCAAACAAGGAACCCCCCCGATACACTACTACTTAGGCAAGGTTGATCGTCGAGATCCATCAGACCCTAAGCACGAAATAATAAATAAATACCAGTGTGTGCATAAGTGTGGGAGGTCACGTCTACAGCTACACAAAGAAACTATAAAAGTAAAACCCATCCATCATCTATTGGCACAATTCCTAATTCTATCTTTAGGAGTATACATATATATGGTACAACACTTTATCAAATGTTTACCCAATTTACTTACATCGTAACTAATTCATTTCATGAATTTGTTCCTTAATAGGAAATATAATCATACTTTTCATGCTCTATAGGCATTTATCACAATTGTTCGCTTTATAAAAATATCTTCCTTATCAGGAATATGATCATCATCATAGGCTCTTTATGGCCTTACATCGTGCTCTTTATGGCACTCAACAAACATCAAGTCCAACTTGATTTAGAATAGTTATATTCATATATATATATATATATAACGATTCTAAGACCGCCCGTCCGGGTTTCCCCACTGTGCGCGCCCCTAAATGGCTATCATCTTCCAGGGCCTCCAAGACAACCTGGGATCCTATCGAAACGTCGGGAAGCGGCCATGAGCCTGCGTGGTAGCCAAGACCACACCTGAAATCTCCCTACCCCCACAGAAAATATACAACCATAAGCGCTCCCATGGCCTAGGGACTATATCCACCCTGCATCATTAGCCATGGGGCTTCACCACAACGCGCGCGACTTCCCTTATGATAGCGATTTAGAGAGGTGTGTATCCATAAATTATCATTTATGAAAAACATTGCTTTTTCCATTTTTGAAAACTCATATTTTATATTTCCAAAAATCATCCATTTAGTCATTAAGCACCAAGTTTTAGAAGGTGCAATATATATTCTTATTAAGTCATATATTATTAATGACCTAAGACCCCAAAGTGCCACTAATCTCAAAATAGCCTCGAAAAGTTTATATAATTCATAAACCCTCAAAGTGAGTCTCCATAATGGAGTGTCTCTCAAAAGCTCAACTTTAATGTTTTAACTTGAAATTTCATTTCTAGGTTAATCTCCTAAATCATTCGGATATCAACCTACGCAACTTAGCCCTCGGTAAGCCTAAATATCCCATTATCATCCTAGGGCATTCGTCTACCCAAAACCACCCTCTAGGACTCTTAATTACTTCCCAAAGGAAGGTTCCTAAGCCTTGAACCTAAAAGAAAAAGGGCTAAAAAAAATCAAAATAAGAAGATCTCACAAAACCAGGGGAACCGAATCGATTCGCCCTTGCGAATCGATTCGCTAAAATAGCCGAATCGATTCGGTGAGCAAAAACTGGCTTTCTGCAATTGCCGAATCGATTCGGTTTCAACCCGAATCGATTCGGTCTGCAAGACCTGTAACCCTTTTCTTATCCGAATCGATTCGCCCATAGGGCCGAATCGATTCGGTCCTGGGATTTTGCCCAGTTTGGGGCGACGGGTTACATAAACCATAAAATCCCAAAACCCCAAATCTTTCCTTTTGCCCAACAGCAACAACATCTAATTCTACCAAATCATTCCTACACCATATACAACTAATAATTTAACCTCAAATCAAACTAAAACTAAGATTTAAGGGTTTAATCATCAAAATCAACAAATACCCATTTATGGGTTAAATCTCCAAAACCTAACTATACATGCAATTTATCACATTAAATCAATATCTAGAAAGTAAGAAACTTGCCTCCAGGTTTGTAGTCTCTGATCCTCTTCCGGTAGAAACGGAAATCCGGTCCAAATCTTCCATCTCTCTCTTTCTCTCTACTTTCTCCCAACTCTCTCTTCTCTCTCTCTCTCTCTCCTTTGGCTTCTCACACAAATGAAGAAAAAGAAAAGGGGGTGGGGGATTTATAAGGGTCTAAAAATATAAACCCCCACTCCTAATTGCTAATACACCTCTAAAAGGACTCGTAACCACTTAATTGAGTCATAACCCCTTAAAATGCCTAAATCTCAAAAATTACAACTAGCCACTTATATCGACTATCTCGACTATTCTAAAAACAACCGCACCCCCTATTTTGGCATTCGGGAAAGTGTGAACTATTTTTACGTTCCAATTCCATTTTAATTCATTAATTATACCCAAATTTAAATATAGGTCATAACCGTCGTTTTACATATAATGACGCAAAATACACAATATAACACTATTTACCTTCTCATAACGGTAAATAGTCAAAATATAGTAAATATTATCCCTAAGTCTCACGGGAAATAATATTTACTCCAACATTCCCTATTTTATAAAATTAGCCCATTAGGCAAAATAGTATAAAATAGTCGCTTGAAAACCTGGGTTGTTACATACTCCCCCCCTTAAAGGGGAATTTTGCCCTCAAAATTCAGGCGTAACCCATAACCATATAAAGGGTATACTATAATAAAAACCGTTCTATAATACTAGCAAACCCCCGGATAGAAATGTCCCCATAGGACTCAGACTAAGGTTATCGCTATCGATCTCAGAAACTATCGATCCTACCCTTCTACTACGGGAGGGGATACCCACGCGAGCTCGGCACTAATTGCCTTACTTTCCGAATTGCGTCACGCCCTTACTAGGGAATAACTACAATATCTTACAATCTCTAACCCCAACACTACTAACTTCTATTCGCGTTGGTGTAACCCTCGAAAGTCTACTTGCTTACTGAGCCCAATCTAAAGGAAGGTTCCCGGACCACTCCCGGTCCCAGGAATATACTATTCGTTGTTTCCTTTCCAACGAGTAGACAAGGCATATTTCCATCTACACTAGGCTATGCATGGCCTAACGTTAATCGAAGACGATCCGAACTATTGCAAGGAAATTCGATCCACAGAATTTCTACTCCGATCTCACCTTAAATCAAATCCACCCTTCCACTTACGGGTGGTAGGATATACCCCATATCCCCAACGGTTTCCTTTCTTCCTGGAGACTTTACCTATACCTTGACACGAATGTCTCGTCTCGGTGAAGCTCACTCCACTTGGAATTCTATGCCACGAATAAACTCTAAGACGGTATCTACTCGGCGCCTATACTACTCCCATCAGCATTGCCTTAGCGAAAGGAAACATCCTAACGAGCTCAAAATCCCATACTTGTTGTCTAGGGACCAAATCCTACTTAGAGTTAACCCACAACTTATTGTGGTCAACTCCCAACCATCTTCCTAAACTAACGCCGCATGCCCTAAGGGCCTAGCATCCTAAGAATCCTAAGGTCAATCTATCTATCCTAACCTAGTCGTATAAGTATAATACTAAATATCCCTAGTGTCCAAGACCTTTCACGACTTCCGACATTAGCTCGGTTTCATGCGTGGGACGTCTCGCCGAAGCGAAATCCAAACAAGGAACCCTCCCGTTACACTACTACCTCGCATGGTCAGTCGTCGAGAAGTAACGGTCGAAGACACATGATCGGGATCGACGGAAATCCTAACTCGAAACTCTACTACTACATATATACATCTAAGTCCTATCATAACAATCGACTGAGGCATTTACTTTCAGTAAGATGCCACCACTACTCTACCCCAAGAGACACATATACCTCTACACAAATGGCCTTCTCATTAAGGCACAACCATAAGTCCCTATCGGACTTTCATCATCATAGTCTTCCCCACATCGATTTAGAGGAAAACCATCATCGCGCTCATATATCGCACATGAACTTAGCCCTTAATCACTCATATATGTGATTCTTGGCTAAACCTTCCAACCCAACACTTAACCAACAGAAAAGAAAAGAAAGAAGAAAAGAACAGAAAAGAAAATGCACATCTCTCCACTCCCAACGTCGTTAAGGTTCATGCGTGGAGTGTCTCGCCGAAGCAAAATCCAAACAAGGAACCCCTCCACACAGTCACCTTAACTAGCCGGTCATGGAGATAAGGCAATCGCATACACAAGCAAAGCAAACAAGTAAGCAAACAAAAATAAAAACAAAAATAAAGGAAACTATCTACATAACGTAAACCACCTCTATAAAGTCTCAACCCGTATCCAGGAGAGATGTTATAGAACAACTAGTCCTCCTCCTAGAACGAGAACTAGGATAGCCTCGCGATATATTCGCTTGCTATCACCCCAACCAATCTAAGAATATTTCTACTCGTATAATATATAATACAAGTAGCACGTACCACACATATCACCACTCGCCTCATAACGAGTGTGAAGGAAGATACAGAACTCCCTTATCATGGAAGTCACATAGATATACTTACTATATATAAAATATGTACCGATACCATCACCAGCTCGATATACGCACCCGAATCTAGGGCTAACACCAAACTACTCCCATCTTACCTAAGGAATGCACTACTCGCACCCTAGTTAGAAAGTCCCACCAACATACTAGCCAACCTCCTTGGCTACTATCGATAGTTCTAAGACACGTCATTCTAGTCTTACCCGAACCAAACTACTTCCATCAATGACTCAACGAGGAGTCCTATCCTTGCCGGTTCTCTTCAATCGACAAGATCAGAACGCATACTTCCCTTGACTTCTTCAGCAAGGAGAACATCCTACCAGCCTCCCCGACCTTAGTTCCACGAGCCTTCCCCAGGTGGATGTCCACCATTGGGGTCTCATGAACACTATTTCTCCAAAAGTGTTTCCAACACTTACTTATGAGCCTAGCATTTCCACTGAGAGGTTCTCTCTATGGGCAAAAACATTCTGTCCCACCATAAAGAGGCGACTATCATATCCGCCACTTCAACCTTACTCCTAAGGGTGAAAGGTTTTCCTAAAATCCTCACACCTGAGCACTCCTATACCCAACTCTAGGCCAAACTCTAGGGTCTTACGCTCTCACCGAACGAAGTTACATTTCCCCGATCCAACCAAACTTTCACCATGTGGTCCTAATAAGAACCTCTCAACTCCGAATTAAAATTGCTTGGAGTCCCAAGCACAGTACTACTCTCTACCGACAAAGGTACTTGGGAAAACTATTTTCACTGTGCTTAGTAGTCACGGCAGCATTATAAAATAAAGCTACAAAGGGAGAGACCTCCAAAGCGGTCCTTATTCCCGGCCACAGCCTACAGGTTATAGTAATCCCATCCCACGACGCCTTCATAACGGCCTTCCTCGACGCCCTTCATCTAACGACTTACAAGTCTCACACGATCGCGCAGAAGATCTTCGGGGTTCTCATACCATAGCAGGAGAACGAAATCTCACGAGAGAATTCAACGACCTTATTCCTAAGGCTCTATATCAAACAGAGAGGAACGCAGAAGACGTAAAACATCCGCACAGATTCCTAAGGACTCTAGAACCTAATGCTCTGATACCATCTGTGACAACCCGCCTACTAAAATAATAGGTGGCCAGCCCAATACTCCAATAATTACAGGAATCATAGATGGTCCATTCTCAGCATCACTGTCGATTAACATAATAGTATGAGATAACCACCAATCATTTTGGAAAATGGATTGTCATATACAAAAAAAAAATTAAAAGTAAGGAGAACACTTAGACAATCCCATTTGTGAAAACGGTGGGTATCAAAAATCGATGAATATAGTATGACAACACCATAAGTAATCACCGAATAAGCTGTCGGTGTACAGACCAATACAAATGATATAATAAATATTACAATCAATATTTACAATATTATAAATGAGTGCAATACCTTGGGCAAACACGCCCGAATAACTATACTGAACATAACTAGAGTACAGAAGAAAGGAGCGTCTACTACAAGTATCCTACAACATCCGCAACATGTTGTACCTCCATGACAACTGGAATGAAATATGTAAATACAGATGTCCATGCGGAAGCGCACCTGTAACGGCAAAGAAATGAAGATACAAGGAAATATAGAAACCGGTCAGGGCCGGGTTTGATATGATCACCATGTGACTAAAATGCATGGCAGGTAAGTGCGAAATCTCTCGCAGATAACAATAATATTCCTCACCTCTCAATCTAGCAGCAACCTAGCGCAATATGAATGATGCTCAGGTTATAGAAAGAACAGAAGGCTAACTTCTCCCCAGTCTCAACACTATGCCCTATTCGTGCGTGGGGTGTCTCGCAAAGAGAAATCCAAACAAGGAACCCCCCCGATACACTACTACTTAGGCAAGGTTGATCGTCGAGATCCATCAGACCCTAAGCACGAAATAATAAATAAATACCAGTGTGTGCATAAGTGTGGGAGGTCACGTCTACAGCTACACAAAGAAACTATAAAAGTAAAACCCATCCATCATCTATTGGCACAATTCCTAATTCTATCTTTAGGAGTATACATATATATGGTACAACACTTTATCAAATGTTTACCCAATTTACTTACATCGTAACTAATTCATTTCATGAATTTGTTCCTTAATAGGAAATATAATCATACTTTTCATGCTCTATAGGCATTTATCACAATTGTTCGCTTTATAAAAATATCTTCCTTATCAGGAATATGATCATCATCATAGGCTCTTTATGGCCTTACATCGTGCTCTTTATGGCACTCAACAAACATCAAGTCCAACTTGATTTAGAATAGTTATATTCATATATATATATATAACGATTCTAAGACCGCCCGTCCGGGTTTTCCCACTGTGCGCGCCCCTAAATGGCTATCATCTTCCAGGGCCTCCAAGACAACCTGGGATCCTATCGAAACGTCGGGAAGCGGCCATGAGCCTGCGTGGTAGCCAAGACCACACCTGAAATCTCCCTACCCCCGCAGAAAATATACAACCATAAGCGCTCCCATGGCCTAGGGACTATATCCACCCTGCATCATTAGCCATGGGGCTTCACCACAACACGCGCGACTTCCCTTATGATAGCGATTTAGAGAGGTGTGTATCCATAAATTATCATTTATGAAAAACATTGTTTTTTCCATTTTTGAAAACTCATATTTTATATTTCCAAAAATCATCCATTTAGTCATTAAGCACCAAGTTTTAGAAGGTGCAATATATATTCTTATTAAGTCATATATTATTAATGACCTAAGACCCCAAAGTGCCACTAATCTCAAAATAGCCTCGAAAAGTTTATATAATTCATAAACCCTCAAAGTGAGTCTCCATAATGGAGTGTCTCTCAAAAGCTCAACTTTAATGTTTTAACTTCAAATTTCATTTCTAGGTTAATCTCCTAAATCATTCGGATATCAACCTACGCAACTTAGCCCTCGGTAAGCCTAAATATCCCATTATCATCCTAGGGCATTCGTCTACCCAAAACCACCCTCTAGGACTCTTAATTACTTCCCAAAGGAAGGTTCCTAAGCCTTGAACCTAAAAGAAAAAGGGCTAAAAAAAATCAAAATAAGAAGATCTCACAGAAACAGGGGAACCGAATCGATTCGCCCCTAGGGCCGAATCGATTCGCCCTTGCGAATCGATTCGCTAAAATAGCCGAATCGATTCGGTGAGCAAAAACTGGCTTTCTGCAATTGCCGAATCGATTCGGTTTCAACCCGAATCGATTCGGTCTGCAAGACCTATAACCCTTTTCTTATCCGAATCGATTCGCCCATAGGGCCGAATCGATTCGGTCCTGGGATTTTGCCCAGTTTGGGGCGACGGGTTACATAAACCCTAAAATCCCAAAACCCCAAATCTTTGCTTTTGCCCAACAGCAACAACATCTAATTCTACCAAATCATTCCTACACCATATACAAGTAATAATTTAACCTCAAATCAAACTAAAACTAAGATTTAAGGGTTTAATCATCAAAATCAACAAATACCCATTTATGGGTTAAATCTCCAAAACCTAACTATACATGCAATTTATCACTTTAAATCAATATCTAGCAAGTAAGAAACTTGCCTCGAGGTTCGTAATCTCTGATCCTCTTCCGGTAGAAACGGAAATCCGGTCCAAATCTTCCATCTCTCTCTTTCTCTCTACTTTCTCCCAACTCTCTCTTCTCTCTCTCTCTCTCTCCTTTGGCTTCTCACACAAATGAAGAAAAAGAAAAGGGGGTGGGGGATTTATAAGGGTCTAAAAATATAAACCCCCACTCCTAATTGCTAATACACCTCTAAAAGGACTCGTAACCACTTAATTGAGTCATAACCCCTTAAAATGCCTAAATCTCAAAAATTACAACTAGCCACTTATATCGACTATCTCGACTATTCTAAAAACAACCGCACCCCCTATTTTGGCATTCGGGAAAGTGTGAACTATTTTTACGTTCCAATTCCATTTTAATTCATTAATTATACCCAAATTTAAATATAGGTCATAACCGTCGTTTTACATATAACGACGCAAAATACACAATATAACACTATTTACCTTCTCATAACGGTAAATAGTCAAAATATAGTAAATATTATCCCTAAGTCTCATGGGAAATAATATTTACTCCAACATTCCCTATTTTATAAAATTAGCCCATTAGGCAAAATAGTATAAAATAGTCGCTTGAAAACCTGGGTTGTTACACATGTTACTACCGATGTTGTTACAGGTTTACCAAAATCATCCTGAGGGTTTGATTCTATTTGGTTTATCATTGCTAGATTAACTAAGTCTGCAAATTTTCTTCCCGCTAAAGCTACTTATTCCATGGATAGATATGCCAAAATATATGTGGATGAGATAATTAGATTGCATGGTTCACCTATTTCTATTATCTCTAATGGAAATCCTAAAATCACTTCATACTTTTAGCCTAGTTTACAACAAGTTTTGGGGACTAAATTGACATTTAGTACAACTTTTCATCCTGAAACTGATGGGCTGACAGAGAGAATGATCCAGACACTCAAAGACATGTTACGAGTTTATGTATTATAGTTCAAGGGAACTTAGGATGAACACTTCTCACTAATAGAGTTGCTTGTAATAATAGTTATCATTTGAATATTGAAATGTCCCCTTATGATGCCTTGTATGGGAGGAAGTGCAGGACCCCAATGTGTTGGAAAAAAGTAGAAGAACAAAAACTACTTGGGCCAAAAATTGTGCAAATGAGATTTGAGAACAAGGGCAAAGTAAGTCCTAGGTGCGTTGGCCTTTATGAAATAGTGAAACGAGTTGGAATCATGTCTTACAAGTTGGCTTTACTACAAGAATGGTTTTGGATACACGATGTTTTTCATGTATCAATGTTACTTAAGTATGTGCATGATCCTTCACCTGTGTTTATTTCACAACTTCACAACCGATAGAGCTTAAAGATAACTTGATGTATGGGGTGGAACCAATCGTTAAATTTAAATCGACAAAGTATGTGTTACGTAATAAAAACTATTTTGTTAGTTAAGGTAATGTGGAAAAGTCAAAATGTGGAGTATGCCACCTGGGAAAGAGGGAATAACGAGTAGATGTAATATCCTCATATGTTAGGTAAGTTCTTATGCATTAAATTTCGGGGATGAAATTTTATAAAGAGGGGTAGAATTGTAAGGCCCTAAAACGTTATTAGGAATGTTAATTATATGATTAAATATAAGTTATAAGTTGGTGAGGAGTGTTAAACATGTTAATTATCATATTTGGGGGATGCATGCTCATGTGATATATGTGTTGGTTGCATTAGATGTTAATCGAGCTTATGATTGGGGATAACTTGTTTAGATTATATGATTAGTTATGTGATTAAATGCACCATGAAAATGTGTTTTTCATACATCATTATGATTATAAAATATAACCAAGGTGTTGGTCCGAAATTGGCGATGTTTGGTCGCCAAATGTCAAAGTTATGAAATTTTGAGTAAATTATTACTCATATGTACGAGCCCACATTAGGCGTACTAATTTTATGATTTTTGGAAAACTAAAACTATAAAATTTGTAGATATATAAGTTATATATGCGTAGACACAAAGTGAGAGTAATTAGGGGCCATTAATAGTGAATTATGGTAATTTTACAAGACAGGACAAATTGGTCATTAATGGTATTATCCTATTGGACCCCTTGCTTAACCAATCGTACAATACCATCTTAACGTGGTCACATAGCCACGTTTTTATGCTTATAAGGCAGACTTGATCATCTTTTTCATTTCCTATTACAAGATTGAGGAAAAAAGATTCTTATGGAGAGAGAAAAAAGAAAGTTGAGGAAGAAATCCTTCGAAAAATTACCATAAATCAAGGAATTCTCGAAAGGTAATTACTTCTTTATTAAAGTTGGTCATATGGATGATTTCTACACTTTTTATATTTTTGTTTCTAATATGGTTAAAGATTTTAATGATACCCATTTTGCCAAATTGAGTTAAAACAAGGATGGCTTAAGAGCATACATGGGGACTTGTGATAGGATCGTAAATGTTAACTTTAAAGTCCCAGATTTGAATTCCCTTCTCGTGAAGATTTTTGATGTAGGAAATTCATTTATATGATGTTTATATATGCTAAAAAAATTTAGTATATGTTTTCCATGATTGATGCCCGAGGTGGAGAGTAGGTATGCATAATCATGTTAAGTTGTGCTTTAATGTTCTATTTCGACCTGTTTGTGCTAAAAAGGGTATAAATAATGGAATACTTATTGAAATGAAATGATTCAACTTGGAGATTAAAAGAGATTCATATATGTATATTATATACGAAAATTATGTTAAAGTACCAAGAAATGAATCTTTTGTGATAGTTTGAAGCTCAGGTATATATATATATATCCAATATGCTCCTATTTTTAAAGTTATGTGCCACCGTCACCTAATGCCACCCCTACTCACCCCAAATCGACGCTCCAGAGGATCCCGGTCCCATTTATCCAATCTTATTTTCAAAGGTTCGCGCTAGCGGCACCCCATGATACTCCGATGGATCCAAAACCCATTTATTCAAAAGTCTCTTATTTTCAAAGGTCCGCGCCAGCGGCACCACATGCCACCCTTACCCACCCCAAATCGGAGCTCTGACGAAGGTCGTTGAAGCTCGAACAATGGTGGTAAGGATTGGATGCCGCTAGCACGAACTTTTAAATATAAGGTAATTTTGAAAAAATAGGGTTTGGATCCATCGGACATATATATATACTGTGTAATATTACCACAGTAAATGTTACTGTATGTTATGTCACATATATAAAACTATTTCATATTCTAGTGCATACAGTAAAGTTTACTGTTTGTGTAATTTTTTTCTTTGGAATTTTATAGCTTTCATGGATCTTGTTTGATAGATCTCGTCGAGCAGATTTCAAAAATAGTAATTTTGCGAAAAACGAATTTGTGAATCAAAAGTTATGATCATTTAAAGATTAAAAAAAAAATTCAACCACTTATGTAATACGGATGGTTGGTTTTAAAAGGGTAAAATTGTGAAAAAAAATTCCAAAAAATTAGGAATAAGACTTATATGTAAGGGGAAAACATGGTGGCACTAGAATGTCTAAAAGAAAGTCTAATAGGATCTAAACGTGAATGCCCCAATTTTGAAAGTAGGAGTTTTGCATTTATTACTTTGAGCAGCCATGGACATGTTGCACCTAAGTTTTTCCTTTTATAATTTTTTTTAACTTTGAGTTATAATATAAAGCAATGCAAATATTATTAAACTTCACATTAATTAAATTTTCAACATGCCACAGGTCAACTGGATTTGAAAATAAGAAACTAAAATAAATATATCTGAGTACATATTTTACAAATTAAAACTTGCCTAAATAATTATGGAACTGGATTCCACTACGATGGCAATCCGCGCATCATTCACTCTCTCGTGTTCTCAGATAGGTTTTTTCACCATTTCTTCAATATAGTTGTTTCCCTCTTCTCCTTTTCTCAATACTTGAGCAAATGAGGCAACATCTTAGTATATTTGTTATCTTAACGAACTTGTTGCAATTTCTTTCTATGACTATATTTATTTCAATAATTACATTCCTTTCCATCATGGCCGCCATAGTCATGTGTCAAATGGGCAATGGCACAATGCCCATTTTAGAGTATCCACCTATACATGTATATTATAAGGGTCCAAAAATATTTTATATATATTAAAAATGTCAATTTTTAAAATAAGTTTAATTTTTAAGGGTCCATTTTTTTAACAATCCAAAAACAATCTACACAAAGAACGACTCAACTACCAAAAAATCTCACCCAACTAAAATAAGCCTCTAAAAAATAAGTTTAATTTTTTGGGGGCCAATTTTAGGTACTTAATATCTTTGTACAATATTTTTTTAGAAGAGCCTAAATTGATTTTTGCACAGGGCACTCCTACTCTTAGGACCGGCTCTGCTTTCCATTAGTTCGACAACTCTAGACTAAATAAGGGAAAGGTCAATGTCTTCCCTAAAAATAAATTTAGTCACCAGATATGTAAGGGTCCGTTTGGTTGACAATAGGCAAAAGAGTGGGACGGAAAAATTTGCCTACCTAATTTTTTTCACATGAGGCTATCAAACAATCATTAGGCGAAATTAAAGTCAATCTAATTAATTTATTTAAAAAAAGTTTTTATATTATATTCAAAAATGTTAAGAATAGTTTTTACAATATTTTTATATTACGGTTTTAAAAAAAAAAATTGTAAAACATTTTCTTAACAATTTTTAACATTTTGAAAACTGTTAATGTGAGGCTATCAAACATTGTTAAGAAAATGTTTTACAATTTTTTTTAAAAAACGTAATATAAAAATATTGTAAAAAATGTTTTTAACATTTTTGAATATAATATAAAAATTGTTTTTAAATAAATTAATTGGATTGACTTTAATTTCGCCTAATGGTTGTTTGATACCTCATGTGGAAAAAAAACTAATTAAAATTCGCCTATGGCAAAATTTGCCCATGCCCACTCTTTTCCCTATTCTAAGCCAAACGAACCCTAATAGATTTTGAGGAGGGTCTATCATTAAAGATTTTAAAACATACTTCATTCGTGTTTCTACCTTGAGCATGACATATAGGATAAAGGTATATTCAATTCAGAGAATTATGTCTACCCACTAGTTAAATGTTTCCTACATTGAAAAATATGTTTCACTTTAATCTTATGGTTTGAGAGTCATCCAAATACACTATGTAATATAGTTTTCGTGTAAAACATATATTAAATGAATATAGTGTATTTTAGAAGACTTGGTTCTTAGGTTGGAACATAGTATTTTTAGCTATACTCAATTCATTAACTTTCATTGCTTTGTGAGTCACTTTGGGGACATATTTATCATTCATAACTTAATGAAATTGGACATGTGAATATACTACGTTAATCTCCTTGCGGAGGAGAACGCGTTCGTATATGGTCTCACAATTATCGTAGTGTGGGTCCCACCTAAATTTGAGCTCAAATTTGCTCAAAAAATTATGTCCAAAATCTGGACAGCTTCCAATTTTCCAACAATCCCCCACATGAGTGATATATCGCTATAAATAAAACATAACAGATGCTAATGCAGATGCAAACACGGGTTGAGTAAAACTGAATATTTATTGCATCGGGATAAGTAGCCTAGTGGCATTGAACTATCCTTAGTGATATACCATCGGATTTACTTGGTTAATCAGTAGACTTCACGTCTTTGAACCGTCAACTATTTTTGTAAACCTAGACAATATTATTCACACAATAATTCATCAACATAGTTGGTTCTCACGTTTGTGTTCATTTTGGCCATGAACACCACTTGGTTCCGTGAATATTTTAGAGAAATTGCCTTTCATTTTCTCATAGAAGTGCCACCTTTCTTACTCACGTAGGTGACTTCCATAAAGAGTACCCTGCAATACCCCACTTTGACATACTAAGATATGGATGTCATTAAAATCATAACTTATCTTAATTTCGCGGCAGATATGCACTGTCTCATCTTTGGAATGGATAGAATTAAATCTCCTCCAGTGCTTACTGAATACAATGTAGTTCGGTTTGCCCATTGAACCTAGATCTTGGGATCTCCAGTCAGCTAGGTTGGTTGTCACTATATTGATTCTTATTTATTTATAGGCTTTAGACCCATTCCTCTCAATGATCTTTCAACTTGCTCTCGGTTTAAACCTTTCGTTAGTGGATCCGATATATTATCTTTTAACTTTACATAGTCAATTGAGATAATTCCATTTGACAGATTTGTCTAACGTTATTGTGTCGACAACGAATATGTCGTGACTTTCCGTTATACATGTGATTTTGTGCCCTTCCAATTGCCGATTGGCTATCGCAATGTATACATATTGCGGGCACAGGTTTAGACCAATTTGGAACATCCTCTATGAAATTTTGAAGCCATTCAGCTTCTTCTCCAGCTTTGTCTAGTGAAATGAATTCGGATTCCATTGTTGATCTAGCAATGCACATTTGTTTTGAGGATTTCCAAGATACGGTTGCACCTCCAAGGGTAAACACATACCCACCCGTAGACGTAGAGTCTTTTGTATCTGATATCCAATTTGCATCGCAATGTCCTTCAAGAACAGCTAGATATTTTGAGTAGTGCATTCCATCGTTTTGAGTATATTTCAAATAACCCAAAACTCACAATATTTCTTTCCAGTGATCTCTCCCTAGATTACTCGTAAATCGACTTAGCTTACTTATTGAATATGCTATGTCCGGTCGTGTAGAGTTTATGATATACATTAAACTGTTGATAATACGAGAATATTCTAGTTGAGATATGCTTTCACCATTATTTCTTGCTAGATGCAATTTTACATCTACAGGTGTCTTGGTAGGACTAATATCATACTTCTTGAATTTTTTAAGTACTTTCTCTATGTAATGAGATGGAGATAATATATGTCCATCCGATGTTTTAGAAATTTTAATTCCTAATATAACATCGGAGATTCCCAAATCTTTCATGTCAAATCTACTACTCAACATTTGTTTTGTAGTTTTGACAATTTCCAAGTTACTACCCATGATAAGCATATCATCAACATAGAGGCATACAATGACATATCCATTTTGAATGTATTTAAAGTAAACACATTTATCGCATTCATTAATTTTGAAACCATTTGATAACATTGCATTATCACAGTTTTCATGTCATTATTTGGGTGCTTGTTTTAACCCGTAAAGTGATTTAACAAACTTTTCCTTCTTGTCTGGGAGCCTTGAACCCTTCAGGTTGCTCGATATAAATTTCCTCGTCTAGTTCATCGTTTAAGAATGCGATTTTTACATCCATTTAATGTATTTCAAGTTCATTAATAGCATCTATTGCTATTAACATCCGAATGGACGTTATTTTTGTTACCGGTGAATATGTGTCGAAGTAATCCAACCCTTCTTTTTGCCTATAGCCTTTAGCTACAAGTCTAGCTTTATATTTATCAATTGATCCATCGTCCTTCAACTTCTTTTTGAAGATCCATTTATAACCTAACGGTTTTGAACCTGGTGGAAGATCCACTAGTTCCCATGTATGATTTTGTAATATGGATTCAATTTCACTATTAATTGCTTCTTTCCAATTGGAAGCGTCGGGTAAAGATTTGTACGATTGAGGTTTATTTTCTAGCAAATATGTTAGAATATTCGGACCGAAAGACGTCGAGGTTTTTTCTCTTTTACTACGTCTTGGTTCATCTTCTATTGGTTCAATAGGTTGATGAGTACCACTTGTAGTAGCTTGATTTGTCCTTTTAGAAGGACCAGATTCTTGGGTCATGTTATACGGGAATTCATTTTTAAAAAATGAAGCGTCCCTCGACACTACACTAAAAATAGGAATCTGGCACAGTTTTGAACTGTGCCAGAATCAGGTGTTCCAAAAATAGCCATTTTTTCTGGCATGGCTCAAAAGTGTGCCGGATTTGACCAAACAGGAACACTTCTGGCACACTTTTAAACCGTGCCAGAATTTGATATTTCTGGTACACTTTTGGCACAGTTTTGAACTGTGCCATATTGAGCACATTTTGATAGACTTTTGGCACAATTCAAAACCGTGCCAAAATTTGACACACTTTTGGCACAATTTTGAACTGTGCCAAATTTTTGGATAAAAGAAAAAAAAATTATTTAAAAATAAGAAAATTCATAAATTGCAAATCTTGCACGTTGTTGATAAACTAATGTATATACAAACTTCAAAATATTACAAGTCATTAGTAGCTCACACACCAAAAAAAATTGGGCATAGTTTTTTTATTTTTTGGACATTCTAAAACGTGCTAATATAAAACCTGCGTAACATAAAGCCCGCACGGCCACAAAATATAACAATAAACTTACAAAAGCCCGCACGGCCATAAAAGATAACAATAAAACTACAAAAGCCCGCAAGACCATAACACAAAAAAATCAAATCATGAATAAACCTATTGTTGTAAACCATTGAGATCTCCGTGTGTTCCGCTCGAATAAATGCTAACGATAAAATGTTATCCTGCAAAAAAATAGGATACAAAAAAGAAACGATATTAGTATAAGCTAAAAAATTACATATAGGAGTTGCAATTATAATTATATTCTAAAATTAAAAATCTTACGCAAGTTATGACTACCTGATCAATTCCTACGACTTACATTGGTCACGTACGAGGTGCCGTGCCTCTTACGAGGCTGGTTTGGGTTTTCACCCTTTAAGGGCTTATTTTTAAGCTTAATCGATATATTTTTAAATTATCATCATATTCTCAAACTGAGAGGCTCGTAACTACGTTGTCATTTCATAAAAGTTACATTGGCCCCGTGCGAGTTGTTCGTGCCTCTGACAGGGTCGTTTGGGGGTGGTTTGGGTTTTCACCCTCAAACGGCTTGTTTTCAAGCTTAATCTATATATTTTGAAATTATCATCATATTCTCAAACCGGGAGACCCATGGCTACGCGGTCAGTTCGTACAAGTTACATTGGTCCCGTGCGAGATGTTAGTGCCTCTTACCGGGCCGTTTGGGGGTTGGTTTTGGTTTTTACCCTCAAACGGCTTGTTTTCAAGCCTAATATACATTTTTTGTAATCATCGTCCTATTCTCAAACCGGGAGACCCGCGACTACGCGGTTAGTTCGTACAAGTTACATTGGTCCCGTGCGAGGTGTTCGTGCCTCTTACGGGACCATTTGGGGGCTGGTTTGGGTTTTCACCCTTTAAAGTCTTGTTTTTAAGCTTAATCGATATATTTTCAAATTATCATCATATTCTCAAATCGAGAGGCTCGTGACTAGGTTGTTAGTTCGTACAAGTTACATTGGCCCCATGCGAGTTGTTCGTGCTTCTTACGGGGTCGTTTGGGAGCTGGTTTGGGTTTTCACCCTTAAACGGCTTGTTTTCAAGCCTAATCTATATATTTTAAAATTATCAGTCATATTCTCAAACCGGGAGACCCGCGACTATGCGATCAGTTCATACAAGTTACATTGGTCCCGTGTGAGGTGTTTGTGCCTCTTACGGGGCCGTTTGGGGGCTAGTTTGGGTTTTCACCCTCAAACGGCTTGTTTTCAAGCATAATCTATATTTTTTAGATCATCTTCATATTCTCAAACCGGTAGACCCGCGACTACGCGGTTAGTTCTTACAAGTTACATTGGTCATGTGCGAGGTGTTCGTGCCTCTTACGGGACCGTTTGGGGGCTGGTTTGGATTTTCACCCTTTAAGGGCTTGTTTTTAAGCCTAATCGATATATTTTTAAATTATCATAATATTCTCAAACTGAGAGGTCCATGACTACGCTGTTAGGTTGTACAAGTTACATTGGTCCCGTGTGAGGTGTTCATCCCTCAGATGAGGTCGTTTGGGGGCTGGTTTGGATTTTTACCCTCAAACGTCTTATTTTCAAGCCTAATCTACATATTTTGAAATCATCATAATATTCTCAAACCGGGAGATTCACGACTATGCGATTAGTTCGTGCAAGTTACATTGTCCCGTGCAAGGTGTTCGTGCCTCTTACAGGGTCGTTTGGGGGTTGGTTTGGGTTTTCACCCTTAAACGGCTTATTTTCAAGCCTAATCTACATATTTTGAAATCATCATCATATTCTCAAATTGGGAGACCCATGACTACGCGGTCAATTCGTACAAGTTACATTAGTCCCGTGCGAGGTGTTCGTGCCTCTTACGGGGCCATTTGGGGGCTGGTTTGGGTTTTCACCCTCAAACAGCTTGTTTTCAATCCTAATCTATATATTTTGAAATTATCATCATATTCTCAAATCGGGAGACCCACGACTACGTGGTCAGTTCGTACAAGTTACATTGGTCCCGTGCGAGGTGTTCGTGCCTCTTACAGGGCCGTTTGGGGGTTGGTTTGGGTTTTCACCCTCAAGCGGCATGTTTTCAAGCTTAATCTACATATTTTGAAATCATCGTCATATTCTCAAACTGGGAGAACCGCGACTACGCGATCAGTTCGTACAAGTTACATTGGTCCCGTGCGAGGTGTTTGTGCCTCTTACAGGGCCGTTTGGGGGCTGGTTTGGGTTTTCACTCTCAAACGGCTTGCTTTCAAGCTTAATCTACATATTTTGAAATCATCATCATATTCTCAAATCGAGAGACCCGCGACTACGCGGTCAATTCGCACAAGTTACATTGGTCCCGTGTGAGGTGTCCGTGCCTCTTACGGGGCCGTTTGGGGGCTGGTTTGGGTTTTCACCCTCAAGCGGCTTGTTTTCAAACCTAATCTATATTTTTTGAAATTGTCATCATATTCTCAAACCGGGGACCTGCAACTACGCGGTTAGTTTGTACAAGTTACATTGGTCTCGTACGAGGCGTTCGTGCCTATTACAGGGCCGTTTGGAGGCTGGTTTGGGTTTTCACCCTTTAAGGGCTTGTTTTTAAGCTTAATCGATATATTTTTAAATTATCATCATATTTTCAAACCGAGAGGACCGTGACTACACTGTCAGTTCGTACAAGTTACATTGGTCTTGTGTGAGGTGTTCGTGCCTCTTACGGGGCCGTTTGGGGGTTGGTTTAGGTTTTCACCCTCAAACAACTTGTTTTCAAGACTAATCTACATTTTTTTAATAAAATATGTATGTTTTCTAATCTTTCTATCTCTTCTAATCAAACAACTATAACCACAAGATGAATCAATCGAACATAAACATTAAGAAATTTACAAACCTGTAGAATCGGTGTGTCGATTTCAACAAAGCCTGCAGACTCTAACGGCACATCAATAACTTCAAATTCTTCCTCTTTGTAGCTCAGGTCGCAACATACATACATCCCCCTGTAGGGGGAAATAAATTATTCATATTGATAGGGCTACTTGTAACACAAATCATTCCATATGAAATTCTTAAACGGATGAGTAATAACCTGGCTTAAACTCACGAAATTCTTAAATCATTTTTATCATATCTACATGTAATTGTAACAACCCGAATTTTTTAAATGGGAATTTTTTTTAAATTAATTTTTGGAAATCGGAGAAAAATGAAATTTTGAATTTTATAAATTTTATAATTTAAAGTGTTGGTTTTTATATTTGAAAAATGAATTTTCAAACGGAATTGGAATCGGAATTAAAATGGAGTTTTAATTGATTTTTTATTATTTAGAAGAGTCCTCAAAATATAAAACTCTCTAAGAGTCCTCAAAACATAAAACTCTCTAGTAAAAATAATATTTTTAGAAATTCGACCGTCCGATCAAGCTGAATTTTGTCAGCAGTCCTGTCTCGCCGTTCGCTACAACATATTAAAATTTCAAGCAATTCTAACGGTCCGATCGTCCGTAATGATTTTTTCAAGTATTTGTATTTGATTAGGACTCTAATTCTTTTTGGTATATAAACATAAAGTGACGAGTTTAGATCTTTTAAAACACACTTTAGCCTTCTCAAAAATCATAATCCTCTCATCTTCTTCAACCTCAAAACCCTAGCCCCATTCTACATAACTTTCAACTCAAGTTTTGTCAAGATTAACCGAATTTTCTCAAGACGCGTCAAGAACGAATCTTTGTCAAAATTTTGAGAGGAATACACATTCAAGATCAGATTTCTAAACCAACTTTTATTCAGGCATGAATACTCTATTCTTTTCCTTTAGTATTATGCGTTTTAAGTGTCGCCTAAACACTTAATTACATGTTTTCTTAAAAATAATTAGTAACTTAATTAGAAAAAGTGAACACTAATTATGGGGATGCTTTTATTAAATCTTTTAAATCTGAATAATATTCATAACCCTTGGGTACGTAGAATTGATGAGTGATTTTGGGTTTTATTGGTGTAGGGTGCATGTAGAAAAATTCTAGTTTTAAAATAAATGATTTTTGGGTGCGTACAATTCATGTAATACACGTAGAGATAATAAAATTTGGTTTTGATGAATATATGATGAAAACTTGGTATATTTAATTTAAAATAATTAAATGAGATTATTTGGGTATTGTTGACGTTGTGATAATTAAATTAAAGATTTAATTGAATTGGACTATCATGCGTAGTTTTATATATTGATTAATTATGCTTGTTTGTGTGACTTGTTGGTATTATGATGTTGCTTTTGTGACGACGGGTTGTTCGGTATTATTGCTCTCCCTATATTTTAGGATGCCTTCTAGGTATGGGACTAGTGGGTATGCCTTTTGATGACTTACGCCTTCTAGGTATGGGACTAGTGAGGGTAGATTATCGCGTTTTTATCATCTTGAGGGTGGGCTGATTTTTATTACTTTATCGTCGCTACGGTAGTTTAAGAACGAGACTAAGTTAAGATTTATGTTAGAAAATCCTCCTATACATAGGATAGGACGTATTGATAACTTGGGGACCCTTAGGTATGGGACTAAGGGGTATTTTGAGGACCTCACGTCGATTAAAAGGGTGGGGTGATTATAAATTGTGAAATTGAGAAATTGAGAATTAATGCCTAAGATAAAAACGGGTATTAAAATTTGTGGCGACATAATGTGTCGGGGCTGACCGTTTAAACGGGCCAGAGGGCGATTTATGTCGTGTCGTGTGTGGAACCTTCTCATGTGTCGGGGCCGACAGTAAACGGGTCAGAGGGCGATTGACAAGGGGAAGTGTGACACTTTAATAAAAAGTGAGAACAATAATAAAAGTGGGTTAATATAATTAAATTCACATCGTGGGACTTTGGAATTTAAAATCATATTGGTGTGCCTTTATAAATGGGGATTTATGCGGGTAGTTAGTGATTTATATCTATCGCGTTTAATTATCCCGTTTAATTTAAAATATACTATTGTGATATTTATTGCGTATAATGCTACTGTCTGGATTCAAGGATCCTATTTGAGAAGAGTAGTGTGTATTCTTGCTCAGGGCTTTGGCTCTGACCCATGCGTTGACTAATATTTTTCAGGATGAGAATTGGAGAAGCTGCATAAGTTTATCAGAATTATCATTGGAGGTGCAGCTGGAGTTATTTACTTTATGGCATAGTTTAGTTAGACTTTCTTTTCCAGTCGTATTATGAGACTTCATTGGAGTTTTATTGGGCCATTCGGTTCCAAAGTTGTTTAGAGGATTTCTGTTGGGATTATTCAGGTTTTAATTGATCATTATTAGAGATTGGATTTTTGGAGTTAGCATGTGATGGATCTTTTATCACTTAGTTATTTGTGATTATTTGAGATTGATTCAATTATTTATCTTATGGACTGATTATTTATGTCTCATATCTGTCTCATGCTAAGAATGGTAATTTATTTAGTTCACGCCCGTCATAGTTTTGGTGGCGGCCGATGCCAGAATTAGGCGGGGTGTGACAGTAATATACACAATCGATTTACATGTAGCGACTATATATATGGTACGAAGGTATTATACACATCTTATGTAATATACACATTCATTTTGATCATAGCCATTGATTGTGTATCCATTGATCGTTATTTTTTGTGGGACATTCAATAATAATGTAATAAATAAATTTAAATAGTAAGTCGACACCCCCACTAATTAAATGGATAAATGAGTTTTTGGTCTAGTGATATGATTATTATGCAATCACATTTGAAACAAACATAATCAATTTGAGATGAAATAATAAACATATGCAGAACACATGTAATGAGAAAGAATGTACCTTTCAATTCAGTACTGAGATATTTGAAGGAAAACCAAAACAATTCTGCAAAAAAAATATTTTACTGTAAAACAATAACAATGAACTCGAGTCTGCCCAAAAGTAGACTCAAAATATAATTCCCTAATTTACCATCAAACTAAAGCTGGGGAAAAAATGGAATCATTCGAAACTAGAGCTATGTGTAAAAAAATAATGAGCTCTACCTCACATGGTATTATCACCCACTCCCCACAGGGATGTGCAAGTTTAAATCCCGCGATGAACAACTCACACCCCTTTTGGGTTGATTTAAAGTGGGGAGGCCCCAGTTGTGTATCCCATCTTATGTAAAAAAAGGTCGTTACAAAATCCCATATCATTGCGAAAAGAAGGAATTTTGATGACCATTTAACTCCTTCAGCGATAATCCTTTTACGAACAACCTGATTTACTCAAGTTCAGAAATATAGAAACAAAAAAGAAACAAGTAGCATCAGTAGAAGTCTTAATTAACACGGTTTTGTAACAGATATGATCATATTGGAAATAAATAATAAACCCTATATTATAAACACTAAGCAAAAGAAATCTAAATCAAAATTTAACACATGACCAATAATTCAACACTAATTGATACGTACTGCAGTTGTAGTGACACCCAAATAGGTTTTTGTGTTTTTATTAGAATTAAGAATCCTGCTTTAGTTTCATGTAATTCGATGATAGAAGGGTAATCGAATAGTAGGGATGGTGAGAAGGCCATGCAGATTTTTGTCAGACTTGTGCAGATTTCTTTTTCTAAACCGGACGAATATACTTTTGCAGCCGTTATTTCTGCTACAAGAACATACCCCACCTCTAATTACGGAGAACTTCTCCACACGCAAGTTAATATAGCAGGATTCGAGAGGAATGTCTATATAAGAAGTGCATTAATACCTATGTACTTCAATAATGGTGAAAGTGACTATGTGCGAAAGATCTTTAGCTTTATATTTAACAGATATATTGCTATATTACTATCAACTGTTATCATGAAATGTTACATGAAGGCCACAAGATTGATAGCTTTGCTCTGAATATTGATTTAAGCGCATGTGCTAATCTTGTAACGCTAAAAAAGGGCAGATAGTTCACTACCAAGATGTAAACACAAGCTATGATGTTGAAATGAGTGTTTATGGAAGTCTGATAGACATATATACAAAAATTGGTGACCTTCAGGCAGCTGAATTGATATTTTCCTAATTAAAAATGTGTGATTTAAAGTGTTGGAATTCAATTCTTGGTGGATATCGTCACCATGGGAAAGCAGAGGAAACATTTAAAGTTTTGGACGAGATTCTAAAATGAGGCCTAAGACCTGATCAAATGCTATGCATGATCAAATAGCTTTTCAGGTGTCAATCTTTGAAACCTATAAAATTTCATTCAATTGCACAAACAACTAACTCTATCCATGTACTCATATTATACATATATGCAATGACTGTGTGCATAAATGCTATAACATATATGCATATAGTAGCATGTTTTTCCTCATTTAAAACCGAACATTGCAAAGATGATGTTAAACAGATGAAAATATGCTACTGAGAATAGGCTGGATTGGTGAAAATATGCATATTACAACTTGTAATATGCATATTACAGCAGTTAAATGTAATATGCATATTATAGTTGTGATACTCACTGTAATATGCATATTACAGTGCATAATATGCATTTCCAACGTCAACAAGCTACTGATTTTAGATGTCATTTTGAAAGATAAATTGCAAAGACTGATTGGATTATAGTGAGAGCATTGGGTAGGCTTACAAATTTTTGGAATGACCACTATGGTTGTGCTAGACCAACTGGTAGGAATAGAGGCACTTATAAAAAAGAGTGGATGGCTTTAATGACTTCCTCTTTTTTTATCTTCCAAAATGTAATATAGAAATGGTCTGCATAGCCATCTGGACTAGAATCACTGCTTTGATTCATTTCAGAGATAACGTTATATATTTCTTCTCATTGGGGAAAAAAGACAATATATTATTCTATTGCACAGATATAGATTTGGGAATATCTTCAATGAGGTTAGAGCAGTCTACAGTAGGATCGGCTTGGAGATGAGACTGGAAGTGTTTAATGAAGGCTTTGTTAATTAAATTCTCCTCTTCAACAAGATCTCCCTCTTTGTTCTTAATTTGTAATATGGTTGATTTGTTCATCTAAGCTTTAACAGTCAAATGGAAGAATTTAGTATTATAGTCCCCCTCTTTTAGCCACTTAATGTTCGGTTTTTTGCCAAAAATCTTCTTCTTTTTTCATAGATGCATTAAGCCATGCTCTACACTCAAATAATTCACTCATATTCACCATATCAAGGTATTTTTTAGTTTAAAGGCAAAGATTTTCATTGGAAAGGACTAAACAGACGTTGGCTTCAACATCTAGGGCTTCCACTCAAGCCTCAGCCAATAAGCCTCTGGTCGGATTACGCACAGACCTCATGGAAACAACCAAGGGGAAAGGAATTGTTGAAAACAATAAGGAATATTTTGAGTTTGCACCATCAGAGTGTCAAGAAAAGGGAGTCCAAGAACCCTTTAACCTAGAAATCTTAGGGTGGAATATTTATGTGGATAGCTCTTCTTGTGCAACTGTAGCGGGGAATGCCTCATCCTCTTGGCTCCAAAAGATACAAATATTGAGTATGCGATGTGGTTTAATTTATTGACATCTAACAATAAGGCAGAATATTAAGTTCTAATTGTAGGATTCAATCTTGCCCTATTTGTTGGAGGACGATAGCTCAAGACCCATGGAGACTCGCAGTTAGTGGTGAGACAAATATTGTGTGAATAAGAGGCCAAAGATGAAAAGATGTCCAAATAATTTTCTAAATTAAAGACTTTTATGGGTCGGTTTACAAAAGCAAAAGTATGGAGAATCACAAGAACACTGAACCTCAGCTCGACTTACTTCAGCTACCAGAACTAATCTTTAACGAGTGTTGCCGATGGAGATCTTGGTTGAATCGAGTATAGATTTGGGAGATATGGAGATTCAAATTTTTAACCTTAATCTTATTCCCTCTTGGATAGATCCAAATATTTATTATCTATAGGGGAAATGTTTAGATACGAAGAGAGAATGAAAAAGTTCAAGATCACATCATCCAAGTTTACTACTTTAGGAGTTGTTGTATATAATAGGTTTTCTATTACCCTTATTAAGATGCATACATACCACTAAAGTAAAATATGTCTTGAAGGAAGCAAATGAAGGCTTATGTGGTAGTCACATTACAGGAAGGTGCCTCGCTAAGCGAATTATCATACATGGTTATAGTTATTGACGTTGAACAAAGACTCTCGTGTATATGACAAAAGGTGTGATGCCTATCAGAGGCATGACAACATCAGTTGTCATCCCCATCAATGTTTCCCTCCTATAACACCATCGTGGTCATTCTCCTAATGGGGTATGGATATTGTTTTCCCTTTTCCTCCTCATCCAGGGCAGCTTCGATATTTCATTATTTTAGTGGATTATTTCACAGAGCGGGTAAAGGCATAACCTATGATAAACAAAAAAAATTATGATTCACGTGGAGAAACATAATGTGTAGATATATAGTACCCCAAGAATTCATCACATATCACAGGTCCCAATACGATAATGATTCCCTGGAAGCCTAATACGATAATGATTCACAGAAGAAGTGGTCCAAGGAACCTTTCGTCTGGAAAACTTAGAAGGCGAGTCATATGCCAATTCGTGGAATGAGGAGCACTTGAAAAAATATCACCATTAGAGGTAATGAGCACTCATGTAAATAAAAGTTATATATAATGTAAATGCTTCACCTATACGATAAATGAAAAGGTTTCCCTCTTATCCAATTTATTAGGATTTTTGTATTTACTTCTGTCTTACAAACCTCGTTTATAGCATAATCAGAGTTGTACATGGAATTGAACTCGTGGGCATTTCTCAAACTATGATAAAGATGAGGTCTTGACTCCTATAACAAGGTTAGATGACCAAAAATTTGGCCAACTCTTATAATAGGAAATAAATTATTCAAGTCACTAAGAATGAAAAACCTCATCTGAAAAGATTTTGGCTAAAACATTTCAGACTCATAACCACCAGACAGGTCAGTTATATTCATTATAATGGTATAAAACTTGGTAACTACGGTGGACTTGAAAGTCACCTGTAAGAGTTGTAATTCATTGAGTCAAAATTTAATACTGAATAGCCAAATATCAATTGAACACTTTCATATTAAACAATTTCCCAACATTCATATGCATAACTTAGTCACAACTCAAGATAAGCATAATGAAAAGTTAATAGTTCAGTGACTTCGAACTTTACTTATGGAAATACTTTTTTTATTCATGTTCATTAAACTAACTATTTGAAAAGTTAGTTGAAGAATGGACAGAATAAAAACATTTCAGTACCTATCTCATACATCGGCCTACAAGAATCAGCTAAAAATTTCAACTTGTGATGATTGAGCTAAGCATGGGGTTATGTATAAGTGATGAGCATGCATAAATTGCTCAACTAAAGCACCATCATAGAATCAAAGCGTAGAAAATCAATGTGGGTCCAACATTTATCATTCAACAATATGCCAAAATGAAAAGCCATTCACATATATGCAAAAAAGATAATGTTAACCCCTTATACAAGGTAAATATTTAAGTATAGACTAATGTTTGAAGACAATAAGGGCCATGGGGGGCCAAGTCAAATTTTAACAATAAAAGAAAAATCATAGAACTTCATCCTCTCGTTACTCTCCTTATAGGGCAAGCTTTTCAACATGGTCCATCTTCTCTATAGCATCAACCATTTTGTCTCCTCCCTTAATGCCACCAACATCATCATCAACCACGTCCAAAAATCTCATTTATCCATTTAATTAGTGGGGGTGTCTACTTACTATCTCAATTTGTTTTTTACAGTATTATTGAATGTTTAACACTTAAATTTTCTTAAAACTCCATAACCTATACGAATCAGAACAAATATGTCTTTTAAATAGAAGGGTAAGAACATAAAAACATATATTATCACTAAAATATATCAAGCTCCGTCCAAAAATCAATGATTTTTTTGTTTCATTACCGACATTCAATTTGTAACAAAAACTCACATATTAAAAAAACACAATAAATATTTTAAAATGTATATATAAACCCTAGAAATGCAAAACACGAATCAAATTACGGATTGTATAAACTCTATGATCAAATCTGATACCTTTCCAATAATACTTTCCAAGAATACTTTGAACCCTAACTTTGGCACATTGTGAATACCTTTGCAGAGAAAATCAAGAAAACCAATATTTATCTACATGAAAAGAGAGGCACCTCTTAACATACAGTGATAACAATTAAGAAGGTATAATATTTGGCTAACAATGTTAAAATGTGTTATGTATGTGTAGTTATCTTTCCACCTTTTTTTAGTTTGACTTCCTTGCCATTGAACTAAATGGCACTCCAATATTGACTTGTTTGGTTTAGAAAAATACAAATGCACTTAAAAAATACCTGATTGGAGATCTGAGTGGAGAGAGAGAGAGAGAGAGAGAGAGAGAGAGAGAGAGAGAGTTGAGAGAAGGAACTTTATTGATCAGGGAGAGGGTGCGCTGGCCAGAGAGAGAGGCATCGAAGAGAGAACTAGCACAACGTGCCGGAGAGAGAACTGGACGGAGAGAGGGGAGAGAGAGGGAATAAGGAGTGAGAGAGCGAGCCGAGAGCGAGAATGACCTATGAAGGTGAGCGGTATTGACCAAAGATTCTCTAATATTTTTTGGGGGGATTATATATTTTAGAAAGTGTACTCAATTTTGGCACACTTTAAAACAGTGCCAAATTTTGGCACTGTTTTAAAGTGTGCCAAATTTCTATTAAACCGTGCCAAAATTTGGCACAGTTTTAAATTGTGCCAGATTTTTAATATCAGGGTGTGCCAAATTGCTGTTTTTGGTGTAGTTCCATTCAATAACCGTATTTACATGAATATCCAAAATCTCAGATTTACAAACTAGAAATCTATATGCACCGCTATTAGTAGCATAACCGATGAACACACAATCCACGATTTTTGGTCCTATTCTTATCTTTTTAGGTTTAGGAACCATCACTTTGGCTAAGCACCCCCACACTCGTAAATATTTATAGGAAAGTCTTCGACATTTCCATAATTCATAAGGTGTCTTGTGAGGTACTTTATTGAGAATGTAATTAGCAGAAATTAAATCTTCCCCCCACAAGTTTTGTAAAGCTCCTGAACTTAATAACATTGAATCCATCATCTCTTTCAAAGTACGGTTTTTGCGTTCAGCAACACCATTCGATTGAGGATAATAAGGAGAGGTTGTTTGATGAATAATTCCATTTTCAGAACAAAATTCCTCAAATGGATATTCATATTCATCTCCTCTATCACTCCTAATAGCCTTTATCGTTTTGCTTAATTGATTCTCAACTTCATTTTTATATTGTTTAAATGCATTAATAGCCTCATCTTTACTATGTAATAAATATATATAGCAATATTTTGTGCAATCGTCAATAAAAGTAATAAAATACTTTTTCCCACCTCTAGTTTGAACAAATTTTAAATCAAAAATATAAGTGTGAATTAAATCTAAAGGTTCAGTTATCCTTTCAACAGAATGGAAATATAATCTAGCTAATTTAGATTCCACATAAATTTCACATTTATGATTTTTATCAACATTAAATTTTGGCAAAAAATCCAAGTTAATTAATCTACGCAATGTATCAAAATTAACATGTCCTAATCTAGCATGACAATTATTAGATGACTCAATCAAGTAAGAAGAACTAGAAATTTAATTCATTGAAACAGATGTTTTTGGGGTCACAGTAAGAACATTGATTTTAAAGAGCCCCTCATTTAGGTAGCCCTTTCCTATATACATGTCATTCTTTGACAACACAAAGCGATCAGACACAAACACAAGCTTGAAACCATTTTTAGTCAGGAGAGTTCCAAAAATCAGATTCTTTCGGATATCAGGCACGTGAAGAACATTATTGAGAGTAAGTTCCTTTCCAGAAGTCATTTTCAGAGCAATCTTTCCTTGTCCCACCACCTTAGAAGTGGAAGAATTCCCTATAAAGAGGGTCTCCTCATTTTTCAAAGGCTTATAGGTAGAAAACATCCATTTGTTTGCACAAATGTGTCGTGTGGCTCCAGTGTCCACCCACCATTCCTTGGTATTTCCAACCAAGTTACATTCAAAGACCACGACAGAAAGATTTATATCCGCCAAAGCATTGGCGATGTTTTCACCCTCAGTTACATTTTCTTGAGGATTGTTCCGATTTTGCTTCTTAGGCTAAGGACACTCGCCTGAGCGACGTCCAGGTTTACCACAGTTGTAGCATTTTCCCTTGAACTTCTTCTTGTTCTGTTTGGAAGTGCCTTCCCCATCATGCTTTCGCTTGTTCTTCTTAGAACTTTAACAACATGGACTTTCGTTTCCATTGGATTCTTTCCACTTTTCTTTTGAGACTCACGGTTGTCTTCTTCGATTCTCAGCCTGACCACCAACTCCTTCACATTCATCTCCTTTCGCTTGTGCTTGAGATAATTTTTTAATAAAGTCCAAGATGGTGGCAATTTTTCAACAATTTCAGCAACTTGAAAAGTTTCACTAAGGGACATTCCTTCAGCATGAATTTCGTGGAGGATCACTTGGAGTTCTTGCACCTGCAAGATCACTTGTTTTGAGTCAACCATTTTGAAGTCCAGAAAATGCCCGACGATAAATTTCTTCATCCCAGCATCTTCTGTTTTGTACTTCTTTTCCAAAGAATTCCACAATTCCTTGGATGTCTTGATCGTTCAGTAAACATGATATAATGTTTTGTCCAAGTAGGCCAGAATATAATTCGGGCATAGGTAGTCCGAGTGCTTCCAAGCCTCAACAGCAGCAACCTTTTTCGAATCATCTCCCTCTTGAATAGAGGGACAATCTTCATAAACAAACCTACCCAGTTGGCAGGTAGTGAGATCGAAATACATTTGTCCTTGCCAACGTTTGAAGTCATCCCCATTGAACTTTTTCGGTTTCTCCCCGTGTGGCATAGATACGGGTGCAGTCAAATTTGTGTTAGTGATAGTCACATTAGCAGGAATAGTATTCGTACTATGCGATTCCATTTCTGTTACAAAAATAGAATTTTTATCAATGATAATATTCATATACGAAAGAATTAATCAAAACAGAATACAAAATTATGTGCACCAATTTCCTCCAATTATAATTAACGATAAATGAATTCCAAAAGAATTCTAAATAATATTCAGAATTAACTATAATATAAACAGAAGTTTATAAAAAAAAAATTGTCACACTATATTTTAATAATAAAAAGAATTCCGTAAAAAACAGAATTATAATTTTAATGTTAAAAAATTAACATAAACAGATTTAATTTACAAATAAATTTTTATTTTCTAAAATAGAATATAAACAGTGTAGAAATTAATTTCTATAACAATAACTGTTTTATTAAATTTCTGTAATAAAACAATATTTTAATTCAAATTTTTCTGTCAAAATAGATTTATTTATACGAATAAATTTCTGTGATAAAAAAAAATTTATGTACATTACAAAACAGTAGAACAATATAAATTTGTCTTAAGATTGTTATGTCTACTATTTATTAAATACAATTGTACAGAATAAAGAATTATTATATAATTACATAAATAAAATGAATTTACAGAAAATTAAAACTGACTTGAATTTGCATAAATAATATCAAAATAAAGAAGAAATAATCTGAGCCCTTTTTAGAACAGTCTCCTTAAGACAAATTTATTCCCTACACAATGTGCTAAAAGTAATGAATAACTGTCTCCCAAGATAGAACGAATTTCCAAATTAATCAAGTAGCACAACTATGATTAATTTCTGCGAACACAATTATGTGTTTTGTACTCAACCAGACGAAAGAAATAATATGTATGAGATGTATGCAGTAGCAGTAATGGAGGGATTATTTTCTGGAAAAAAAATTTAAATTATTTCAGAGGGGTTAATTGACAGCAACTTAAAACTCTAGGGGAATGGTTCTATTTATAGCAAACATTTTTACTGTTGGGAACAGTCAAAATCGAATTTAACTACCAAAACAGTTAATTTCGTTAACTCTTGACTCTTGATAATTAACTGACAGACAGTTAATTAATAATTAATTAATTTCGTACTTAATTAACAATTAAAATCCAGAAAGTTTAATTTAATTCGGACCAAAAAGTTAGGAGATTTATTTAAGCTCAAACCGGCCGGACGGACGGACGGTGCGCGCGTGTGGGCCTTTGGGCCAAGACCAACACATGCATAGTATAGGTCATCTCCCCTTCAAAGAGTTGGGATACCCCAAGGTATCCAAGCCTTAGTCCATATTTGAGATGTTATTAACTCACCCAATTTCTACTACTCTTCCAATGTGGGACAAGAGTTAAAACATACCCAATTCATTAACTTTCATGAATTTGTGAGTTACTTTGGGGACATATTTATCATTCATAACTTAAATTGGACATGTGAATATATTGCGTTAATCTCCTTGCGGAGGAGAATGCGTTCGTATATGATCCCATCTAAATTTGAGCTCAAAGTTGCTCAAAAAATTCTGTCCAAAATCTGGACAGCTTCTAATTTTCCAATAAGATTTAATATAACGAACATAGGTACACTGCTCAAAAAGAGCTTCGATGACTTGCTCGTTGTGGCTCATAGCCTGCAGACTTACTCACTGTGCGTCTTCGATGTTCATAAACTTATGATGTAAAATTTGACAAAGTCTCTAGATCATGAGCATGCGACCATCTCGTTGTCTTTCGCTATGCCAAAGAGATATTTTCAACAGCGTACCCTTTCTTCGTTTTCCTGGAACCTGGGGTGGTTTAAATATTACTTCCCTATTAAGATTCCATGACCTTCTTACAAAAGCTCATTACAGTCAAGCCTCAAGCTTGGCTGCTGAAAAACTTCGCATGGACAGAAAAGCCCCATCATAATTAGGTATTTGAGATCCTAAAGGTTGGATGGCACTAGAAATTTTATCATTCAAATTCCAACCATATACTTGTGATGGATTGGATGATGGCTTGCTAGTGTGGACTAGTCTTACCTAGTGACCTATGAGATCTTGTCTTACAAAGTTGAATGAGATATATAGGTGGGTTTAGGCTCCATTAGTAAGGTGAGGTTTTAGAAAGGTATCATTCCAAAAGAAATCATATATCTAGAGAGAGAACCTTCTTTATGTGTAAAAATTTTATGTTCAATATGAAGAGAAAACATTGAAGACTTTTTACTTCTTCTTCGTACTCGAGCATTCGTTGTTCCTGGTGTTTCCTCTTTTAGTTTTATACACTGAGATTTTTGAGTGAGACGAAACATTTCCCTACACCAAAACCTTTATTGGATATCCTCATAAATCCTAGAGTCATATTCGAGTGACCACTCCCGGTTCATTATCTTTGGGACAAAGTTTTCTTTAACTTATAGGATTATTTTGAAGTGGTCGAAATGAGACATTATCAACAAACTTGACACATTGTGATGACATAGGTAGGATGTGGTATGTGCCTTCTCTTACTAAAGGTAGAAAAAATAGTTGTAAAAGTTTTGTTTTGAATCTATGGTATTTTCAAGTTTGTAAGCCACTTGACAAAATGCTAGTTGTCGTATAGAAATTACATGATATATGTCATTAATCAATTACCAAACTTCTTTTATACTTTTAGGCCGCTGGTAAGGGCACCCAACAATTTACTCAGTAATACCACCAAGCTAAAATAATAACATGTCACTACAATAACTCATTTCAGACTTCATAATACCACTCGAGGGAATCCAAATATTTAAAGTTCAAATTTCTCATTTTTCAGTTTTTCTTCTTCTCTCTTCATCCATTTATTTTTCCAAAACCTTCAAATTATTTGAACATCAAACAAAATACCTTCACCATCTCCACCACATACCATGACAATCTCCCCCACCACACCACCACTATAAGCACCAATGCAACAATCTTTGTGCATTTGCGTTCATGCACACACACGTGTGTGTGTGTGTATTATCTCTGTCATTTTTTCCCACAAAAAAATAGTATAAATAAAAGAATATATTTTTAATAACGTTACTTTCTAAGACCCATAAACAACTGAAAATAATTTACATACTAACATATGATTCAAAATATAGTTAATTTTTTGAATTAAAGTTTCGAAAAAATATCAAAATTTTCAAAGCCTACAACTTAACTACCCCGATCCCAAATTTTCCATCCAAATTCGGGGCTTAGACCCCAAAATTTGGCCCCAAATTAGGAACCTTATCCTCGAAATTTGACCCCATATTAGGGGCTTGAACTCTGAATCTCAGACATGTCAAAATTTTGCCTACTCAAAATTGGAGCCAAAACTTTACCCCAAACTCGGGGCATGGACTTGAGTATGTACAACAATGTATTTTTTATTTTCATCCAAATTTGGGGTTGGGTGCCTAATTTCATCATCATTTTTGGGATCAGATGAGAAAATTTGCAAGTTTTCGGGCCTGAAAGTTTTTTAAAATTTCAAGTATTTGAACCTCATGTGAGTATATACTTTATTTTAAATTATTTATGGGTTGAATATGAAACCAAGATATTTGTTTGAATCATTTTTAATTACAAATATAATAGGTCATAACTAAGATTGTGTGTGTGTATGTGTGTGTGTGAGAGAGAGAGAGGGGGGGGGGAATAGGTGGTGGTGGAGATGGTATGGTGGGAGTGAGAAAGAAGATGAGAGTTTGGGTGGTATAAGTAAAAAATAAATAGTGAAAGCCAATAAAAAATTTAACATAAACTATTTACACAATGTGATTTCCCTTAGCAATAGCGTATTATTTTTCACCCTGCTTGCCTAAAATTTGCTCCCAAGCCGAACAATGCTTTATGCAAATTTCTGACTTAGAATAGCTTTAGTACCAGAAGAAAGGTTCAGTTTACAGGACTGCGCCTTCAAGGATGCACACCACATTAGCAACTGACCACCTAATCGTCACATTATCTTACATATATACATAACAAGTGATTTTGACTTGACTACTTCGATAATTGATGTATTTAGAGCATCCACGATGGAGATGCTATACTCCAAGAGAAATGGTAAGTTTACAAATTTACAGGGCTGCAATAGTGGGTGAAATGGGACGAATTCCGTAGACGAATTTGTAAGGGTTCTCCAAATTTGTAAGGCTTCCTACGAACTTCATTTGTTCGTAGG
The DNA here is from genome assembly GCA_949130495.1 of Sambucus nigra. Lineage (NCBI taxonomy): Eukaryota > Viridiplantae > Streptophyta > Magnoliopsida > Dipsacales > Adoxaceae > Sambucus > Sambucus nigra. The sequence continues at coordinate 377,229,367 of OX422220.1, forward strand.
AATTCCTACGAACAAATGAAGTTCGTAACAAATATAAATAATATTTTTAATTATATATCTGGGTTCCTACGAACAACATTAGTTCGTAACAGTTCCTACGAACAAATGTTGTCCGTAAGAACTATTCTTTTATTTCCTACGAACATTAGTTGTTCATTGGAAACATCTGCTACAAATTTTGCTTTCTCACCATTGTAAACGCTTACTTCATATATCAGCTTAATCCACTTTTTCGTTCCTTAAAACTGCTTTTCATGATCTTATCCCACTATGGATGCTCTTAGAATACACTATCCATTTTAAATTCTCCGAGACGTGGCCTATTCCCCATTACAGATCTGTTAAAACTAGAAGTTCAAAAACAAATTGAGCTGATTATTTTTTTATGGTCCTGCTGAAATGTTTAGAAACCATAAAAAAAAATTAGTCCCAAAATAATTTTTTTACTATTTTAAAAAAATGGACTTCATTCAAGGACCTCAAACTGAGGGGCCTCTCTCTCTCTCTCTCTCTCTCTCTCTCTCTCTCTCTCTCTATATATATATATATATATATATATATATATATATATATATATATATATATATAATGCTCTTATGCGGAGTAGTCCACATTTTAAGAATGCGAACCGGACATGTATCACCTAACGGTGCACCTAAAAATTATCGCATAAATTATAGGCACACTCTCTCTCTTTTCTGGGTCACCGTCAGGTGACACATGTCTGGTCATCATTCTTAAAATGTGGACTAGTCCACACAAGAGCAGGACTATATAATGATATTGCATGTATAATTCACTATAAAATTATATACATACTTGAATTAATAATATTTTTAATACATATGTACTATATGTATATTTTATATTATTTCATACATTAATAATACATGTATAAAACTATATACAAGTATCATGTACATATTAATAATATTATTTAACTTTATATTATTCCATATGTAATTTTGTTTACATGTACATATAAATTTTTTATTTATAAGAATTATACACATATTAATGTATTATGTATTTATATTATATATTAAGGTATAAATGAATTAAAATATTAAGAATGAATAATTTTGAATTCAAAAATAAAAAACAGAAGTTATAAAACACCCTTAACCTGTTTTTTGAAAAACTTGATTATAACACAGAAATATGGGCCTGTTTGGTTCTATATTCAGAAAATTCAATTTAAACACAACTTTTAAATACAGTTTTAAAATTCAGTTTTTTATGTTTATAAATATTAGTGTTCGTTTGATAAATGTGTTTTTAAATACAGTTTTTTGAAAATATAACAAAATTGGCATTCATTTATATTAGGACAATTTACAATTAGGTCCCTTGTTAACAATTTTTAAACATTTAAAGACAATTTACTATTAGGTCCACTTGTTATGCCACTAGCGTGGACTTGTACACGAAGATAATTAATGGACCTAAGTGTTTAAAATTTGTTAAAATTCCTTTAGATATATATATATATATATAGTTAAACTCCTCCAACATACCTCACTAAATATACATAAAAACATAAAGTGACGAGTTTAGATCTTTTAAAACACACTTTAGCCTTCTCAAAAATCAGAATCCTCTCATCTTCTTCAACCTCAAAACCCTAGCCCCATTCTACATAACTTTCAACTCAAGTTTTGTCAAGATTAACCGAATTTTCTCAAGACGCGTCAAGAACGAATATTTGTCAAAATTTTGAGAGGAATACACATTCAAGATCAGATTTCTAAACCAACTTTTATTCAGGCATGAATACTCTATTCTTTTCCTTTAGTATTATGCGTTTTAAGTGTCGCCTAAACACTTAATTACATGTTTTCTTAAAAATAATTAGTAACTTAATTAGAAAAAGTGAACACTAATTATGGGGCTGTTTTTATTAAATCTTTTAAATCTGAATAATATTCATAACCCTTGGGTACGTAGGATTGACGAGTGATTTTGGGTTTTATTGGTGTAGGGTGCATGTAGAAAAATTCTAGTTTTAAAATAAATGATTTTTGGGTGCGTACAATTCATGTAATACACGTAGAGATAATAAAATTTGGTTTTGATGAATATATGATGAAAACTTGGTATATTTAATTTAAAATAATTAAATGAGATTATTTGGGTATTGTTGACGTTGTGATAATTAAATTAAAGATTTAATTGAATTGGACTATCATGCGTAGTTTTATATATTGATTAATTATGCTTGTTTGTGTGACTTGTTGGTATTATGATGTTGCTTTTGTGACGACGGGTTGTTGGGTATTATTGCTCTCCCTATATTTTAGGATGCCTTCTAGGTATGGGACTAGTGGGTATGTCTTTTGATGATTTACGCCTTCTAGGTATGGGACTAGTGAGGGTAGATTATCGCGTTTTTATCATCTTGAGGGTGGGCTGATTTTTATTACGTTATCGTCGCTACGGTAGTTTAAGAACGAGACTAAGTTAAGATTTATGTTAGAAAATCCTCCTATACATATGATAGGACGTATTGATAACTTAGGGACCCTTAGGTGTGGGACTAAGGGGTATTTTGAGGAACTCACGTCGATTAAAAGGGTGGGGTGATTATAAATTGTGAAATTGAGAAATTGAGAATTAATGCCTAAGATAAAAACGGGTATTAAAATTTATGGCGACATAATGTGTCGGGGCTGACAGTTTAAACGGGTCAGAGGGCGATTTATGTCGTGTCGTGTGTGGAACCTTGTCATGTGTCGGGGCCGACAGTAAACGGGTCAGAGGGCGATTGACAAGGGTAACCTTGTCATGTGTCGGGGCCGACAGTAAACGGGTCAGAGGGCGATTGACAAGGGGAAGTGTGACACTTTAATAAAAAGTGAGAACAATAATAAAAGTTGGTTATTATAATTAAATTCACATCGTGGGACTTTGGAATTTAAAATCATATTGGTGTGCCTTTATAAATGGGGATTTATGCGGGTAGTTAGTGATTTATATCTATCGCGTTTAATTATCCCGTTTAATTTAAAATATACTATTGTGATATTTATTGTGTATAATGCTACTGTCTGGATTCAAGGATCCTATTTGAGAAGAGTAGTGTGTATTCTTGCTCAGGGCTTTGGCTCTGACCCATGCGTTGACTAATATTTTTCAGGATGAGAATTGGAGAAGCTGCATAAGTTTATCAGAGTTATCATTGGAGGTGCAGCTGGAGTTATTTACTTTATGGCATAGTTTAGTTAGACTTTCTTTTCCAGTCGTATTATGAGACTTCATTGGAGTTTTATTCGGCCATTCGGTTCCAAAGTTGTTTAGAGGATTTCTGTTGGGATTATTCAGGTTTTAATTGATCATTATTGGAGATTGGATTTTTGGAGTTAGCATGTGATGGATCTTTTATCGCTTAGTTATTTGTGATTATTTGAGATTGATTCAATTATTTATCTTATGGACTGATTATTTATGTCTCATATCTGTCTCATGCTAAGAATGGTAATTCATTTAGTTCACGCCCGGCATAGTTTTGGTGGCGGCCGACGCCAGATGTAGGCGGGGTGTGACAGATGGTATCAGAGCATGGTCTTAGGTCTCGTAGGTTATGAGTCCGTTTAGCTTCCGCGTTGCCGATCTTTGATTCCCTTTGATGATTCGTACTTCTTAAAGTAGAGGGTCTAGCATATATGTTAGATGTGTTTCTTGGAGATGTGAAGTTTTGAGTTAAGGACGTTGTAGACATTGAGTTTAGAATTAGTAAGCTTGATGTGGGGATCCTTATAATGGATTTTGGAGACGATAATTATTTTGGAGATTTTAGTACAGATGTTAGGTACCGTATGTATCGATTTTTGATGTTGAAATTTAATTTGAGGAAGTTATAATTTTAATGACTTTCGGATATAGGATCGAGTGGGGGATTTTGAGAGCATGTGGTACGCCATTATTTTCATAGTTATGTGTATGTATACAGGCAATATATATTATTTTGATGCTCGTGGGGTAGGTGCGCGTAGAATTGGGTGTATGGGTGCCCAATTATGGCATTCTATGGGTAGGCATATGTGAGCCTTATTTTCTTTTTTTGCGAGATTTAAGTGTTTATGTGTATGCTTCGTTTAATTTCGAGGACGAAATTCTTTGCTAGTGGGGAAGTATGTAACAACCCGAATTTTTTAAATGGGAATTTTTTTTAAATTAATTTTTGGAAATCGGAGAAAAATGAAATTTTGGATTTTATAAATTTTATAATTTAAAGTGTTGGTTTTTATATTTGAAAAATGAATTTCCAAACGGAATTGGAATCGGAATTAAAATGGAGTTTTAATTGAATTTTTATTATTTAGAAGAGTCCTCAAAATATAAAACTCTCTAAGAGTCCTCAAAACATAAAACTCTCTAGTAAAAATAATATTTTTAGAAATTCGACCGTCCGATCAAGCTGAATTTTGTCAGCAGTCCTGTCTCGCCGTTCGCTACAACATATTAAAATTTCAAGCGATTCTAACGGTCCGATCGTCCGTAATGATTTTTTCAAATATTTGTATTTGATTAGGACTCTAATTCTTTTTGGTATATAAACATAAAGTGACGAGTTTAGATCTTTTAAAACACACTTTAGCCTTCTCAAAAATCAGAATCCTCTCATCTTCTTCAACCTCAAAACCCTAGCCCCATTCTACATAACTTTCAACTCAAGTTTTGTCAAGATTAACCGAATTTTCTCAAGACGCGTCAAGAACGAATCTTTGTCAAAATTTTGAGAGGAATACACATTCAAGATCAGATTTCTAAACCAACTTTTATTCAGGCATGAATACTCTATTCTTTTCCTTTAGTTTTATGCGTTTTAAGTGTCGCCTAAACACTTAATTACATGTTTTCTTAAAAATAATTAGTAACTTAATTAGAAAAAGTGAACACTAATTATGGGACTGTTTTTATTAAATCTTTTAAATCTGAATAATATTCATAACCCTTGGGTACGTAGGATTGATGAGTGATTTTGGGTTTTATTGGTGTAGGGTGCATGTAGAAAAATTCTAGTTTTAAAATAAATGATTTTTGGGTGCGTACAATTCATGTAATACACGTAGAGATAATAAAATTTGGTTTTGATGAATATATGATGAAAACTTGGTATATTTAATTTAAAATAATTAAATGAGATTATTTGGGTATTGTTGACGTTGTGATAATTAAATTAAAGATTTAATTGAATTGGACTATCATGCGTAGTTTTATATATTGATTAATTATGCTTGTTTGTGTGACTTGTTGGTATTATGATGTTGCTTTTGTGACGACGGGCTGTTGGGTATTATTGCTCTCCCTATATTTTAGGATGCCTTCTAGGTATGGGACTAGTGGGTATGCCTTTTGATGATTTACGCCTTCTAGGTATGGGACTAGTGAGTTTATCAGAGTTATCATTGGAGGTGCAGCTGGAGTTATTTACTTTATGGCATAGTTTAGTTAGACTTTCTTTTCCAATCGTATTATGAGACTTCATTGGAGTTTTATTGGGCCATTCGGTTCCAAAGTTGTTTAGAGGATTTCTATTGGGATTATTTAGGTTTTAATTGATCATTATTCGAGATTGGATTTTTGGAGTTAGCATGTGATGGATCTTTTATCGCTTAGTTATTTGTGATTATTTGAGATTGATTCAATTATTTATCTTATGGACTGATTATTTATGTCTCATATCTGTCTCATGCTAAGAATGGTAATATATTTAGTTCACGCCCGGCATAGTTTTGGTGGCGGCCGGCGCCAGAATTAGGCGGGGTGTGACAGTAATATACACAATCGATTTACATGTAGCGACTATATATATGGTATGAAGGTATTATACACATCTTATGTAATATACACATTCATTTTGATCATAGCCATTGATTGTGTATCCATTGATCGTTATTTATTGTGGGACATTCAATAATAATGTAAAAAATAAATTGAAATAGTAAGTCGACACCCCCACTAATTAAATGGATAAATGAGTTTTTGGTCTAGTGATATGATTATTATGCAATCACATTTGAAACAAACATAATCAATTTGAGATGAAATAATAAACATATGCAGAACACATGTAATGAGAAAGAATGTACCTTTCAATTCAGTACTGAGATATTGGAAGGAAAGCCAAAAAAATTCTGCAAAAAAAATATTTTACTGTAAAACAATAACAATGAACTCGAGTCTGCCCAAAAGTAGACTCAAAATATAATTCCCTAATTTACCATCAAACTAAAGCTGGGAAAAAATGGAATCATTCGAAACTAGAGCTATGTGTAAAAAAATAATGAGCTCTACCTCACATGGTATTATCACCCACTCCCTACAGGGATGTGCAAGTTTAAATCCCGCGATGAACAACTCACACCCCTTTTGGGTTGATTTAAAGTGGGGAGGGCCCAGTTGTGTATCCCATCTTATGTAAAAAAAGGTCGTTACAAAATCCCATATCATTGCGAAAAGAAGGAATTTGGATGACCATTTAACTCCTTCAGCGATAATCCTTTTACGAACAACCTGATTTACTCAAGTTCAGAAATATAGAAACAAAAACGAAACAAGTAGCATCAGTAGAAGTCTTAATTAACACGGTTTTGTAACAGATATGGTCATATTGGAAATAAATAATAAACCCTATATTAGAAACACTAAGCAAAAGAAATCTAAATCAAAATTTAACACATGACCAATAATTCAACACTAATTGATACGTACTGCAGTTGCAGTGACACCCAAATAGGTTTTCGTGTTTTTATTAGAATTAAGAATCCTGCTTTAGTTTCATGTAATTCGATGATAAAAGGGTAATCGAATAATAGGGATGGTGAGAAGGCCATGCAGATTTTTGTCAGACTTGTGCAGATTTCTTTTTCTAAACCGGACGAATATACTTTTGCAGTCGTTATTTCTGCTACAAGAACATACCCCGCCTCTAATTACGGAGAACTTCTCCACACGCAAGTTAATATAGCAGGATTCGAGAGGAATGTCTATATAAGAAGTGCATTAATACCTATGTACTTCAATAATGGTGAAAGTGACTCTGTGCGAAAGATCTTTAGCTTTATATTTAACAGATATATTGTTATATTGCTATCAACTGTTATCATGAAATGTTACATGAAGGCCACAAGATTGATAGCTTTGCTCTGAATATTGATTTAAGCGCATGTGCTAATCTTGTAACGCTAAAAAAGGGAAGAAAGTTCACTACCAAGATGTAAACACAAGCTATGATGTTGAAATGAGTGTTTATGGAAGTCTGATAGACATATATACAAAAATTGGTGACCTTCAGGCAGCTGAATTGATATTTTCCTAATTAAAAATGTGTGATTTAAATTGTTGGAATTCAATTCTTGGTGGATATCGTCACCATGGGAAAGCAGAGGAAACATTTAAAGTTTTGGACGAGATTCTAAAATGAGGCTTAAGACCTGATCAAATGCTATGCATGATCAAATAGCTTTTCAGGTGTCAATCTTTGAAACCTATAAAATTTCATTCAATTGCACAAACAATTAACTCTATCCATGTACTCATATTATACATTTATGCAATGACTGTTTGCATATATGCTACAACATATATGCATATAGTAGCATGTTTTTCCTCATTTAAAATTGAACATTGCAAAGATGATGTTAAACAGATGAAAATATGCTACTGAGAATAGGCTGGATTGGTGAAAATATGCATATTACAACTTGTAATATGCATATTACAGCAGTTAAATGTAATATGCATATTACAGTTGTGATACTCACTGTAATATGAATATTACAGTGCATAATATGCATATTACAGTGCATAATATGCATTTCCAACGTCAACAAGCTACTGATTTTAGATGTCATTTTGAAAGATAAATTGGAAAGACTGATTGGATTATAGTGAGAGCATTGGGTAGGCTTAAAAATTTTTGGAATGACCACTATGGTTGTGCTAGACCAACTGGTAGGAATAGAGGCACTTATAAAAAAGAGTGGATGGCTTTAATGACTTCCTCTTTTTTTATCTTCCAAAATGTAATATAGAAATGGTCTGCATAGCCATCTGGACTAGAATCACTGCTTTGATTCATTTCAGAGATAACGTTATATATTTCTTCTCATCGGGGAAAAAAGACAATATATTATTCTATTTCACAGATATAGATTTGGGAATATCTTCAATGAGGTTAGAGCAGTCTACAGTAGGATCGGATTGGAGATGAGACTGGAAGTGTTCAATGAAGGCTTTGTTAATTAAATTCTCCTCTTCAACAAGATCTCCCTCTTTGTTCTTAATTTGTAATATGGTTGATTTGTTCATCTAAGCTTTAACAGTCAAATGGAAGAATTTAGTATTATAGTCCCCCTCTTTTAGCCACTTAATGTTAGGTTTTTTTGCCAAAAATCTTCTTCTTTTTTCATAGATGCATTAAGCCATGCTCTACACTCAAATAATTCACTCATATTCACCATATCAAGGTATTGTTTAGTTTAAAGGCAAAGATTTTCATTGGAAAGGACTAAACAGACATTGGCTTCAACATCTTGGCTTCCACTCAAGCCTCAGCCAATAAGCCTCTGGTCGGATTACGCACAGACCTCATGGAAACAACCAAGGGGAAAGGAATTGTTGAAAACAATAAGGAATATTTTGAGTTTGCACCATCAGAGTGTCAAGAAAAGGGAGTCCAAGAACCCTTTTACCTAGAAATCTTAGGGTGGAATATTTATGTGGATAGCTCTTCTTGTGCAACCGTAGCGGGGAATGCCTCATCCTCTTGGCTCCAAAAGAGACAAATATTGAGTATGCGATGTGGTTTAATTTATTGACATCTAACAATAAGGCAGAATATTAAGTTCTAATTGTAGGATTCAATCTTGCCCTATTTGTTGGAGGACGATAGCTCAAGACCCATGGAGACTCGCAGTTAGTGGTGAGACAAATATTGTGTGAATAAGAGGCCAAAGATGAAAAGATGGCCAAATAATTTTCTAAATTAAAGACTTTTATGGGTCGGTTTACAAAAGCAAAAGTACGGAGAATCACAAGAACACTGAACCTCAGCTCGACTTACTTCAGCTACCAGAACTAATCTTTAACGAGTGTTGCCGATGGAGATCTTGGTTGAATCAAGTATAGATTTGGGAGATATGGAGATTCAAATTTTTAACCTTAATCTTATTCCCTCTTGGATAGATCCAAATATTTATTATCTATAGGGGAAATGTTTAGATACGAAGAGAGAATGAAAAAGTTCAAGATCACATCATCCAAGTTTACTACTTTAGGAGTTGTTGTATATAATAGGTTTTCTATTACCCTTATTAAGATGCATACATACCACTAAAGTAAAATATGTCTTGAAGGAAGCAAATGAAGGCTTATGTGGTAGTCACATTACAGGAAGGTTCCTCGCTAAGCGAATTATCATACAGGGTTATAGTTATTGACGTTGAACAAAGACTCTCGTGTATATTCCAAAAGGTGTGATGCCTATCAGAGGCATGACAACATCAGTTGTCATCCCCATCAATGTTTCCCTCCTATAACACCATCGTGGTCATTCTCCTAATGGGGTATGGATATTGTTTTCCCTTTTCCTCCTCATCCAGGGCAGCTTCGATATTTCATTATTTTAGTGGATTATTTCACAGAGTGGGTAAAGGCATAACCTATGATAAACAAAAAAAATTATGATTCACGTGGAGAAACATAATGTGTAGATATATAGTACCCCAAGAATTCATCACATATCACAGGTCCCAATACGATAATGATTCCCTGGAAGCCTAATACGATAATGATTCACAAAAGAAGTGGTCCAAGGAATCTTTCGTCTGGAAAACTTAGAAGGCGAGTCATTTGCCAATTCGTGGAATGAGGAGCACTTGAAAAAATATCACCATTAGAGGTAATGAGCACTCATGTAAATAAAAGTTATATATAATGTAAATGCTTCACCTATACGATAAATGAAAAGGTTTCCCTCTTATCCAATTTATTAGGATTTTTGTATTTACTTCTTTCTTACAAACCTCGTTTATAGCATAATCAGAGTTGTACATGGATATGAACTCACGGGCATTTCTCAAACTAAGATAAAGATGAGGTCTTGACTCCTATAACAAGGTTAGATGACCGAAAATTTGGCCAACTCTTATAATAGGAAATAAATTATTCAAGTCACTAAGAATGAAAAACCTCATCTGAAAAGATTTTGGCTAAAACATTTCAGACTCATAACCACCAGACAGGTCAGTTATATTCATTATAATGGTATAAAACTTGGTAACTACGGTGGACTTGAAAGTCACCTGTAAGAGTTATAATTCATTGAGTCAAAATTTAATACTGAATAGCCAAATATCAATTGAACACTTTCATATTAAACAATTTCCCAACATTCATATGCATAACTTAGTCACAACTCAAGATAAGCATAATGAAAAGTTAATAGTTCAGTGACTTCGAACTTTACTTATGGAAATACTTTTTTTATTCATGTTCATTAAACTAACTATTTGAAAAGTTAGTTGAAGAATGGACAGAATAAAAACATTTCAGTACCTATCTCATACATCGGCCTACAAGAATCAGCTAAAAATTTCAACTTGTGATGATTGAGCTAAGCATGGGGTTATATATAAGTGATGAGTATGCATAAATTGCTCAACTAAAACACCATCATAGAATCAAAGCGTATAAAGTCAATGTGGGTCCAACATTTATCATTCAACAATATGCCAAAATGAAAAGCCATTCACATATATGCAAAAAAGATAATGTTAACCCCTTATACAAGGTAAATATTTAAGTATAGACTAATGTTTGAAGACAATAAGGGCCATGGGGGGCCAAGTCAAATTTTAACAATAAAAGAAAAATCATAGAGCTTCATCCTCTCGTTACTCTCCTTATAGGGCAAGCTATTCAACATGGTCCATCTTCTCTATAGCATCAACCATTTTGTCTCCTCCCTTAGTGCCACCAACATCATCATCAACCACGTCCAAAAATCTCATTTATCCATTTAATTAGTGGGGGTGTCTACTTACTATCTCAATTTGTTTTTTACAGTATTATTGAATGTTTAACACTTAAATTTTCTTAAAACTCCATAACCTATACGAATCAAAACAAATATGTCTTTTAAATAGAAGGGTAAGAACATAAAAACATAGATTATCACTAAAATATATCAAGCTCCGTCCAAAAATCAATGATTTTTTTGTTTCATTACCGACATTCAATTTGTAACAAAAACTCACATATTAAAAAAACACAATAAAAATTTTAAAATGTATATATAAACCCTAGAAATGCAAAACACGAATCAAATTACGGATTGTATAAACTCTATGATCAAATCTGATACCTTTCCAATAATACTTTCCAAGAATACTTTGAACCCTAACTTTGGCACATTGTGAATACCTTTGCAGAGCAAATCAAGAAAATCAATATTTATCTACATGAAAAGAGAGGCACCTCTTAACATACACTGATAACAATTAAGAAGGTATAATATTTAGCTAACAATGTTAAAATGTGTTATGTATGTGTAGTTATCTTTCCACCTTTTTTTAGTTTGACTTCCTTGCCATTGAACTAAATGGCACTCCAATATTGACTTGTTTGGTTTAGAAAAATACAAATGCACTTAAAAAATACCTGATTGGAGATCTGAGTGGAGAGAGAGAGAGAGAGAGAGAGAGAGAGAGAGAGAGAGAGAGAGAGAGTTGAGAGAAGGAACTTTATTGATCAGGGAGAGGGTGCGCTGGCCAGAGAGAGAGGCATCGAATAGAGAACTAGCACAACGTGCCGGAGAGAGAGGCGCCGGAGAGAGAACTGGCTGGAGAGAGGGGAGAGAGAGGGAATGAGGAGTGAGAGAGCGAGCCGAGAGCGAGAATGACCTGTGAAGGTGAGCGGGATTGACCAAAGATTCTCTAATATTTTTGGGGGGGATTATATATTTTAGAAAGTGTACTCAATTTTGGCACACTTTAAAATAGTGCCAAATTTTGGCACTGGTTTAAAGTGTGCCAAACTTCTATTAAACCGTGCCAAAATTTGGCACAGTTTTAAATTGTGCCAGATTTTTAATATCAGGGTGTACCAAATTGCTGTTTTTGGTGTAGTTCCATTCAATAATCGTATTTACATGAATATCCAAAATCTCAGATTTTACAAACTAGAAATCTATATGCACCGCTATTAGTAGCATAACCGATGAACACACAATCCACGATTTTTGGTCCTATTCTTATCTTTTTTAAGTTTAGGAACCATCACTTTGGCTAAGCACCCCCACACTCGTAAATATTTATAGGAAGATCTTCGACATTTCCATAATTCATAAGGTGTCTTGTGAGGTACTTTATTGAGAATGTAATTAGCAGAAATTAAGGCTTCCCCCCACAAGTTTTGTAGAGCTCCTGAACTTAATAACATTGAATCCATCATCTCTTTCAAAGTACGGTTTTTGCGTTCAGCAACACCATTCGATTGAGGATAATAAGGAGCGGTTGTTTGATGAATAATTCCATTTTCAGAACAAAATTCCTCAAATGGATATTCATATTCACCTCCTCTGTCACTCCTAATAGCCTTTATCGTTTTGCTTAATTGATTCTCAACTTCATTTTTATATTGTTTAAATGCATTAATAGCCTCATCTTTACTATGTAATAAATATACATAGCAATATTTTGTGCAATCGTCAATAAAAGTAATAAAATACTTTTTTCCACCTCTAGTTTGAACAAATTTTAAATCACAAATATAAGTGTGAATTAAATCTAAAGGTTCAGTTATCCTTTCAACAGAATGGAAATATAATCTAGCTAATTTAGATTCCACATAAATTTCACATTTATGATTTTTATCAACATTAAATTTTGGCAAAAAATCCAAGTTAATTAATCTACGCAATGTATCAAAATTAACATGTCCTAATCTAGCATTACAAATATTAGATGACTCAATCAAGTAAGAAGAACTAGAAATTTAATTCATTGAAACAGATGTTTTTGGGGTTACAGTAAGAACATTGATTTTAAAGAGCCCCTCATTTAGGTAGCCCTTTCCTATATACATGTCATTCTTTGACAACACAAAGCGATCAGATACAAACACAAGCTTGAAACCATTTTTAGTCAGGAGAGATCCAAAAATCAGATTCTTTCGGATATCAGGCACGTGAAGAACATTATTGAGAGTAAGTTCCTTTCCAGAAGTCATTTTCAGAGCAATTTTTCCTTGTCCCACCACCTTAGAAGTGGAAGAATTTCCCAGAAAGAGGGTCTCCTCATTTTTCAAAGGCTTATAGGTAGAAAACATCCATTTGTTTGCACAAATGTGTCGTGTGGCTCCAGTGTCCACCCACCATTCCTTGGTATTTCCAACCAAGTTACATTCAAAGACCACGACAGAAAGATTTATATCCGCCAAGTCATTGGCGATGTTTTCACCCTCAGTTACATTTTCTTGAGGATTGTTCCGATTTTGCTTCTTAGGCTAAGGACACTCGCCTGAGCGACGTCCAGGTTTACCACAGTTGTAGCATTTTCCCTTGAACTTCTTCTTGTTCTGTTTGGAAGTGCCTTCCCCATCATGATTTTGCTTGTTCTTCGTAGAACCTTCAACAACATGGACTTTCGTTTCCATTGGATTCTTTCCACTTTTCTTTTGAGACTCACGGTTGTCTTCTTCGATTCTCAGCCTGACCGCCAACTCCTTCACATTCATCTCCTTTCGCTTGTGCTTGAGATAATTTTTTAATAAAGTCCAAGATGGTGGCAATTTTTCAACAATTTCAACAACTTGAAAAGTTTCACTAAGGGACATTCCTTCAGCATGAATTTCGTGGAGGATCATTTGGAGTTCTTGCACCTGCGAGATCACTGGTTTTGAGTCAACCATTTTGAAGTCCAGAAAATGCCCGACGATAAATTTCTTCATCCCAGCATCTTCTGTTTTGTACTTCTTTTCCAAAGAATTCCACAATTCCTTGGATGTCTTGATCGTTCAGTAAACATGATATAATGTTTTGTCCAAGTAGGCCAGAATATAATTCGGGCATAGGTAGTCCGAGTGCTTCCAAGCCTCAACAGCAGCAACCTTTTTCGAATCATCTCCCTCTTGAATAGAGGGACAATCTTCATAAAAAAACCTACCCAGTTGGCAGGTAGTGAGATCGAAATACATTTGTCCTTGCCAACGTTTGAAGTCATCCACATTGAACTTTTTCGGTTTCTCCCCGTGTGGCATAGATACGGGTGCAGTCAAATTTGTGTTAGTGATAGTCACATTAGCAGGAATAGTATTCGTACTATGCGATTCCATTTCTGTTACAAAAACAGAATTTTTATCAATGATAATATTCATATACGAAAGAATTAATCAAAACAGAATACAAAATTATGTGCACCAATTTCCTCCAATTATAATTAACGATAAATGAATTCCAAAAGAATTCTAAATAATATTCAGAATTAACTATAATATAAACAGAAGTTTATAAAAAAAAATTTGTCACACTATATTTTAATAATAAAAAGAATTCCGTACAAAACAGAATTATAATTTTAATGTTAAAAAATTAACATAAACAGATTTAATTTACAAATAAATTTTTATTTTCTAAAATAGAATATAAACAGTGTAGAAATTAATTTCTATAACAATAACTGTTTTATTAAATTTCTGTAATAAAACAATATTTTAATTCAAATTTTTCTGTCAAAATAGATTTATTTATACGAATAAATTTCTGTGATAAAAAAAAATTATGTTCATTACAAAACAGTAGAGCAATATAAATTTGTCTTAAGATTGTTATGTCTACTATTTATTAAATACAATTGTACAGAATAAAGAATTATTATATAATTACATAAATAAAATGAATTTACAAAAAATTAAAACTGACTTGAATTTGCATAAATAATATCAAAATAAAGAAGAAATAATCCGAGCCCTTTTTAGAACAGTCTCCTTAAGACAAATTTATTCCCTCCACAATGTGCTAAAAGTAATGAATAATTGTCTCCCAAGATAGAACGAATTTCCAAATTAATCAAGTAGCACAACTATGATTAATTTCTGCGAACACAATTATGTGTTTTGTACTCAACTAGACGAAAGAAATAATATGTATGAGATGTATGCAGTAGCAGTAATGGAGGGATTATTTTCTGGAAAAAAATTTTGCATTATTTCAGAGGGGTTAATTGACAGCAACTTAAAACTCTAGGGGAATGGTTCTATTTATAGCAAACATTTTTACTGTTGGGAACAGTCAAAATCGAATTTAACTACCAAAACAGTTAATTTCGTTAACTGTTGACTCTTGATAATTAACTGACAGACAGTTAATTAATAATTAATTAATTTCGTACTTAATTAACAATTAAAATCCAGAAAGTTTAATTTAATTCGGACCAAAAAGTTAGGA
Organism: Sambucus nigra; assembly: GCA_949130495.1. Classification (NCBI taxonomy): domain Eukaryota; kingdom Viridiplantae; phylum Streptophyta; class Magnoliopsida; order Dipsacales; family Adoxaceae; genus Sambucus; species Sambucus nigra. The sequence continues at coordinate 377,244,815 of OX422220.1, forward strand.
GATTTATTTAAGCTCAAACCGGCCGGACGGACGGACGGTGCGCGCGTGTGGGCCTTTGGGCCAAGACCAACACATGCATAGTATAGGTCATCTCCCCTTCAAAGAGTTGGGATACCCCAAGGTATCCAAGCCTTAGTCTATATTTGAGATGTTATTAACTCACCCAATTTCTACTACTCTTCCAATGTGGGACAAGAGTTAAAACATACCCAATTCATTAACTTTCATGAATTTGTGAGTTACTTTGGGGACATATTTATTATTCATAACTTAAATTGGACATGTGAATATATTACGTTAATCTCCTTGCGGAGGAGAATGCGTTCGTATATGATCACATCTAAATTTGAGCTCAAAGTTGCTCAAAAAATTATGTCCAAAATCTGGACAGCTTCTAATTTTCCAATAAGATTTAATATAACGAACATAGGTACACTGCTCAAAAAGAGCTTCGATGACTTGCTCGTTGTGGCTCATAGCCTGCAGACTTACTCACTGTGCGTCTTCGATGTTCATAAACTTATGATGTAAAATTTGACAAAGTCTCTAGATCATGAGCATGCGACCATCTCGTTGTCTTTCGCTATGCCAAAGAGATATTTTCAACAGCGTACCCTTTCTTCGTTTTCCTGGAACCTGGGGTGGTTTAAATATTACTTCCCTATTAAGATTCCATGACCTTCTTACAAAAGCTCATTACAGTCAAGCCTCAAGCTTGGCTGCTGAAAAACTTCGCATGGACAGAAAAGCCCCATCATAATTAGGTATATGAGATCCTAAAGGTTGGATGGCACTAGAAATTTTATCATTCAAATTTCAACCATATACTTGTGATGGATTGGATGATGGCTTGCTAGTGTGGACTAGTCTTACCTAGTGACCTATGAGAGCTTGTCTTACAAAGTTGAATGAGATATATAGGTGGGTTTAGGCTCCATTAGTAAGGGGAGGTTTTAGAAAGGTATCATTCCAAAAGAAATCATATATCTAGAGAGAGAACCTTCTTTATGTGTAAAAATTTTATGTTCAATATGAAGAGAAAACATTGAAGACTTTTTACTTCTTCTTCGAACTCGAGCATTCTTTGTTCTTGGTGTTTCCTCTTTTAGTTTTATACACTGAGATTTTTGAGTGAGACGAAACATTTCCCTACACCAAAACCTTTATTGGATATCCTCATAAATCCTAGATGTCATATTCGAGTGACCACTCCCGGTTCATTATCTTTGGGACAAAGTTTTCTTTAACTTATAGGATTATTTTGAAGTGGTCGAAATGAGACATTATCAACAAACTTGACACATTGTGATGACATAGGTAGGATGTGGTATGTGCCTTCTCTTACTAAAGGTAGAAAAAATAGTTGTAAAAGTTTTGTTTTGAATCTATGGTATTTTCAAGTTTGTAAGTCACTTGACAAAATGCTAGTTGTCATATAGAAATTACATGATATATGTCATTAATCAATTACCAAACTTCTTTTATACTTTTAGGCCGCTGGTAAGGGCACCCAACAATTTACTCAATAATACCACCAAGCTAAAATAATAATATGTCACTACAATAACTAACCACTCAAGGGAATCCAAATATTTAAAGTTCAAATTTCTCATTTTTCAGTTTTTCTTCTTCTCTCTTCATCCATTTATTTTTCTAAAACCTTCAAATTATTTGAACATCAAACAAAATACCTTCACCATCTCCACCACATACCATGACAATCTCCGCCACCACACCACCACTATAAGCACCAATGCAACAATCTTTATGCATTTGCGTTCATGCACACACACGTGTGTGTGTATTATCTCTGTCATTAAGTTTTTCCACAAAAAACTAGTATAAATAAAAGAATATATTTTTAATAAATAAATGACCCAAGGAAACGTTATTTTCTAAGACCCATACACAACTGAAAATAATTTACATACTAACATATGATTCAAAATATAGTTAATTTTTTGAATTAAAGTTTCGAAAAAATATCAAAATTTTCAAAGCCTACAACTTAACTACCCCGATCCCAAATTTTCCATCCAAATTCGGGGCTTAGACCCCAAAATTTGGCCCCAAATTAGGAACCTTATCCTCGAAATTTGACCCCATATTAGGGGCTTGAATCCGAATCTCAGACATGTCAAAATTTTGCCTACTCAAAATTGGAGCCAAAACTTTACCCCAAACTCGGGGCATGGACTTGAGTATGTAAAACAATGTATTTTTTATTTTCATCCAAATTTGGGGTTGGGTGCCTAATTTCATCATCATTTTTGGGATCAGATGAGCAAATTTGCAAGTTTTCGGGCCTGAAAGTTTTTTAAAATTTCAAGTATTTGAACCTCATGTGAGTATATACTTTATTTTAAATTATTTATGGGTTGAATATGAAACCAAGATATTTGTTTGAATCATTTTTAATTACAAAGATAATAGGTCATAACTAATATTGTGTGTGTGTATGTGTGTGTGTGTGTGTGAGAGAGAGAGAGAGAGGGGGGGGGGGAATAGGTGGTGGTGGAGATGGTATGGTGGGAGTGAGAAAGAAAATGAGAGTTTGGGTGGTATAAATAAAAAATAAATAGTGAAAGCCAATAAAAAATTTAACATAAACTATTTACACAATGTGATTTCCCTTAGCAATAGCGTATTATTTTTCACCGTGCTTGCCTAAAATTTGCTCCCAAGCCGAACAATGCTTTATGCAAATTTCTAACTTAGAACAGGACTGCGCCTTCAAGGATGCACACCACATTAGCAACTGACCACCTAATCGTCACATTATCTTACATATATACATCACAAGTGATTTTGACTTGACTACTTCGATAATTGATGTATTTAGAGCATCCACAATGGAGATGCTATACTCCAAGAGAAATGGTAAGTTTACAAATTTACAGGGCTGCAATAGTGGGTGAAATGGAACGAATTCCGTAGACGAATTTGTAAGGGTTCTCCAAATTTGTAAGGCTTCCTACGAACTTCATTTGTTCGTAGGAATTCCTACGAACAAATGAAGTTCGTAACAAATATAAATAATATTTTTAATAATATATCTGGGTTCCTACGAACAACATTAGTTCGTAACAGTTCCTACGAACAAATGTTGTCCGTAAGAACTATTCTTTTATTTCCTACGAACATTAGTTGTTCATTGGAAACATCTGCTACAAATTTTGCTTTCTCACCATTGTAAACGCTTACTTCATATATCAGCTTAATCCACTTTTTCGTTCCGTAAAACTACCTTTCATGATCTTATCCCACTATGGATGCTCTTAGAATACACTATCCATTTTAAATTCTCCGAGATGTGGCCTATTCCCCATTACAGATCTGTTAAAACTAAAAGTTCAAAAAAAAATTGAGCTGATTATTTTTTTATGGTCCTGCTGAAATGTTTAGAAACCATAAAAAAAAAATTAGTCCCAAAATAATTTTTTTACTATTTTAAAAAAATGGACTTCATTCAAGGACCTCAAACTGAGGCATCTCTCTCTCTCTCTCTCTCTCTCTCTCTCTCTCTCTCTCTCTCTCTCTATATATATATATATATATATATAATAATGCTCTTATGTGGAGTTGTCCACATTTTAAGAATGCGAACCGGACATGTATCACCTAACGGTGCACCTAAAAATTATCGCATAAATTATAAGCACACTCTCTCTCTTTTCTGGGTCACCGTCAGGTGACACATGTCCGATCATCATTCTTAAAATGTGGACTAGTCCACACAAGAGCAGGACTATATAATGATATTGCATGTATAATTCACTATAAAATTATATACATACTTCAATTAATAATATTTTTAATACATATGTACTATATGTATATTTTATATTATTTCATACATTAATAATACATGTATAAAACTATATACAAGTATCATGTACATATTAATAATATTATTTAACTTTATATTATTCCATATGTAATTTTGTTTACATGTACATATAAATTTTTTATTTATAAGAACTATACACATATTAATGTATTATGTATTTATATTATATATTAAGGTATAAATGCATTAAAATATTAAGAATAAATAATTTTGAATTCAAAAATAAAAAACAGAAGTTATAAAACACCATCAACCTGTTTTTTGAAAAACTTGATTATAACACAGAAATATGGGCCTGTTTGGTTCTATATTCAGAAAATTCAATTTAAACACAACTTTTAAATACAGTTTTAAAATTCAGTTTTTTATGTTTATAAATATTAGTGTTCGTTTGATAAATGTGTTTTTAAATACAGTTTTTTGAATATATAACAAAATTGGCATTCATTTATATTAGGACAATTTACAATTAGGTCCCTTGTTAACAATTTTTAAACATTTAAGGACAATTTACTATTAGATCCATTTGTTATGCCACTAGCGTGGACTTGTACAAGAAGATAATTAATGGACCTAAGTGTTTAAAATTTGTTAAAATTCCTTTAGATATATATATATAGTTAAACTCCTCCAACATACCTCACTAAATATACATAAAAACATATGATATGTTGATGCAATTATGATGTATGTATGTATCATGATTTCATGTAAATGTGTGTATGTGTGTGTGTGTGTACACATGAAAGTATAAGTGATGTATATGTGTGTGTACATGTGTGTGTGTGTGTACATGAAAGTATATGTGTGTGTGTGTGTGTGTGTTTGTATACATGTATATGTGTGTATGTGTGTGTGTGTGTGTACACATGAAAGTATATGTGATGTATGTGTGTGTACATGTGTGTGTGTGTATACATGAAAGTATATATGTGTGTGTGTTTATACATGAAATCATGATACATACATACATACATCATAATTGCATCAATATCATATGTTTTTATTTAAATTTAATGAGGTATGTTGGAGAGTTTAACTATATATATATACATACATAATACAAATGCATACGTACATACATAAATGTATAAATATATACATATACATGTGTGTATATATATGTGTATATAATGATATTGCATGTATAATTCATAATTAAATTATATACATAGATGAATTGATAATATTTTTTAATTCATATGTATTATGTGTATTTTATATTATTCCATGCATTAATAATACATGTATAAGATTATACATAAGTATCACGCATCTATTAATAATATTATTTAACATATAGATCTTAGTATATTATATAATTTAATAAAATATAAATATAAGTAATTTTGTGTATATGTACATATATATTTTTTATTTATAAGAATTACATACATATTTATGTATTATGCATGTATATTATATAATAAGATATAAACATATTAAAATATTAAGAATGAATAGTTCTGAATTGAAAAATAAAATACAGAAGTTATAAAACACAATTTTGTTGTTTTCTGAAAAACTTGATTATAACACAGAAATATTATAATTCAGTGTTTAAAAACAGGTATGCCAAACGCCTATTTTTATCAAAATTGTATTTAAACACAGAAAACAGATTTAAAGTTGCAAACCAAACACGCCCTTCAGTGTTTAAACACAGGTTGTCAAATGCAGATTTTTATCAGAATTGTATTTAAACACAAAACAGAATTATAATTGCAAACCAAACAGTCTTCTTCTAAAAACAACAGTTTGCTACAGTAAATTCATAATGCAATATTTGTCCTTTTTACATTCTTTTGCTTTGGATCATACAAGAATACTTTCTACACTATGCCTTGCTCCTTTCTTTTCTTTCTATCAATTTTTTACTCCCTAGCTGTTCTCTGGAGAATATAAATTACAAAAGTGTTACAGAGATATTCTGGATCAGTCAATAACTTCACCATTTACTGCTGCCAAGTCAGAATTTCCTGTGGGTTGGATAACGAAGTGGTCAACAACCCTAACAGTATTTACTGGATCCTGGTGAGAGATTGCTGCCCTCCATTTGCTAGGAAACTTTCTGAGGTGGTTTGGCTGTTGCGGCTGTTTCGGTTCTCCATCCCAATCTGGATCCAGCTTCCATTCCTTTGGAACCTGCAAACACAAATGAAGCAGTGATATTTAGTACATTAACAATAAAAAAGTTTTTACTTCACTTCAAGCATCTAGATGTGCATTGGGAATTTTTAAAACATCTTATTTACTTTTTTGTGTGGGAGGGTGGAGGGTGGTGATGGACAAAAAGGTAAAAATAATTCCACGAAATTGTTGGTGTTGTATTTGTAGCAGCACATGTTTTTTGCAAAGTTCATAGTTCAGATATGTATTTACAAGTTGCGACCGGCGTTATTCTTCAGGGGATTTCCCCGTGTGTGTATTAAAAGGGCGGTGCAATAACACCATCTAGCTGTAAACCTACTGGTAGATTTGAGATAGTATCATAAAAATGCATAGGCCCATTCTAGTTCTGCATTATTGATTAACATGGACCAAACTAAACCATGACATCCGCAAGCCTTTAGTAACAAGAATAAATCATCCTGATTGCTAGAAGCCTACATCCCCACAACACCCAGAAGCCTTTAAATCAGTGATTAAAAATCGAAAGCCAAACAAAAGGCATTTTGTTATCAATAGAGCGAGGCCTAAACCTCAATGTGTTATGGTGGATGGTTTTGTGCAGAGATTTTTTTAGAATCAGAATAATAAACTATTGATTACATCATTTTATAAGAAAAGAAAGGGAAGAAAAAAACCAATACAATTATTAGATACAATATTTTAATCCAAGGATTAAAAAACGGAGAATAGATGCAATATATAGAGATTTTACTCGTAGTGACAAAATATATGGCTTACAGATTTACTCTTTGTCAAAAGGAAAAAAAAAAGATTTAATTGCAATGTATGCACGAGGTCTAAAAGATACACAGATCGCAATACATCAACTGCAAAAGGAAAAAAAAAAAGAGTAATCGCAATATAGCAAACAGTATTTGAAGTAGTTAGAAAAGGATTAATCATAGGACAACAAAGTGTTGATCGCTGGGAATACATCAATGAACACAAATGACCCATAAACAGCACCGTTTAGTTTTTAAAAAAATACACTTTTTTTTAACTTCAAAGAAAAGGTACAAATTGACCCAACATTGATTTCTTACCTTATCGACTGCAAGGGTGAAAACTTCAAGAGCACCCTCGCAGCTGATATGGAAGCGTGTGAACGACTTGTAATTAGCAATGCGGAGCGAGGAAAAGGCTTCGTCAAAGTGTAAATGAAGCCAATTGATACATATGTACAAGTAACTTCCAAACACCAAAGAAACCACAGGAGTTGAGAAGACCCAGAAATAAAGGAATATAGAAGCATAGTATATAACTGCACCCCCTCGGGAGAGAGAATCCATCCCATTCTTGCAAATATTATTCCTGGTGACAGCCATAACCTGATAATTGCTCATGCAAATTAGTTTGATTGAAAGGGAGGAAGAGGGATAAAATGTAAGAAATCCACTACATTATCACCCCACTGCATAAACACCCTTAAGCTATGAAAAAGTTTCAAAAAAACCTTGACATGTCGATAAAATTGTCACTAAAGTTTTATTAGCAATACGGGAAAATCGTGAACAAATTAAATAATTCAATACTTCAACAATTTTGGTTCAAAACTAATCGTTCAGAGAGGTTTTGCAACTATTGTGATAGATATTTCGAGAGATGGAGAAAAGGGGGGGGTCTTGCTTTTTACAAAAAGCACATAAATCAGCAGAGAAATCTCATCAATAATAATAATAATAAGTAAATAAATAACCAATCTCACCTCTGGAACATCAAAAGCGGACATGAGATACTTAATACATGCTGGATAAAGACCAAATGTCCATTGTTCTATACGAGCTCGAAGGCCAGTTGGGTCAGGGAAATGCTCACTTTCCACAGATCGATACCATTCATATAAAGTGTGGTAACCTGAAATGAGATTTTCAATTCCTTGTCAGCATCCAGATTAGTAAATGAAGTTCAAATGTAGAAATGTAATCCCTCTTATTTATTACCATCACAACCACCAGATGAATATAGACAGAACTCGTCAACAACTCAGAAACCCAAAGCAAATGAATCCAAATGTGGATAATTATAGTAATGCAATCAAACTGATTTAGATCCTAATTTTTTGTATCAGTGAAATCTAATTATTAAACCTTAATATTATAATTATTATTCTCACGACCTCAGTGGCTCCTCCATTCCATCCGTAAAAGCCACTTCATTCAATCATACCCTTAGGATCTAGAAAATAAAAATAGATACTAGCACACTATCCTAGACCATCCAATGTCTTGAATCCAAATTGTATTTGTGCAGTCACCTAGGGTTGAAGATTTACTTTTAAAAAATGCATATGGTAAATAATTTCAAGATTACGAAGATACCGACACAAATCACATACTGCAGATATATATTTGCAAACCATCTCACTTCTATGAAACCAAATGAAACACAACTTACCTGAAGTTGCCAATAAATTATGCCGGATACATGTTTCAACACCAAGTTCCAACAAAAGCATTAAAATTAATGCTGCAGCCAGGTGGGCAGAAACATGAAGAATCCCAATCAGTACCCTTCTTTTCCGAGATACTTTGGAGGGTACGAAGGTAATTGCAGTTACTAACAATAATATAGCACCTGCTGAAGACACATACGAATATCCGAGCATGTATGTAAAAGCATCCCACACTGTGCTAAAGAAGTTCCATAGGTGACCGGAAAAGGTATCGTCCTGCAAGATATGCTCTAGCTTACACTAGAAGATGCGAGTAAATAATCAGTCACCAATACGTCGAATAGTAACTAGGGATAACACTTTAGTTAAGCAAGTAATAGTATCTAGCCAAGAGACGATACGAATAAGCTTGATATTTCTACTTACCCCAAAATCTAATGAGAAAATGGGAAACATCCTAATTTCAGCACACAATCAAAGGAAAGCTGAACTCTAGAACCCTGGCATGACTAACCATCCGTTTTGTAGAGAGGAAAAGTGTTAAGGAAGCAAAGGCTTTCCTTTGAGCCTTACTTACTATTATAACCTTGTACTAACATATTCAAAAAAAGAAAATGGTTGTATCCAGGGATAAAATTGGTAGAACATGTATATTATACTTTTCCTACCAAACCAAAGGAAGGAGGGAAAATTTATTTCATTCCTTCCTTCTTACCGAGCGAAAATGAGGGAAAGATGGTTTCTTTCCTTCGTGGTACGAAGTCTTACTGAACTTCCTACTGAAGAAACCATAAGGTCTACAAGAAAGCAACATGAACTCACCTGTGGAAACATAGAGAAGGCCAACACAAAGTATATGATACCACCAATGAAATCAAACTGCCAATTTTTCTTCCGGAACTTCAATATATTTCCCAGAGCAATCTGCATTCACCAATAATAGCACTAATAAATACAGGTGAAAATACGTAGAACGTGAACCTAGTAGTTCAATGAGACTGAGGTTCTTTACCCTGCTTGAATCTTCAAAAGATGGATAAGCAGCCTTGCTCTCATACGAGGTACCGTATAATTTGTTGAAATTACTAAAGACATGAGTGGGATGCAAAAAAGCCCCACCACAACCATTAACAATTAGATGTTGAACATAGACAGGCTTATCTGATGGAACATATGAATGACGCATATAATGATGCAAGTCCCCAGCCATTCGAAGTTTACACCTTCCTTTCAAATGGTCACGTATCAGATATGTGACATTCTTCCCAGTCACATCACTCCAGTACCAATCAAGAAGCCAATTCGGTTCATGTGTCACAATGATCACGGAATCATTCTCTCCAACCTGGAAAGAACTTCCAATTGGTTCGTGATTTAAAAAATAAAAAATCAAGATAAAAAAGTGGAGGGAAGGCATATTTATGATAATTTACAGGTTTTTTTGGCATTTGGACCCTAATAATCTGGCTACATTGAGTTTAGCCCGCAATATGTTCACTTCATGAACTAACACTCAAAAGTGTCAAAAACACTCAAACACCATGAAATATACTCAAATAACGTCAGCTTTCAGAATAAAAGTCCATAAAATGAAGTGGAGGAAAAGTCCATATAGTAAAATTATTGGGGTCGAAATGTCAAATAACTTAAATTTTTATCAAATTATTCCTCTAAACTTAAAATGAGGGAACATGATTCACCAGCTCCATATATTCTTGTAAAAAGGACAGCAGGAGGGTAATATTAACAAAATTCTTTCACTTGCTTAGAGTAGAAGGGAAGCCCTCGCTGGAAAAAAAAAAAGAGAAAAGTTGGAGAAACAAAACGTCTAGATGTGTAGGAGTAAAAAGACACTTTTTACATTAAAAGGGGCCAGGGGGCACAAGCCGATGAAATGACTTCAAAAATGACTATAACAGATAAACGAGGATCCATTAAAAGTAACTAGCAAACAATCTAGTGGTGTTCTCCAAGAGTTGTAAATAGGTGTTAGAAATAATTTTCAAGATACATAAAATATCGGTTAATAACCAAAAAATAGTCAACTTTCAAATTATATAAGTGAACGTTAACTAGTTGAATCAAATGATTACACAGAGCTAGAATTATTTTCAAAGGGGAGCAATTTTAGTACAAACATTTCATTAGAAAACAAAAAGGCAAATTCAACTGATATATGTAATTTTCAATTTTCAATTTTCAAAGTTCAATATATTACTCGTGCAAATTGTTTCTAAAATTTACATGGGGCAAACATGACTAAAATATATCTAATTTAAACTTTTGTGGAACAATTAGAATACTAATATATAACTTATTTCCTAAATTTAAGGGCCAAAACCATTGTGACTCATGCATCCACCCATGATTAGGTCACTATAAAAAAAACAACGACATTCTCTTCCTTTTTATTTTCAAGCCCCTAACCCACCACCCCACTCAGGAGCAACCCCACTTCAGAGTCACAGGATTTTGGCATGGTGCCATGGTCTCTATCCCGTCTGTTAAAGAAAAGTAAGCATAAAGCATACGGGTTGTTATACCTCTAGTAGAAGATTCAATCTAGAACAAAATATAGTGGGAGAAGAAAAGATGCACCATCTAATATGTAGGGAAGCTAAACCAACTTCATCCAAGTTTATCGCCTTGCCTTAAATCTGTGACAGCAGATCTTCTACTTCCAGAGAGGCTCTGCATTCTCCAAGAGCAAAAGCGAAATTGGTCAACTTATATGCTACTTAATTTTCCACCCTAAAACTATGATACACATTCAGCAAAACAGTAGAACCCTAATTTGTCTGGTACCTTCTCCTCCAAAAGAAAAAAACGCAACTTGGTGAATCCAGTTGGGTTTGTGATATATTTGCTCATCCGATTTTTTCTGATCACAATTTATGTTGTCGCCATTCCTTTGAGTTTTGATGTGTATATACAAACTTATTGGCTGTTTCTGATGTTTGTCATGTTACACTATTATGGACATTAAAAACATATAAATAAATTAATAATCTGCAACACTTCAAATGAGTACATCCAATGTTACTAGATACTCTCCCCCTCCCCTTGAGTACCACGTTTCAGAACTCATGTACCCTTTTAGAGTACTTTGGCATCTCATATCTTCAGATCTTGCATACAGTTTTCGCGTTTTAAAATAGAATCATACAGAAAAACGAGAAAAAAAAATATATTTTCTACGAAATACTTGATTTTCTCCATTACCATCTGATCTACAAAAACTTGCTACTTCATAAGTGCCTAATAACAAAACCTAATTTAAATAATAGATATTGCGTACGTGTGTGTTTGGGTGTCTCATATTGTTTACACAAACAATGGTTCTAAGCAAACCACAAACCGAAATTGTGTCCCAACTACTGCCCCAACCTACTGTGTACTGCCCAGTAGCACCGCTTGACCTTTACCCTTACCATGCACCCAAGCGATCCACATTTCAGATTACATTGAGTTAGAGTATGTCTATTTTCGATATAGACACATAATAGACAGTTTTAAGTTCAGCACATAATAATTAGTCCCATCACCTTGTGTTTCCAGTCAAAACATCATTTATACTATCCTCCAGGGTAATAGTAGACCTTTCTTACAGATATATCAAATTAATTCCCTGATGAATATGAGTAAAACAGTCTTTTTTCCTCTTTGATAAGCGTGAACACCAATAGTTTATCCTCAGTTAGAAAAACAAGAGGGGAAGGCCCAAAACCAAATAACGTGGGTCAATTATTTGTAATATAGTAACGCATTTGGAGGCCGAGATAAATCCAACAAGTGTGGCAGCTAGATATGACGTCCACATGAAACCAGAATTTTGTGTGGGGATCCCTCCCAAGGCCAGATGAACCCAAAAGAACTTGTGCCATGTTCTCTTGTTCAGAAGGTGATCCAAGTCACTCTGAGAATTCTCTTTTGCTCTCTGATTTCTCATCTTCTACAACTCTAACCATGATGTTAAATCCCAGATACAGGCACAAACTTCATGATCAAGACCATGACCATAGATCCTCACTTGATATTTTAAGAATTTCTATTTTTCCAATCAGATTAAATTTTTTTCCAAGCAGTCCACCATGCAGAAGTGGGGACAACCAATGTTACCGAGAACACAAATCGGTTTGGCACATAAACTAGAATTGAGTACCCAGTGTAGTTAAACTCCAAAATGTGGTACTGTAGGGGTATGCTTTTACAGACCACATTGTTGAAATGAATCAGGATGCCTCTAAATATTGTAGGGGCTAAACACTTGTAATATTGTAAAGATGATATTTTTCATTTCACCTTTCATTTTTTGTATTTATGAAAGTAGACAAGTTTAATAAGCATATTATAAGTTACTTATCAAAAGAAAAAAAATAATAAGTACATTATAAGTTATCGTTTGATAAACTTTAAACTTTTCTGAAATCTTCTGAGAAAGTTAACTATTCTAATTGTTATTAGCTTGCAACACATTGTAATTTAGTGTATTTAATATATTTATTTCTCTATGGGGGTAAGGCTAGCCGACATCCGTCTCTCCCAGATCCTGCAGTTAAGCGGGAGCCTTATCCACTGGGTACAGCATTTTTAACATATTTAGTTCTCATTAGAAAAACATGCAGTAAGAAATTTAAGGAAATGGATCACGACCTTTTTATTTTCTTTCAACAAGTAAGATGTATATCAAAACAAAAAAAAAACGCCTGAGATGTGGAATCCCATTCACATGATGCATACAAAAATTAAACATGCTACAAAAACAGAGGACAATACGGGAAAAAAATATTAACTCAATAGTCACAAAAATGGAGGCAGCCCCTATCTCTAAACTCCCCCAAAAGATCATCAAAATAATTGCCGGCGATGGCAACTCCTCTCTGATCCACACATGCTGAGAGCTCGGTATAATATGCATCAGCCTTGCCGGGTCCGTCTCCCTGCCCTCAAAGCACCTCCTATTCTCTCCTTTTACAAAGTCCACAAAATAAAAAGTGGAAGAGTTGTCTTTCATGAATACTGACTACGCCTCCCCACACCTCTACACCACCACGCCGCCATCACACCCAACACAAAATTATGCATTGCCCACTGCACCTCAAAGCAAGAGAGAATCACGTCAAAAAGGCTACTCACCACCCAATCATGTAATAACAAGTTATCCACCGTCTCCTCCTTGCAAAGCCACCAGGGCCATTTGTGCCTCCAAGGGAAAACACCCCACACAATGTTGAGTTATATAACACCCTTCCATCTCAAGAGACCATCCCCCCCCCCCCCCCCCCCTCTTCCTTTACCCCCACCAAAGAACACATCCACCTTCTCCAACTCTCAACCCTCAAATGGTCTCCTAAATCTAGGATTACTAACCTTCCTATTGCCAATCCGTAAAATGTGGTCAGACACAGACCATTCTGTGTCTCTCAATACGATAGAGCGGAAGATTTTTCAGTGATAACAATTTATGAATGGAATATCGACAGCCTTTCCAAATACAACGGGAAACATGGATCTAGACTCGAATCGAACTCGAATACACTCGGATACGCGAGTCAGAGTGTATCTCATTTTTTTTAATACACTAGATATGCTGGGATTCGTCGAGACATGTTATCGGGTTCACTTTTGGATACACGGGGGTCTGCTTGTTTGATATTTTAAAACTATCAAGTATTGAGATCAAATGTCAAATAATAGAAAGGTGTTAGTTTTAAAACGAAAGACTAAATAAAACGACATTACACAGATGTTACAACATCTTTAAGAGAAAGAGGCCGTTAAGGTTTAAGAGAAAGAGTTCCTACATTTCTAGGGTTGTTCCAGCATATTTCCAACTGTTCCGATTTGTTCAAGTTAATCTTCTACGGTTCCGCCTTGTTCAAGTTAATCTTTTGCGGTTCCGACTTCATCCAACTCTTTTAATTATAAGTATTAATTTTAGTTTTGATTGTTAGAATATCTCCAACAACCTACTCAAAATAATTAGGCTAAAAAATAAAACACCAGAATTTACTTAGGCACTTACACAGTAGTTAATTTTAGCTATCTAAACCTCCACAATGGTTGAACTTCTCCATAACAAAAAACCGATATTTCCCAATAAAAAAAAAATTGACAATGGATTCAATATACATCCTAAAGAGCAGAGTTTTATCCTCTGTTTCAGTTTGTCAAAATGGATCCATATTCTTTGAATTACGTCAACCCCCAGCCATTGGATCACAAAGCCAAACTCCACTAGTTTTGCACAGAATGTTGCTTTTCTCAAGTCTTTATTGAAGAATCAGTTTTTTCTTTGGAAATATATAGAGGGCATATAAATCTCATAAGAAAGGTAAAACCAAGATCAGAATTTCAGAAAATAAAATGGTCACGATAAAGTTGCATTAAACCAACAAAGATTCTTTTAATGGAAGAAAGGGGAGAGTAAAAGAGATGGAGAGTGGTTTCTGTGGCGAAGGAAGAAGAGACAGAAACGCGTTTGTTGGTGGGAGAGATTTGTGGGAAGTGGGGTCAATGGTTTTTTATTATTCGGAAAATATTGTTAAGTTTGATTATTGAATGCTAGGATTTAAGTATTAGGTAAGAGGTTATTACAATTTGATTACTCCATTGGAGTGGATTGGTGCAGAGTTAAGCAAAATATGGTTTGGGTTATAATTTTAGTTGAGCCATTGGAGATACTCTTATTAGGGTTCCAACTTGTTCCTATCATCCCCTCTTCAAGCTATTTCGTGATTTACCAAAACCTTTTAATCAATTATGGAAGTATTACAAATTTCGCTGTTTGTAGGGTTTTTCTTTTTTTTAAATTCTTTTTCATAATAATTTGAATACTTGGAACAATTAATGTTGTCTACTTTCATTAAAAAATATTTAACGTAGCCCAGCGTATCCGATGCTTTGATGACAAAACATTGATCTGAGATACGAAATTACCATTAAGAATCATACATAGAGCTTGGAAATATTTTCTCAACATATCTCACCTCTTCCAATGTCCTTTTTTTATAATAAGTGTCCCTTCAAATGTCCTTTAAAATCACCAAGCCAAAATTAATTAAAAAAATCTACTTTCACAACACCGCTTTGGGAGAATTTGCAGCACCTTAAGCATGAGGGGAATAAATTTATCATAGCACCCCAAAAAAGAAGTTTGCTCACAATCAGACAATTTTGGATCTCAGCTTAACCCTCAAAGGGGTGAGAACTTCTTGATAATATCCCGTTACACATAGAAACCCCAAGATACTGGGTTGAAAACTTTTTTGCGAGTGAATAGTAAAACAAGCAGCATTTTTATGAACCCCCCCCCCCCCCCCCGTTTCATGAACTTAAAAACAACTCATTTAAAAAGTTTAAGGCCTATATTCTTCATAACTGTTGCCTTCTTTCTAACATTTACATTTCTATTTCTCCCGAACAAAACCCATTCTGCATCAATTGCATAGCTATGTCCTAGGATCCCAGTTTACTCTACCTAAGCAGCAGATGACATTTGCATTGCATCCTGGCCTATCATAGACTGCAAATTGGAAGTGCGTGTATTTAACAACACAGATGAGTGATCATCATAACTTAAAGTCACTACTCGATCCATTAATGAAGCCCGTGGGCTATCATGCATGAAAAAATGGGTTGGGTCTCAAAACAGTCACTTTGAGCAGGTATCCCAAACATTAGGTCTGAATCTATTCTGCCCCTCCCAGCCTGCATAAGCAAGGCCACACCAGATAATTTCCTTTAAGGTGCATCAGATCATTCTTGCAAATACTTGCTTCTTAATGTAGATGCACGTGCACTATTAACACGTTTTACAAGGATCCTGTTCACATATGGTAATCATCTAATATTTCATGGAAACTTTTCTTTAATGATGGGCAAAGAGATCCACCCTGGTCGCTTCAGCGGTAAGGAGCGGACTCGTTAGGCCAAAGGTCTAGAGTTCAAAACTCCCCAACAGATACCAGATAATAAGCGGGACGTGTGTTAGGGTGGCTCTGACATAGCGTCCACCCGATTTAGCATGAAAGGGGGAGTCCAATGTGGCTCATTCGTGTAGAGGTTCAGGGATACCAAAAAAAAAAAAAAGAATACACTAGAACTACCAGAAAGACAAATCCCATTTACATGTGGGGAGGACACGAGAGCTAGACCGACAATAAAGGAGGGCTCTCTACCAAAACAGCCCATTCATGGAAAAAGCTAACTTGAACCTCTCAATTCAATCTGCTAAGTCTAGGTCTATAGGTGTAACATTGAGCACCACAGTTGGGGGAGAAACATCTCCTTCCCTTCAAAGAATCTACTATTTCTCTCCATTCATATATGGACTGAAACAAACACAAAGGAGAAGCTGCCCAACACTTCCTCATTCTGCAACCATTTCATGCATCCAAAAAACCCTAACGCCAAAAGCCGACACACAATGCAACAGAAGATGATTCACGGTTTCTTCCACATTTCTGCACATCCAGCATCTATTGACAAGGACTCGGACCTTTATTTTTGCATGTTATCTCCTATAACACCCCTCATTGCAGAGCACGTATAGAAAAAATAAAATAAAACACTCTCAGAGGATCTTTGGTCTCTATATCCCTTTTCAAAGGAATAGGAGGTGGCATAACCTAAGATAAGAGAGTAACAAAACCTAATCAAGACGATATCGGTCGAAGAACAACTCTTTAAGGATGAAATTTGCCAATTTGGAAAGGGAGGTGGTATAACCTAGGGTAAGAGAGTAGTAAGACAAAATCAGGAATACCTGATTCATCCACGACTCCCAAAAAATCACCTACCTCCTCCAATACCCAATCTTAAAATAGGTGCCTAAATGTTAAATCCCACCCCCTGTATGAAGCAGGGTTTGTTCAAAATGGCATCTGAATCTAACCTTAATCGGGTTGAAATATCTCCCTAGTTGCACCCATTGCACATCGTTATTTTTGTTAAATTTAATTAAAGATTCTTCTTTGACTATTGAAGCACGAGGAGATATATTTTAAATTTTTTAGCACTTTGAGAGAGAGAGAGAGAGAGAGAGAGAGAGAGATATGTAAATTGAAGTGTTGTATACCAGCCATCATTGATGTGGATGCTATTGATGTCAATCTGGAAGCTCGAGATGGGCGTGCAATTGCAAATCGACATTCAACGTATTGTGACATCGAATTGTGGAACCTGCTACTAGTTTTTGGATAATTTATATGAAGTGGGGTTTGAAAAATTAATGCACATCATGCCTAGATTTCACAACTAGTGAAATAAACAAGTACAAAGCTGTTTGGACATAGATGTCTTTCTGTGGATGACGGTATCATTTACAAACGTTTTTGTTATATTCTGTTATTTTTAGTTTAGAGATTAGTGAATATTGTTGTTTCTACAAAATTTAATGCATTGTCTCTAC